>JAZKJV010000812.1:600000-1154791 GCA_037367405.1 Ottelia alismoides
GGTCCTAGACCGGAGTTCTCGAACCAAACCCTAACCCTAGCCTCTACCCTCAAGCCCCACGTCGCACGCCGCCTCGCGCCGCCTCGGTCCTGCGCACGCGGCAGCGGTGATCTCCGGTGCGTCGTCTCTCTCCTGCGCGTAGGAACACCGTGCATCTGTGCGCCATCTCCCACACGGTGCACCGTCTCTCCTTCGCACACGTTGTGCGTGCCTGCACCTAGGGACAACCGCGCATTTGCGCACCGCCTGCTGCATCACCGGCACACACATCTGTGCGCAGCACTCGCACAGCACTCGCGCACACGTGGGCATCTGCGTGACAGTGCGGCTGTGCGCCTGTGCATGCCCCTGACGAGATCCTGCACACGCATCTACGTGCGTGATCTCTGTGCACGTGCAACCCTAGGCTAGCGTGCGACTTCAGTCTCATTTTACGCACGCAGTTCCAGTTTGATGGGTTTGGTTGCTTGCGTCTATGCAACTAAACCCGCTCATGTCTGTGTAGACAAAATCATCTATTCAGTCTAATCCCCTAGTCTTCCTATATCAGAATGTCAGAAAGCAAGGCAGATATTTCATCTACAGGCACCTTCAGAGGCCCAGCGCCTATTATAAAGATGAATGGTTCAAACTATGAACTGTGGGCCATGCAGTTCATGAGTATGATGAAGTCAACCGGTAAGAAGCACATTCTTACTGAGGAGGAGCCTGCTGAGAAGACATGGGTTAATGCCTCGTGGGAGGCAGATGATGCATATGCCAAAGTCTGGCTTTCCGGAACATTAGCAATTGAGATTGCTAACGATATTCTCCATCAGCCCACTGCCAAATCAATGTGGGACATTCTGGCTGCTACCTATTCACAGGCAAAGAATGACACGAAGATTCTGCAACTTCAACATGACATTTTTACAATCAAGCAGAATGGACGACCTCTCCACTCATTGTATACATCATTACGAGGAATGTTTGAAAAGCTTTATAGCTTCATGCCTCTTACAGCCACTCCAGAGCAACAGAAGACCTAGCAGAATGCCACTATGGTGGGTGTTTTTCTTGTTGCCCTTGATCCTGAGTACGAGGCAACAAGTTCCCAGATCTTGACGGATTCTACTATTCCTCCTATGGAGGAAGCTTTTCATAGGTTGAGTCATATCACTGTTCCCTCGTCTGCTACGAATCCGACAGCCTCAGCCATGGCAACCAATCGAGGTCGCGGAGGCCATCATCAGTTCTGTGGTCGTGGATCTCGCGACAGAGGAGGTCGTGTTCAACCATCATGTACTTTTTGCCACCTTTCTGGACATACCGAAGACACATGCTATTCTAAGCATGGATTTCCAGCTTCTGCACGAGTCGCTGAACAAATCGAGCCCCCAACTGCATCATCTATGGATCAACGATTTGATGATCTTGTCGCCCGTCTGAGGGGCATCATTCCACCATCTGATTCCACTGCATCAGGACCTACTTCTGAGAGTCACACCGACGTTGACGTGTCTGCATCTGCATCCACCAGTACATCAGGTAGCACCTATGCGTTCACTAGCAGTAGTGGATCGGATACTTTAGAGTGGATCATGGACTCTGGTGCCACACATCATCTGTGTCGTAATCAAGGTCTACTTACATGATACAAACATGTTTCTCCAGGCCGCACAGTGGTTATTGCTAATGGAACACATTCCCTAATTACTGGTCAGGGCGAGATTAGATTGACACCATCCATGCATCTCAAGAACGTGTTACATGCACCTGATTTTTCAATGAATTTGTTGTCCATTAGCTAACTTACAAAGGATTTACATTGTCGAGCAATTTTTGATCCATCCTCTCTTGTTTTCAGGATATCCTTATGGGCAACGTGACTGGGCATGGCTATGAGCAAGGCGGCCTATATCGCCTTAGTCGGACTCCTTATGCTGGAACATTAACCCTACCTGTTGGACCTATCTCCCCATTATTGTCGCACCTGCGCTTTGGACATCTACCACTTCAGAAGCTGCGTCATGTGTCACCTCAGGTTTCACCTCACACGTCCATTCAATGTGAGGCTTGTCAGTCGGGAAAACATCATCGATCTACTTTTCCTAGTCGTCAGTGTCGGAGTAGTACCTCCAAGTTTGAGTTATTTCATGTCGATATCTGGGGTCCTAGTCGTGTTCCTGATCATCAGGGACACAGGTTTTATATAGTTATTGTGGATGATTTCTCTCGTGTGTCATGGGTATTTCTATTAAAAAATAAATCTGAAGCGGTGAATATTGTCATCAATTTCATTAGTGAAGTTCGTAATGTTTTTTCTACATCTGTTAAGATTGTGAGAAGTGATAATGCCCTGGAATTATGTACTCATACCCTATCCAATTATTTTTCATCTCAAGGGATTATCCACCAAACATCTTGTGCCTATACTTCCCAATAGAATGGGGTTGCTGAAAGGAAACACCGTCATTTACTCGATGTCACCAGGTCGCTTCTTATACAGAGTCATGCCCCTCATTCTTTCTGGGGTGATGTTGTTCTTACGGCATGCTATCTTATTATTCGAATGTCGTCATCTGTCTTAGGTGAGAAGATTCCCTTCTCTCTTATTTTCCCCGACAAAGAAGTGTTCTCCCTTACTCCTCGTGTGTTTGGCTCGGTAGCCTTTGTTCACCAGTTGTCTCTTGGGACTGACAAGCTCTCTCCTAGGGATGTCAAGTGTGTCTTTGTCGGGTACTCCAGAACACAGAAGGGGTACAAGTGTTATGATCCATTGCGCAGGAGGTACTTAGTCAGTGCTGATGTCAACTTTTTTGAATCTGTCATGTACTTCTCGTCTACAGGTGATCAGCTGGTTCCCTCTAACACTACTGATGCTATATATATGTCACCACCACCACCAGCACCGCTATCATCTCCTACACCTTCTGTCACCGTGCATGTTTCACCACTGCCATTCCACTATACCCGTAGGCCTGCTTCTGCTCATGGTCATCGCTCATCATCTAGCTTGCCTGAGGTATGTTCTGAAAATATTACTATTAATGGATCTGATGATTTTCCTGAGCAGGATGTGTTACAGAGGCCAGTTGAGGAGACAAATGATTTAGATGTACCTATTACTCTACGAAAGTAGAAGCGGAGCTGCGCGTCATATCCTATAGCATCTTCTGTGTTGTTTGACCGTATCACTGAAGAATTCAGGAACTTTGTTATTGCATTGTCAGCAGTGGATATTCCACGTAATTATCAAGATGCCCTGAAGGATAGTCGATGGCGCTTGGCTATGGAAGAAGAAATGGTAGCTCTTCAGTCCAGAGGCATGTGGAGCCTTGTTCCTGCACCTGCTGATGTGTCTACAGTTAGCTGCAAGTGGGTCTTTACAGTTAAGCAGAATGTAGATGGTAGCATTGACAGATGCAAGACTCACCTTGTTGCTCGTGGCTTCACACAGACATATGGGGTGGATTATCTTGATACATTCTCGCTGGTTGCTCGCCATTCCACCCTACAGATCCTCCTCTCTGTTGCAGTTACTCGTGATTGGCCTCTATACCAGTTAGATGTGAAGAATGCATTCCTATACGGTGACTTACAGGAGGAAGTCTACATGCAACAACCACCTAGTTTTGCTGTTGAGGGTGAGTGTCCTACGGTGTGCAGACTTCATAAGGCTATCTATGGCCTTAAGCAGAGCCCCAGAGCTTGGTTCCAGAAGCTCTCAGACCTGTTTGAGAAACAGGGATACAGACGTTCTAATGCAGATCATTCTATGTTCGTACAGAAGACACCCAGAGGTATTATTGCTATTATGGTGTATGTAGACGATATTCTGATTACATGTGATGATGAACAGGGAATCCATGGGGCAAAAGAAATGTTGGGTCGTGAATTCATCACCAAGGACCTTGGGGTTCTTAGATATTTTCTGGGACTGGAGTTTGCCAGAAATCCTCATGGATTTGTAATGACCCAAAGGAAATATGTCATTGACCTGTTGAGTGAAACATGAATGCTTGGTTGCCGACCTGCCACTACACCTATGGATCCTAGTATGAGATTATATGATGATGACACTGATGAGGTGGATAAGAGAAGATACAGAGAATTGGTGGGCAAACTTCTCTATATTACTATTATCAGGCCCGATATCTCCTTCGTTGTGAGTCGTGTGAGCCAGTTTATGGAGCAACCACGTCAGGTACACATGGACACTATATATATGATACTCAGGTACCTTAAGTCATCTCTAGGTGCGGGTCTGTTATTTAAGAAAGGCAAGGAACTTAGTATATCTGCTTGTGCAGATGCAGATTATGCAGGGTGCCCCAAGGATAGGAAGTCCACTGGATTTGCTGTGTATGTTGGAGATTCTCTAGTCTCATGGAGAAGCAAGAAGCAAATGGTTGTAGCTAGGTCCAGTGTTGAGTCTGAATATAGGGCTATGGCCCAGGTCAGTACAAAAATGATGTGGGTAAAGGCTGTGCTTGCAGATCTATATATAGAAGTCCCGCTTCCTATGGCTCTGGAATGTGACAATCAGGCGGCTCTATTCATTGCAAATAATCCAGCATTTCGTGAACGAACCAAGCACATTGAGGTTGATTGTCACTTCATACGTGACATGATTCAGAAGGGGTTTATTGTTACATCTCATGTTAACTCAGAGGATCAAACTGCAGACATCTTTAACAAGGCATTACTTCGAGGGCCGTTCCAGAAGTGTTCGTCCAATCTGAGCATGATTGATATCTATGCTCCACCTTGAGGGGGAGTGTAGAGATATATTATTCACTTCTATACGTTTCTTATATTTTTATTTTCTGTTGGACTCTTTCTGTATTTTACCCATAGGCTGCTCTCCTATATAAGGGAGCCTAGGACGGATGGAATAAACAAGTCTTCTCATTTTCCCATCAATTACATATAGTAAAGCTGGGTTTTCACCCGAGCTTTAGACACCTCATCTCAAGTCCTCATTCAGAAAATGGACATATGTCCTCCCCACTTCCATGAACGAACAACCTCTCCCCTTAGTTCCTACTCTCTATGTTTCTCTCTGTATGCACTAACTCTCTCCCCCATCCAATCTTAGTACGAGAAGACCCATCCATTCTCATTATCTCCAACCCATTTTTCTTTCCACTGCTAGGAATGTTTTGCAATTCCATCTCTATTTTCCCGTTGGTACCATGGTTGTTTTATACTTTGTCTCTTTCTCTCCTCTCTCTATCTCTCTGCTCTCTCTCTCTCTCTCTCATCTCCTTTATTTGCTTTCCCCTCTCAAGACGTTCACAAGATTCTTCCTTCGGACATATCCATATTAAAGAAGAATAATAATTTCCCAGACGTCACTGTGAGTGAAAAACAATCTGTGAAATAAGTTGGTGTGTGAGTTCTCAATTATGTATATATATAGGGGGCCTTTCAAATAGAAATTGATCCTTCCATCCTTAAGATAGGCCAACAATCATAGCCGTTAGATTCAAATCTAACAGCATCATCAATTTATTTGCTCAAATGGTATTTTGGTCATCAACTTTTGCATTAATTATGCATGCCAATTAATATTCCAAAATACTAAATCTGGCTAATTTTATTTTTGGCAGTTTTCACAATACCATATTTAAAAAAAATGCTCAGTTTTGCATTGCACGACATTACGCGGGGCAATGTTTGTATCATAATGTGTTTTTTTTTGTATAATTTGTGGTTCCTTTTGTAATGATATTTACTGTGATTCTTTCTAAATTAATTCAGCCATTTATAAATTTCGTATGGTTATTAGTAGAGTACAATTCATATTAGCAATTAATGCATGATTATTCGTAATGATTGTATGGTTCTTTGTAAAATAAAATTTTTATGGTTCTTTTTAAAGATGCAGTAGTCATTGACGCTCAATCGATGAGTAAAATATAACCGAAATATGTATAATACACATTCAAAATGTATAACACACATCCAAAATATATAATAGACATAAAAACTATAATTTTAATTTACATCCAATTGATGTGTAAAAATACACGTAAAAATGTATAATGCAAATCAAAATTGTAATAATAAACACCAAAAATGTATAATACACATGAAATATGTAAACCATAATGGTTGCACGACCTCCTTATGCATTCACCACCATGATACATACGTCGTCATTGCCACTGCCCGCTGCTCTTGAAGATACATCCACCGCCGCTCGAGGAGCATCGCAACTTCGACCCCGTTGTCGATCACCGGAGGACGTATGTCACCCCCACCTTGTCCGCCGCTACCAAAAGTAAAAGTAGATTTATTTGATGGATAAATCCCTCGAATCTATACTCAACATGAAATCTATGTCAGGCATTATGTCAACCATATTATTCAAAAAATAGCTAATTAAATTAGCTAAAAATGCACGTTATTGGGAATTATTTTCATAAAAAAATCAACTCTACTGATGTCTCGAAGGATTGTTCTAATTTTAAACACATCACTATAAATAATATTCAGACGTCTAGATAAAAAAAAGAGAAAATTGTCAAGAAGTATATATTACGTGCCAACTTCGTATCTACATGTACGCATGAACATGTTTTTGAAAAAAAATCAGAGATGCCCAAACCAAAGCAAATCATATCAAAGAACTTCTCACGAACTATACTAATAAGCAGATCTCGTCCGCGCCCCTCTGATCTCCTCCTGGCAGCACTTCCTCTCCAGTCGCACCCCCATCGCCGCCCAAATCCTCTTGTCTCCAGGCAGCAATCCGTCCTTCTAGCACAGGCGACGACCGCAGGAAGATCCTCTTGAACCACAAGCACTTAGGTTTCTAATTTAGAATACACAATTAAGGTGACATTAATGGAGGAGATAATTGAGTTGGCTACATACTATATTTAGATAATGTATAAAGACCAAAGTGAGTTTTTATTTAATTTATAAATAATATTAACATGCCATTAATAACAATCACAAGATCAATTTTGGATGGCTGAGATTGATGATCTTCCTTATGAATGGAAGGACCATGTCTCATTTGAAAGATATCCTATATATGCGTGTATGTGTGTGTTAGGTGTAACCAAGCTTTAGTATATGTAACAGGGATTTGATAAGGTTATCCCTCATCATTTTGACGTAAATTTTTTTTATTTTTTGAAAAAATATCATCATATTTGATATTTCGTTAGAAAAGGAGACTCTTATACCCTCCATCTAAAACAGGTCGATTACAACATAGTTTAGACCGTTAAAATTACTTGTTCTAGATGGAGAGCATAAGAGTCTTTGTTTCATACGAAATTCGAATGCCATATTTGAGGGATATATAGATGAATATACATGGTGATACCAAAGAAAATTTCATTGCACTTTCTACTCATACCAAGACTACATATGATATTTATAACATCTGATTTAGCAAAATAAATGCAATGACATCATGGTCGTAGAGTCAAGAATAATATTTTACAAGAATCACCAGATTTTGTTGTATGGTAAAATTTGGATGCGGAATTTCCTGAGTTTCAACTTGTCGCCTTGGCAATGAATAAAACAATCAAAATTTATCATCACATCGATAAAAACCCCAAACTTTTTGGATGCCTCGCACGTATGCATAAATAAGAACCCATCTCCTTCGTTTTGTATTGATCCTTCTTCGTGCATTGTAACCCCTAGATCCACCTTCAGACGTGCATGCTTTTGTGATAGAGAGGTTCTTGTCAGGTCAAAGGTGAGGATAAAGCATCGGAGATAGATCCACCATCGTTGGAGTTCAAGCTCCAGGTGGTCTCTGCTCCTTGACCTTCCAGGTCAGGTTTGAGCAGCTTCTTAATGCTTTCTAGGTAGATTTAATTCCCGCAAGTTTATTTTCACTTTTAGTTAATGCATTTCCAGCATTCTTAGCTCAGATTTTCAATCGATTATGACTCGTTTGGTAACCGAGTTACCCCCGGGTTATCCTGGGGTAACCTGGTTTACCCCTCTCTTTTGATGAGATGGAATTCTATCACAAATCATAGTAACATCACATCACATTCTTTATTCCAACCTTTTCCAACCCTCGTAACCATCCCAAACAGCTATTATTCCAATCAGGTTACCCCAACCCACTCCAACCCAACAACCAAACGAGCCCTTAGAGTTTGCTGGAGCTCTAGGCTCCGGCCTCTGTCTCGATGTTCAGATCTTGTTCCGACCTCGTTTTCATCTCATCTACAACCTCTTGTGCTTCTCCACGATCCACCTCATCTAGCACCCCTGATCTCTCAAAGATCAATGAGATCGGGCTTCCTCCTCCACCACTCACTGGAAGCTCTCTATGTAACAGTTGGATTTTTTTGGAGAAAAATCCAATAACATTTCCATATCACCATTATTGATATATTTTGAAAACTAATTGATGAGACTTTTAATACCAAAATTGAATAGGATTTTATTATCCCATTACTCCATCCAAATGATAACCATAAAAAGCTTCATAACACCCAATCCCCACGTTACTTGCTCTCTAATATTCTTGTGCTAAGAGAAAGAGAGAGGGAAAGAGAGAAGAAGTGACTTAGAGAAAAGAAGAGTCTTCCCAAGGAGGTTATTCTCACAGGATACGTCACCATCGAATCGAAGAAGGAGATCATTGACATGTGACTGATGGAATCGCAGCAATCAACGCAGAGTCGCAACCATCAGATATAAGGTATGCATCAGATTAGGTTTATACATATGGATAATGATTAAACCCGTATTATGATATGTAAATGTATGTATCGATTTAGGATTTCATATAACAACGATCGCATCCGAAATAGATCTCTTAAATGTATGTGCCGGATATTAGAATATGTATGATCATCATTACATACCATGTTGGAGACATATCACAAGATTTTGATTGTTCGGTTTATTAACGTGCAGTACCGTATTGTATGACATAGATTGAACATCTAATGTATCAGTCTCATGCTTGGTAGGTCAAAATCATATAAAAATGAACCTCTCAAACTTGTTAAATACGTGAGAGTAAATTAACTATGGGGTCTTCATAGGGTTCTCTTGTCATGTCTCTTGTGCACTTACCTTGTGCGCTTAAAAACTAGGAGTCAAATTATTGAGAACATCTTAAAATTATTCTGGTGTCATTTTCAAATACATATTTAGCCTATTAGATAGGTCACCCGAATTTAAAATAAATGGAGCACATTCTCATACAAGATACTGCAGTATAGCCTTATAGATGCTCTTATGCACTCCTCTTAGCAATCTATTTTTGTCGAAAACCATGAATTGTCTCCTATTTTCATACGTTTCTAAATATGTGAAATCGATTACACACAAGTTACCATTAAACTATTTCATACCTTTCACAATCATGACACGGTAAACAAAAGGAAGATTTGTATAAGTATTTTTAATGAGTATCCTGTACAAGATTGAAACGTTAATTCGAATTCTATTAAATTAAGCAAGTAACACAATAAATTCCTCAATATGATGCATATATACACACCAAAGTATAAAAGGTGCCTTACGAGTATATTAAGTGTGTGCTAAATTTATAACCATGCAACTACATACACATGATCTGGTTATAAAGTTACATATTACTATCGAGAACTAAGTGATATTTTGATGTTATGCAAAAGTTTAAGAAAAATATTATAATTATTAATAAATATGAATTAATGTCACCGATTATGAGGAGTCACATAGACGATCGTAAAGGATCGTGTTAGCTCAAGGGGCAACGCTGCAAGGGGCATATGGTTGCAAAAAACCACAGAGGTAAAAGGTAAGTCCTCTACAGTTGTACATACACTGTCATGTTATCGCCGCAAGGGGTAATGCCACAAGGGACGTATGGTTGCAAGGAACCACAAAGCAAAAGCTAAGTCCTCTACAGTTGTAGCTACACTGTCATGTATGGACCGCTAGTGCCAACGGTAAAGCCAGCAAAGCCGCGTATAAATAAAAAATCAAGACAATTCTAAAAACTCAATAAGTTAAGGTATATATGCAATCATAACAATGTTAAGGCATGTGCAAATATTATGAGTTTAATTTCTTAAATGAAATTATGTTATTGTCATGGGCATAAGTGCAATTATGTTGACGTTAATGTATATGAGCAAATGTATTGAAAAGTCATGCAAGAAACGGGTTATAAAGGTAACCCATTACAAGAATGCAAAGAAACAGGTTATAAAAGTAACCCATTACAAATATGCAAGGAAATGATTTATAAAGATAAATCATTACAAGATATGAAAGAAATGATTTATAAAGATATACAAGTACATGTTATGTAAGAAATTGGTTTAATTAGATAAACCAGCACATGTTAAAAATAAAATTATTTAATTAAAGATAAACCATTGTATGTTATACAAGAGATGATTTAATAAAGAATAAACCATTACAAGTGTACAAGAATTGGTTTAACAAATGTAAATCACTAAAGTCATGGGGGCTAAAATGCAAAGTGATTTATATTATAAAAGAAATGTGTACTTGCTATGAATCGTATGAAATATGCCCCTACAAGATGAAGGAAATGCATGCCACATTTTCTTATACAATTTACATATTTATACTCGTTGTTATGAAAGCATCCAAATCATACATGTTAGGAATCGAGCTTAGACATGCATGGGAATAATTAGATATGTAATGGTATTTATCCATGAAAACTCAAGTGCATGCATTATAACAGATCAAAAGACTGTCTTAATTCCCATGCATGGACCCTGATGCATACTGAGCATTAGGCTCATGCAAAACTATTTGTTTATTTCAGGTAAAGGGCAAGTTTAACTAAGCACTCAAATTTGTGATGCGGATCCAACGAGACCTTCAACAGGGTATGACTGGTTACATAGTTTGTGGTGGATATCTATATGCTCACAGGAACTAAGGGTCATGTTGAGCAATTATTAGTTTTTTATGCAAGTATATATTGTTGATGATGTAATAATGGAACTCTCAGTTGAATTGGATTTTTATGAGTCCTTTTAAGAATGATTATTGTATGCTCATTAATTACCATGCATGTTTCGGTAACAGTTTGGATGTGCAATCTTTTATCGCATGCTTCCACCGGTCGGCGCGTCCCGTTCCATTACACTCTACCACGCTTCCATCTTCACCATCTCCACCGAATAAAGGGTTGGAACCCTTTGCCATTGTTCCCCTATCTTTTTGGTGCAGACACATGCTGAAAAGAGCCCCAACAAGGCTTGAGCTGGTCATGTATGAAGGCTCCCAGGTGTCGTCTCCTTCTCCAAGCTCCATGCCTCCATCGAAGAGGCCTGGACCCATCTGATCATGCTCGGAGACGCGGGTGCCCTCTAAGACTATTGATCCCATCAGCACTCAGGAGGCCACCGAAAATGTCAGATGCAATCGATCAAAGGAAGTTCAACCATAGTTCTTCATCTATTCATTCAGGCATCTCCTCCACCATTCGATCATGCCATCTGATTAAGCTCTGCATCAGTCGTTGGGTGGAATCGAAGATAAAGTTGATCATCGGCGAACGGACATCATGCGAGCAGGGAACGCTACGTGGATAAGTGGATTCAGGTCCACTGTCTGATCATATGCATGGAGGGGTAAATTTTACCTAGCCCCGTTCGCTTTTTGCATTGAATAGTTAGTCATGTAAATATTCTATTAAGTGTAATATTTTAGGTAAAATTTACGATTGGAACCATGTACTTTACTATATTTACATTTAGGGCCAATCCACGTCACCTCATGTGTTGTCCAACATGAGGTGTTTTTTTTGGAGAAATTGTATGCCCTCGAACTTCCAGAACATATTTGTAAATATATTAATTGTTTTAATAAAATGAAAATAGGTCGATGCTAGTTCAAAAATTTATTTTTTGTATATTTATCTTCATAAATATTTTTATTGCTTCAAAAATTGTAGGAAAATTTAATTAAGTGTCTGCATATATGTTTGATGAAATATTTTTCTGTGCACCATTTTAATTAATTTTTCTAATTATTAAAATACAAAAAACATGCATTTTTATTCTTTCTAAATATTAAAAGCCATAAAAATGAGGAAAACAACTCCAAAATTTCCAAAAAATATATTATCTATATTATTATATTATTTATCACATATACAGAAATCGGTAAAAAATATATAATATAAATTTAAAATTTGTAAAAACCTAAAAGCTTATAAAAATTATTTAAAATCAAAAAATATTTTTAATATTTGTGAATTTTATATATTATATATTAAAAATAGTTCTGATTAATTTTGAACTTATTTATATTTAATATTATTTTGGATATTTAAAATGTATATTCTTCTTTATTTTGGTAATTTTATTTAGGTATATTTAAAAATATAAAACTATAGATATATTATATTCTCTAAATATATTACTTATATTATCTATAATATCCTTATTATAATATATAATTATATATTCTATTTTTAAAATTAAAAAAATGAAAAAATTATGAAATTAAAAAGAAAATTAAAGTCAAAATTTTAAAAATTATTAAAAATAATTTAAAAATCATAAAAACTAAATATAATTAAAACCCACATAAAAAGAAAAAAGGTTAAAAGTACAAAAAATCATTATTATTTATTTATTAATGAAGTTATTAATAATTTTAATTATCCATTATTTTCTCTCAGTGGTTCGACCCATACGCTTGCACACTATACACCCATTTTGTAGGGTATAATAAATTTCTACTCACTCTTTATTTATTGCATATATTGTATGTGGGTTAATTGTTGTTGTTTAAATATCGCATAATTTAATTTGTAGTCCTAATTATACCAAGAGACCTTATATGCAAATTAATTATTGTTTATTTTTGATTAGAGAGTGGTTTGCTTTGACTTTAATTGCAAAAAAGCTCGCCATGTTCAACAATCTCCTACTAGCCCAAAGAGATATTAAATGGCTAATCTTTACATCCACACTCATATGCTAATCAATAAACTATGTTGCCACATAAGCAATAGCATGGTTAGTTGATAAGTCACCATATTCTGAGAGACTATGCCAAGTATTTTTACAGAATTTCATATCGCTCGAAATAGTGATTGCATCTAATGTAAAATATTGCGTCTTTTGCAACCAACACTCAATCTTGTCACAACTGTCACAATGCCCTGCTAGTTTTAGCTTTTGGCACCGTAACTTCAAAAATTATCATAAACACTTTGCAATTTCCGTTATCCTAGTTAAAATACTTTTATGCATGAAGATCTCTATCTCCTTAGACCAAGACAATATCATAAGTCTTTAAGGTATTTAAAGACTTAGAAGAGACGATGATGGAGTAGGGTTGTGACAACATCAATATGTACTAGAGAGGGAGGTTGGGGAGGTAAATATAAGAATAGGTTGGGGAGGTAGATATAAGAATAAGGATGGAGATGACGACATCATACCTTTTTGATGAGGAGGAGGGAGTGATGATGAGAAGTAGGATTCCGTAATGGAACAATGGTGTCACATCTCATTGGAAGGGAGGATGAGGAGGAGGCATAAGTGAAGGGAAGTGGGATGCTACGATGGGGTGGTGGCATTCGCTTGAAGGAGGGATGAGAGGAGATGGTGACAATGGGAGGGAGAATACTGCTATGGGCGGTGGCATTCGCTAGAAGGGGACGATGGTGAGAAGGAAACAATGGATGGAATATGCTACGATGGGATAGTGGCATCCGTTGGATGAGGATGTTGATGAGGAGGTGACAACGATGGGGAGGAGGAGGTCGCGTGGTACTAGTGCCTTCTGTTGGATGATGAGGAGGCAAACATGGGGAGTTTAGTTTAGGGTTTTGGGGTTGCTTTTTTTAATTCATGGTTCGTTTTGGGTCCACTGATCCATTGAACTAGACCGAACCAACTGGTCAATTAAGTTTTATTATTATTATATTATTATTTCAATTGTTCCATAGAACCTGTCAAAATAGAGCAGAATTGGGTTGATTCACAGTCCAACTAGACTAACCGGTCAACTCCAGTTTTTAAAACTGTGATCTATGCCCATTCTATGTTAGGGATGTTTCCTTTATCAATTTCGAATACTTTTGAGATAAAAGTTTACCTAATATTTATGTTTTTAAAATAATACCGAATATACATTTATCAACATATACATAAGATTGGATTAATGGAAAAAATCTTGAAAATGGAAAAACATGATACATATAGTAGATGAGTAAAACATAATTAAATGTTAGAAAATAAATAAATAACAGTGATGATTGAGCATAAATCAAGTAGATTAATATGATAGATGGATTTTTTTTACAAAGGAAAAAAGGCAGCAATACCTCACCTATTGAACATTTCTTTTACCATTTATAGTCGAATATTTTTTAGAAAAGACAAAGTATATAGAAAAGAATAGAATTCACAACCGCTAAATCGTGGTCATGCACACTATAGGCTCGATTTGTTCTCTAATCGTCTTTGTCACAACATTTTGTATGATTAGATATCATCTAAAAATGACTATCATCTAAAAATGATGTTGTAAAATAGAACAATAATTACCATCAATTAGCCTTGAAACAACAACAAATTAGAAGTCACCGTTATCATAAAAGATATCACATCAATTGCGCAAAGGCGTACACATAATCATTGTTATGATAAATGATAGCATAACAATTGTAGTAAATGTGTCACAAAAAATGCAAGATATCTAGGCAAATTCATGACGAAGTTGATCGACGAATATATTTGACATCTCTAGCATAATGAATATGATAACATAGCAAATATCATTTGCAAGTTTTTTTGAGATTGCTTCTCTTTACCCTTGTGAGTTTTTCTAATAACACTTATGTCCTTTGTTTTTTTGCGGTTACACTTGTGCTCCTATATTCTCACAAAATTCACAATATCATTCTTTCACTAGTGTAAAAATATAGGAGCGTAAATGTAACAACAAATGGAACTTTAGACCCCGTTCGGGTACAAGGTTCCCCTACCCCATATTTTCTCCCTCCACGTGGGTCCCACTTTTTATCTTTTTAAAAAAATTAAATAAATCAGTTCTCCATCATCAATTCTATCAAAAAATAATATACTATACCATCATATTATATAAAAATTATAAACTACTCCACTTCTACTCACTTTTTCAAACTCCAATACAATCACATCACAATAACTACTCATTTTTTCAAACTCTAATACAATCATATCACAATAAATCCACTTCTAATCCATCCCCAGTTTAACCCTCTATCTAAACACCAAAACTAACATATGGGTTACCTGCTACCAGGTTAACCCACCTAAACCCTCTATCCAAACACACCCTTAGTGAATCGGTAAGAATATAGTAAGCGTATAATTTCGATGAAGCAAGGAATCTAAGAATTTTTAGAGATAGCGGGACACGTGTACAAATCCCATCTTACTACATGTTAAAGCGTGTGGGGTTGTAACTGTTGCAGCAATTGTAGCATATCCATGGATTTTATATAACCTCACTTATATGCTTCCCAGATACGTCGCAGAGACATGCTACTTACTGTTCATTGCACTGTTTCTACAATGTCATGGAGACATGCCAATATTCGTTGGTTGGTTTTTGAAACGAGATTATCCATTCCGTATTTCTTGCCCTTTACGTTTACTACAGTACACATTTGGATAAGGATAGAAGAGCAAAAAAGATATAAGAATAGCAGAAGAGACTGATGTGAATCCCTGGCCATTCGGCTTCCGCTTCCATCCTTTGACGAGGAGCTCGACGTACATGATCACCTCATGCACAATGATGATTCTGCGCCACTCCCTGTTGTCATCATCGTCGAGATCGTCTCACGACTACGTAAGGCCTCTATCCTCTGCACGCCATCTTTGTAGGGATTCTCTCACTGCTCGGTAAGGCCTCTCACACTTCTCCGAAAGACTAGCTTCAGGTACTTCTTCAATTGTTCTGCAGGAACAAGCTCTCGAAGGGGGTCACGGCGAGTTGGATCATGCATGAGTACCCACTGGGGCATGGCATGGCGGCGGGGGCGATGGGATGGGATCTAACGATGTGGTGACCCGGGGAAATAGCTAGAGCAAGAGTCTCTCTCCGACGGTGAGGTAGCTCTGGCTTAAATTACGCAATTCATTTACGTAATTATTTCTATGTATTTTTATTGCTGTTTGGAGATCTCTTTGTATTTATTTCTGCTTAGAGATGGGATCGGATTGTCTGCTGGGCAGCAGACTCTGCTGTAGTGTTCGAGCCGCGCACGGTCGGGCCCACAAAATGGTGCGAATTCATGCGAACTGCTCGATCTTGATCGAGCGGCTCCGGACACTGTAGCATAGTCTGCTGGCCAGCAGACGATCCACGCTCCTTAGAGATATGAACCATGAATATTTAAAAAGGTGATTTTTTGGTAGTTATTTGTTATTAAAAATGTGTGTGCATGAAATATTTAGTGTTGCAGCTGCACTATATATAGTCTGCAATTTACACTTTCTTGATCATTTCTTTCCTACTGTATGCAGTGAAATCACCATCATTAGACTCTGAGACCTTTTTTTGGATAAAGATCATGTAAACTTAATTCCCTCTATGGAGATTTCTCTTTACCATTTTCGATTGTGCTGTTTGGAGAAGCTTTCTCGGCTGTTGTTGTTTCTCATGGCTGCTTCTCATCTCACACATTACAAACTGGACGATCTTTGGGGACGCTTATTGGAGACGGTCAATGAACAACCGTCTCCTCTAGTAGCACAGGGGACGGTCAGTCTACTGTCCCCTCTGTCGAGTATCCGCGACGGTCGGTACTGACCGTCTCAGTTAATTGACCTTTTGGCGACGGTTATATAGCCGTCCCTTACGAGTAGAGCCCCAGCTTGTTTTCTCTGTACTCGGGCACTTTAGGGGATGGTCATAACCATCCCTTTTACTCCACTGTTGCCGTTGTGTATACACAACTATTGGGAACTGTCGCGTATGCACTATGTCACTATCAGTTGGCGTCCGAAGTTAAAACTTCCCTGTATGCATAAACATTTCTCTTTACAAATTTTATTGTGCTCTTTCTTAAAGCTTCTCCAGCAACTGTTGCTTCTTATCTCCCAAGAGGTACAATGGTAAGTCATATCACTACTGAGCTGACACTGTACGTTAGAAGTGTTGAATATTAATAATCAAACTATATGAGATAAGACGATCCATGTGTTTATTTTCCCTACATATAAGGGTTTAATTGTATAGAGATCAAAATATTATGTTTGATACGTTTTGATTTTCCTTATTGTACCATCTATCTTTGTATTATTGACCGTAGAGCATTCATTGTTCATTTGATTGTACCTAAGTTCTCTAGCGAGATAATTGCACTAGCAATTGTGTCAAAGCTCTTACCCTTTTTGGTGAGGTGGAGGGTAAGGTTAGGGAACTAATACCAAGATGCCTAGCAAGATCATAGCGCGGATCGTTTGTTGTAGCGGGGCTACTGCAGACTCTTCTGGGGGTCTCTGGAGCCGCCCGATCATGATCGAGCGGTTCCCACGAAATCCCTCTGTGTGGGGGCCCGAATCAAAGGGATTTCATGGGAACCGCTCGATCATGATCGAGCGGCTCCAAAGACCCCCAACAAAGTCTGCAGTAGCCCCGCTACAATAGACAATCCGCTCCCAGCAAGATCATCCATCATCTCCAACTACATCTGTTAACTACAGTCGTCTTGCTGAATTTTCTATAGTTTGCATGATAGTTTTCCAAGAACTATCTATGTCTTTGATGTTATGTTATTTTATCAGGAGTTGTGATTATTTTGATTTAAAAATGTTAACTAAAAATACCAATGTTCATTGTTGGTCGTAAATGCCAATCCATAGTTAATCTGAACTACGTCATTGTTGTATTATCTCTATTAGTCTACGTTTATGCTTATATGTTGTTAAATCAACTAGAAAATAAAAATACCATATTTGTTACAAAAAAAATGCTTTTTATCTATACCAAATATGATCTTCTGTATTTATAAGTATAAAAATAGTGCAATTACACATTCATTCTTATCTTTTCATAATCAAACTATGTTTTCCCATAAAATTTCTGCCATATTACGTAACAACTTTAGTGAACGTATAAAATTTTGAAGGTTACTATAAGCTACAGTATAAATTTACGTAGCACAATATAAAGATGATAGGAGATTGTTTAAATTTAAAAAATCACAGTGCTCATAATGTGAATATTCTATAGGGTGGATAGTGTTCGTAACGTGAATATTCTACAGGGTTTATAGTAAATTAAAAAAAATCAATAATACAAGGATAAACGTGTAAGAGAAGAAGGAATCCACTTTGACAAAGATTAATTTAATATTAATATTCTTTATTATTACTCTGTTAAATTTATAACAAAGAATATTCATTATCGTTGGTAAATTAATCTTTGTTTCTTGAGAAAAAAAGTATTAATTGCTTTTTCTCAAACTTTCCTTCCTGTGCAACGCACGGGGCTCCCTACGGGTGTGTTTGGTTCGTGGGTTATCTGAGGGAGGATAACATGTTTTTGTGTTTTGGTGTTTGATTGGTGGGTTGACGGGAGTCCGGATCCTCTGGGTAATTTTACTTTTACCCAGAGTGAGTAACACAACATTGATAGACCAGCAAAGCGACAGAGGTAAAGGTACAGAAATTAGGTCGTTGCGACCTCTATCACTCGACTGAGTCAATCAAGAAAAATGAACCACTCGAAAAAGATCAAATCAAGAAAATCACGAAAAGCGGTCCTGCTATATGTTTAACCTGGTATAGCACCCAGGGTCGAACTCAAGGAGCACGGATTGGCTAAAAAGCCTACGAAGTAGTCAAAAAATTAGAGAAAAAGGGAAAACATTTTTAGTGGTTTTTAATTGTTTTTAAATTTTTTTGGATTTTTAATATGTAAAGAAAATAAGGAAAACAACCACAAGCAAGCTTTGACAATTTATTTAATGCACTAAAAGGCAAGCAAAAATTCAGAGAAAAATATTTTTATGTGTTTTATATTTTTCTGTGTTTTTGGTGAATTTTTGGGATTTTTATGATATTTATTTTAATTTCTAAAAATCAAACAGTAAGCAAAAATACAAGGTACTGTCCAGCCAGGCCCAAAATCCCTAGATAAAATATCTAAGGACCTCAAGAGGACCTGGAGGTATTTTTCCTGTAAACTAGGTAAAACAAGGAAAATTTGAGTACCAAAATTATTGTTTTTGGGTTTTTAATGTAATTATTAAAATTTTTATGAGTTTTTGAGGGTTTTTAAGTTTTTATGGGTTTTCAGTGATGAAAATTAGCCAAAATTAGCTAGAAAATCAAAGAATACAAAATAAACAGTACCTAATTTTTAAAGAATTTTTAGGGGGGTTTTTCTATTTTTTTGTGATTTTTCAAACTGAACAGTGCCAAAAATAGATGTTTTTGAATTTTTAAAAATAGCAAATAAACTCAGAAATGTCCTCAAAAATTCTCGAAAATCCTACACCATGGCAGGAACCATGGATCAAATTTTCATCGAATTTGGAGGTGATTTGATATTTTATTCAAAAATGACAAGAAGGCACTGTGCACAGGGACCAAAGTGCAAATACCCAAAGTTCTGGGGGTCCTGGTGCAATTAACCCAAGAAGTCACGCGCCAAGCGCGTGCCTGGGGCACTCAGGGACCTATATGTAATAAAACTAAGGTTCGGGGACTAATTGGTAACCCGTACCAAAAGTCTGGGGACCTCAGATGCAAATTACCCTAAAATAAGCGCACATGCGCAATTAAAACATTCACAGGGGCATAGATGCAAATACTCAAAAGATTTCATTCATTTCTAAACATCCAGAACGACAGGAAATATATTGCAAATAACCCAAACATACACGTGACGAAGCACGTGGCTCCACACAGACAGGGGTATAAGTGCAAATATACTAAAGTATGAGGTCCAATGTGCAAATAACCCAACGTAAACAAACTACGCAAAATATTTACAGGACTGGAACTAAAAGCATAAACTAAGAGGGGGCTTAAGACAAATTACCCCTTATTTAACGTCGAGGGCCGGATGAATGACGCGTGGCTGATCCGACGGGTCTGGACGCGGGCGCCTTTCTCCTCTCGCACGTGGGCCTGATCGACGTCTGAGAAGAGGGCACGTGGAAGATCTGATGGACGCTGGTGGCTGGCGCCTCTCTCTCTGCTTGGATGGTCCAGATCATCCCTCTGAATGATCGGGCGGTGACTGCTCCTCCGAGAATGGATGGACGAGATGAAAACTGGAGATCGAGGCTGATCGGGCGGCGGCTGAAGATCCTCGAAGAACAGGTGCCCGGCGACTTTCGCCGGCCTCGTGTGAGCGCTGGGATCCTCCCCTGCTGCCTCCGGAGATCGGAGAAGGTGCGCGATGAAGCTCCGCAGCTGATGGTGGTCTCCGATGGCCCAGCCGAGCCCTAGAGGGCTCCGGCAAGGACGACGGAGGAGAGCTCCTGGCCTGGAAGACTCGAGCCTTCAGATGGGCTCGCACTGACCTGCAAATGGAACCAGGAGATTCGCGGGTCGAGGGCAAAGTGCCTCGACCCGGTTAGGCGTCGTGGAGGTGGTGTGTGCGTCGGTGCGGACGAACCCCGGCGAAGCGACGGCGAGGGGATTCGAATCCCAGCTCCTGTGCGAGCTGGGTTGAATGGAGGGGCGGAGAAGGTGCGCGGAGGGAAGGCGGAGATGGATCTGGATTCCGATGATCGAATGGGTGCGCGAGGTGGTCGGAATCGACGAAGAACGGTGACAGAGCGATTTGGGGGAAACGGGAAATTAGACTAAATACGGAAGCTAAGGGATTACCTGGGCGGTCGAGGAGACTATGCTGGAGCTGAGGTAGCTCCTGGTCGTGGCCTCAAGGGTTGTCTCGGCCCGAGGCTCGAGCTCCTGCTCTGGGCGGAGCACGGCGGTGCTGACTCGCCGGATCAGTGGTATCCGGCCCCTCTCCTCGCTGCGACGGCACCTGGAGCGAGCTGTCACTCACGCTCGGGCACTGGAGCTCACTGGGGGTGGAACGGATTAGCCAAAGATGAGAAATGAGGGGGCGGAGCTGAAGCTTTATATGCTGGAGAGTCCGAGAACGACGAGCGCGGGTAGGGTGTGGAGGCGCGCGGATCTCGAGGTGGATACCCCGGCGAGGTTGACGGATATGACGTGAGCAATTCGGAGCCGGAGTTTAGGGAAATGGGTGCCGGGTCAAGCGGGCGTAATTTCGAGAAGTCGGGTCGGTCAGAGCAGACCCGGCTCTGGTGGTCCTGGGGGGCGAGTTGACCGGGGGTCAACAATCCCCAGGACCCAATGAGGATGGGCCACGTGGCAGAATCTTGAAGCTCAAAATTAAGGTAGCTAGGGCCCGATTTTGCAAAAACTCAAAACACAAACTATTTTTATTTTATTTTTTTCTATTTTTTGGTGATTTTTAATAATTTTTCTGAAATAAAAATAGGCTATATACATCTATATACATGGCATATGTACAATGTATTTTTGTATTTTTGGCTTCTTGTAATTTTTATTTGATTTTTGTTTTGATTCTTCTTATTTTATTTATTTACAATATATAAAATAGACTATTTACAAAAATTATAAAAATTACTTTTGTATATTTTCAAAGCTAAATAAATATATATATCTATAGGTGTGGTTTATGTACAAGATGAACTGGGTATTTTTGTTCTTTTTTATTTTTAACTTTTTATTTTATTTTTGTCTTTTATAAATATCTGCAAGTTTTTACAACTATATTTTTGGGTGAGGAATATATAATTTTATTTATTTACATAAATATTTACACAAGAGCCCCTATCTCCCTCTACTTTGGCTTTTATGCGGTCAGGCCCATGCTAAGCCCTCCCTTGGGTTAGGTTGCTCAATACTTATTCTAAATATTTCCCTCTTTTTCTTTTTAATCTTTATTCTTTTATTTTTGCACAAAAACATGCTAATTATAGGTTTTTACACAATGCATGCTTTTGGTAATTATTGATATTTACATATATCTACATGTATTTGCAAAGGTTTTTGTAGGTAAAATATAAGAATAAAGAGTGATGAATGGGTATTCATCACCCCCCTATACTTAACTTTGCTAGTCCCTTAGCAAACACTTATTTGAAAAAGAAGTGAAAAAGAAAGAAAAAGAAAAAGAAAAAGAGGACGTACATGGATCAAGGTTGATTATTAAACTTGCCTTCATTAAATTGGGATATGGAGCTTGATCATATCTTTGGATTATTAATGTGTCGGAACCTTATTTGGACTTAAGCTTAAAACCCAACAGCCTCTAAGTTCCACCAATATATGGACAAGACTCCTCAATAAACCAGATCAGAACAAGTCTACATACACAAACTCTAATGACCATGAATCTTTCCATGCAGTGTAAGTGATATGTGGCTCCCCACCTCAGAAGGAACAAAGAAACAGCCTCCCTCAACCTGGTAACTCTAATGCCTCGGTCTAGCAACTCTTTCCTCGAGAAGCGGGGTATTCCCTTCTAAGTTCAAGTGCAACCGGCTCAAGAAGAGGGGAAGAAGTATAGACTTTTGGAAGCTTAGCCAGTGTAGCTAAGTCTCCCGCTGCAAGCTTCATGAGATGTAACATGGATACCATAAGCTTTGCTTTATTTGACTATGTACACTCCGGTGGGGTTATTAAATTTTCAATCCGACCCACCACTTTTTTGGAGTTCTTTTTGCATTTTTGCATTTTTTTTCAAGGACTTCTGTACAACATATCTACATGGTGCAGCATATATACAAGAAATTTTCCTCTTGAGCCAGTAGACTGTCCCTCTTTTGAAGCTTTATTGCAACCCACGGCTTCTGTCTTTAGCCTTCATCACCACTAGACCAAGTTGAGACGCACTTCCTTCACTAGAAGAAGAAGAGAGGTTCCGCCTAGAAGTACTACCCTCATATGCTACCCCAAGCCAAAGGAAACTGCCTCCTCACCACCTCATCCGTGGAGAGCCATTGTAAAGTGCAGGTGCAAGTCAAGCCATTGTCTCTAAGAGTCATGCGTGTGTTGTTAAGTGCTCTACTTAGGCTCATCAAGATGACATATGCTCATAGCCTAGTGGACTCAAAGAATTAAGTCCTTATGGACCTGAAAAGCCTTGACCCTAAGTCCTATAAGGTTCCTCTTAAAGTTAAGTGGATTAAGATCTTATTCAAGCTCCATTTCTCAATTTAATTCCAAGCTTAGTTTAAATGTCAACTCTCATCCAGGAAAAACTATATACATATATGTACACAAGATGCTATTTACAAATATTTTACAATCATGCAAAATTTTTGAAAAATGTTTTGAAATCATGAATGAATGATGCATGAGGTGCAAGTTTTGCAAAAAGATATTTACAAACATTTACACAAGATTTTTGCAAACTTTTGATTTTTCAAAACATTTTGGAAAAATTTTGTACTATATACATAATTTTGATACAAAAATATTTACATAAGCTTTACACAAAAGATTTTTGAAATCATTTTTACAAAAATACTTTGTACACTAGCTATGTATGTGCATGATAAAAGAAGTTTATGTACATGAAAAATTTTTAATTTATGTGATTTTTAGCCATTTTATTTATTAACACACTCACACAAAGTACGAGTTATGGCTAAAGTATATATGAAATATATACACACCCCCCTATACTTAGCTCGAACGATGTCCTCAGAGTGATCAAGAGCGATGGAGAAGACATAACTCGTGCTTAGTAAAAGGGAAGTGAAAAGGAATGGCTAAGTACCGGAACGAATAAATGAATAGAATGAGAGGAACTCGGTGGTTTCCCCCTATACTTAGGATTAACTAATCCTAAGTATAGCAAGCTGTACGTGAAGGGAAAGCCGAGTGAAGAAGATACAGAATCTGCCCCCCCCTATACTTAGGGTAAAATATCCCTAAGTATAGGCAGCAAAACAGGAGCAGAAAGAATAAAAAGAATACCCGCAGGTCCTACATCCCCCCTATACTTAGGGTAAAGTACACCCTAAGTATAGCATAATCATAAGATGAGGGAAAGGGATGTGGGACTAAAGAATAGAATGATATGGACAACTGGATCTATACAGGCGGAGGAACAGTGAAAATCAGGCGTGAGATGCAAAAGATGTGAGTCAAGAGACCACATCTCACGCAAAATGAATAGGGGCAACGATAACGTCCCGCGGCTCATGATCTAGAAATGGCTTGAGCCGATGGCCGTTCACTCGAAAGGTACTATCAGAAGACAACTCGGATATATCAATGCTACCATTGTTGTGTACCTTTCTGACCAAGTAGGGTCCCTTCCATTTGCTCTGTAACTTCCCTGGAAATAATCGTAGCCTCGCATCAAACAGCCATACTCTCTGTCCAATCTCAAAATGCTTGTGGCTGATATGAGAATCATGCCACTCCTTGACTTTCTCCTTATAATGTAGGCTGCTTGAGAAAGCTGCATCCCTAAGCTCCTCCAGGGCAGCTAACTCTGCCCTTCTCTGGTCTCCCATACCATCTGGATCCATCAAAATGTCTGTGACTGCCCAAAGTGACTTGTGCCTCAGCTCAACAGGTAAATGTCACGGCTTGCCATATACGAGGCGAAAGGGAGATGTGCCCAAAGGTGTCTTGAAAGACGTCCGATATGCCCACAAGACCGAGTCCAAAAGCTGTGACCAATTCTTTCGGTCAGGGCGGACGACTTTCTGCAAAATATTCTTGATCTCCCTATTCGACACCTCAGCTAGACCATTCGTCTGTGGATGGTAAGGTGTGGCAACACGATGGTCTATGCCGAACTCGCTAGCAAGGGCCTTCACCTGGTCGTTGATGAAATGAGACCCCCCATCAGAAATCAGAACTCGTGGAACCCCGAACCGCGTGATGATATGCTTTCTCAAAAATCGGCAAACTGTCCTCGCATCAGCGGCTCGGGCGGGGATAGCCTCCACCCAACGACTAACATAATCAACGGCCAAAAGAATGTACTCAAATCCCTGACTCTTAGGGAATGGACCCATGAAATCGATGCCCCATGCGTCAAAAACCTCACAAAAGTGAATGGGCTGCATCGGCATCATATCACGCTGTCCACAAGTGCCCATCCTCTGACAGTCAGTACACCTCTTCACGAACTCATCAGAGTCCTTGAAGAGGGTAGGCCACCACAAGCCGGATTGGAGCACTTTCTGTGCCGTTCTCCTCCCAGAATGATGTCCTCCTGCCTCAAGCTTGTGACAGTAAGTGAGGACGCTATGGTGTTCCTCCTGAGGAATACACCGACGCCAGACGCTATCCCCTCCTTCGTGGTAAAGGATGGGATCCTCCCAGTGGTAGGACTTGGCCCTCACAAGGAAGGTCTCAAGCCTCTGCCTGGGCCAATCTTGTGGGACTTTCCCTGCAACGAGAAAGTTCACAATATCGGCATACCACGGGAGTGAGGCGATAGCAAGGATCGCCTCATCTGGGAAGGTATCTCGAATGGGATCAATCTGCTCAGAATCCTCAGGCTACTCTAATCGGGAGAGATGATCCGCCACCACATTCTTGACTCCAGGCTTATCCTTGATCTCGATGTCGAACTCCTGGAGTAGAAGGATCCATCTAGTCAGTCTGGCCTTGGCATCCTTTTTTGCCATGAGGTACCTGATGGCGGTGTGATCTGTAAACAAAGTCACTCTAGATCCAATGATATACGATCTGAACTTATCTAGGGCAAACACTACTGCTAGCATCTCCTTCTCTGTGACCGTATAATTCCGCTGGACGGAATCCAATGTGCGGCTAGCATAGTGTATGGCAAACGGAACTCCATCCCTCCTCTGTCCCAGCACTGCCCCCACGGCAAAATCGGAGGCGTCCGTCATGATCTCGAATGGGAGAGACCAATCAGGCGGCTGGAGCACAGGAGCCTCAATAACATGCTGCTGGAGAGTCACAAAGGACGAGAGACACTTGTCATCGACAAGGAACTCGGTGTCTTTCGTCAAGAGGTCAGTCAACGGTCGGGCAATCTTGCTGAAATCCTGAATAAATCTCCTATAAAATCCAACGTGCCCCAGGAATGACCGTAGCTGCCTCAAATTGGACGGCGGTGTGAGTTTTCTAATGACATCAACCTTGGCCGGATCAACCTCCATGCCCCTGTTGGAGATGATGTGGCCAAGCACCGTCCCTTGAGTCACCATGAAGTGACTCTTCTCCCATGACAGAACCAAATGAAACTCGATACATCACTGGAGTACCCGGTCTAGGCAGTCAAGACAAGAATCGAATCCGTCGCCGTAGACCGAGAAATCGTCCATGAAGACCTCCAAACACTCCCCTACCATGTTCGAAAAGATCGACAGCATGCACCTCTGAAAAGTCGCAGGGGCATTGCATAGCCCAAATGGCATGCGTCGAAAAGCATATGTGCCGAAGGGACAGGTAAAGGTGGTCTTCTCCTGATCCTCGGGAGCGATGACCACTTGGTTGTAGCCCGAGTACCCATCCAGGAAGCAATAATGGCTCTTCCCTGCCAGTCTCTCAATGATCTGGTCAATAAAAGGTAGGGGGAAATGGTCCTTCTTGGTGGCTTGGTTGAGTCTCCTGTAGTCAACACAAACCCTCCAAGAGGTGGGTACTCGTGTAGCGATCTCCTCTCCCGACTCACTGATCACAGTCGTGATGCCCGTCTTCTTGGGCACCACATGCAAGGGGCTGACCCACTTGGAGTCGGAAATGGGATAAATAAAATCTGCACTCCACCATTTTGATATTTCTTTCATCACGACCTCTCTCAGGTTGGGGTTCAGTCGCTGCTGGAACTCACGCGACGGCTTTGCCCCCTCCTCAAGGTAGATATGGTGGGAGCACACTGCTGGACTAATCCCATGGAGATCCGCTACGCTCCATCCGATCGCCTTGCGGTTCTTTTCAAGAACCCCCATCAGACGGGATTCTTGCTCTCCAGTCAACTCGGCGGAGATGATGACTGGGTACATCTCTGGATCGCCCGCAAGGAATCGATACTTCAGCGAAGTAGGGAGCGGCTTTCGCTCTGGAATGCTGGGTGCTGGCAAATCTGGCTGCGGAAGAAACTGAGTGAAAGCTGCTAAGACTGCCAAATCTGCCTGGGAAAGTGAAAGCGTACTCTCGCAAACTGGATCGGGAGAAGGCTGCTCAACTGCACTGTCTCTGCTCGGCTCTGCATCTACCTCCTCCTCATCTATAGGCTCAGGTGGGCTCAGGTCTGGCATCTGATCATAGCAATCGGCCCAATCAGACTCTGAATCCGAGGGATCTGTATCAATCGCGGTGGCATCAGTACCACCGGAAAACCAGGTGGCCTCAGCACCACCATCACTGAACATCGTGTCGCGATCAAGGACCGGCTCTGCTGCCTCTATGGTATCCTGAACCAGGGTTGTGCTCTCCAGACTCTCCTCTGCTATCATCTCGGCATCAGCTGTATCTGAATATGAGAGGATGGTCTGTGCTGCAGGATCTGCCCAGCTGCCTCATCGTCTGTGATCACAAAATCACAATCCTGGTGGATGTCTGGCTCTGTGTCTGTCAGCTGCTCTGAATCGGTACTCGCATCTGAGCGGGCTCTATCTCTAGCTCTGTAGTCCTCGACCGTCTCTATTTGTATACTCTCGCCCTCGACGCGAAAGTACACCTTCCCCCTATCATGATCGGTCACCGCCTTGGCTGTGGCCAAGAACGGACGACCAAGGATGATGGGGGTATCGGCCACTGACTCAGGGATCTCCATGTCCAACACTACGAAGTCCACGGGGAATTTCAGGCCCTGAATCGTGACGATAACGTCTCGTAATAACCCCTTCGGCCTCTTGACAGATCGATCAGCGAACTGAAGGACTGTCCTGCTCTGTCGAAGAGTGCCCAACTCGAAGCGGTCGAGAAGGGCTGCCGGAAGAAGGTTGATCGACGATCCGCTATCTAGAAGAGTACGGTCGAACCTCTTCTCACTAATCTGGCATCTGACATACGGGGCCCCTGAATCTGGCCTCTTGGCTGGCAGTCGGTTCTGGATCGCAAAACACGTGGCTTTCGTCAGCACATGGATCTCGGAAGTGTGGTTCCTCCTCCTCCTCCTGACTGTAGTCCTGTCTCTCAAAGATCGCTGGAGAAGGGGGATGTGCTGCAAAGCCTCCTGGAGGGTCAGCTGGATGTGGAATCGATCAATCATGCTCTGGATGAACTCTTCAAGCTCTCTTTTTTTCGGATTTTCTTTTTTCTTCCCCTTCCCCATCTGAAGGGCTCTAGGGAAGGGGATCACAGGGTCCTTCGCAGATGAAGGACTAGGAAAAGGCCTAGACGGTTCGATGACCGGATCCACACATACATCATGCACCACAGTGGGACCAGAAGAAACTAAACCTTTTCCTTTATTCACAACAGAGTTCTGAGGTACATGAACTGAAGGAATGACAAAATCTCTATCACAACAAACACCGGTGGCCTCAGTACCACCTCTGGCTGGCTCTGCTGCTGCTGCTGCTGGCAGACGTCTCGCGGCATCAGTACCGCGGGCTGGCTCGGCTCTACTGGTGGCGTCAGTACCACCTCCTCGAACTGGTGAAGCGGCGGCCTCAGTACCGCCGGTGGGATCAGCATCCTTGGTGGCATCAGTGCCACCGTCATCATCTGGAGCGGCCTCAGTACCGCTCTCCTCCTCCTCATGTGGCGCCTCTGACGTATCCTCGTGGTGAAGCTCAGATGAGGCGCTGCCGCCTGCTGGTGTCCTACCGCTCCTAAGTGTGACAAAATCAGCATCAAATAGATCCGAAGATGTATCAACAAATGGGTCACTAGGAGTGGCAAACTCAGTATGTACTACCTGCTCAGATTTCCTCTTGAGGTTGTTCGGGTTCGGCTCGATCTGGGCAGGAATGGCGGCCTTCCCTCTCACCAAGTCCCGCATCTCCTGGCGGAACTCGTCCATCTCCCGTCTGAATGTGGCTTGCTGGTCCGTGAGGAGGCGGGCGATGTCATCCAAAGCGGGGCTCTCATGGGAGCCCGACTGGTACCTCTCTGGGGGTGAGGCTGCTGGAACTGCTGCTGATGGTAAGAGGGGTATGAGGAAGGGGTGCTGCTGCTGAACTGGGTGAGCCTGCTGCTCACGCCTCCACGACTGTCCCTGCTGCTGATAGGGACGAGGACCGAAGGATGATGGCTGGTGCTGCTGGTGTGCTGGGTGCTGCTGCGACTGTTGGTGCTCTCTCTGCTGGGAGTACTGCCCTCCCTGTCCTGACGGCTGCTGCTGGGGCTGGGCACCACCACTCCCCCACCTGAATCCGGGATGGTCTCATCGGATCCCAGGCTGGGGGCGGTCATACCAAATCCCGTTGACATCCATCAACGGCTCTGCATCGAAGGGGTCTGGCGGGAGTACTGCCAGAGGCTGATCCGGCTGGTAGACCACCATCTGCGTGTCTGGAGATGGTGGGGACTGGTAGGTAGGCTGCGGCTGCTGGTACGGCTCCGCCTGTACAAGGTGAACCTGTCTAGGCTGCTGTGAGGAGCTGTAGCGCTGGGACGAGCTGCTGCTGTCGCCGGTATCGCCTCGCGACAGAAGACGGGGCTGTGAAGCCGTCTGTGTCTCCTGGAGACACATGAGTTGGGTCTTCATGTCGCTCAGAACCTGTGCCATCTGTTCCATCTGAGTGATGCTCTGGCACTGCTTCTTCTCGATCAGCTCCATACGGTCCAACTTCTCGCTGATGATACCCATGTCCGCAGCGGATGACTCTGCCTGTGCTGCTGCGACTGCGGACGAACTGGATGGACCTGCATCTACCCGTGCTATCCGCTGGTACTGCACGGGACCTGGCTGCTGTGGCTGGGGTCTCTGAGAATACAACTTGGTTTGGGACATCACCATGTAGTTCTCGGACATCTCCTCGTAGATGGCCCAGACCTGGTCGTGGTCCTTGGCAAAGTAGGACCCGCCGCAAGAAGCGTTCACCAGACCCTGAAGCTCTGGCGTCAACCCGCTGAAAAAGCTCTGAACTAGGTTCGGCTTGGATATATCGTGGTGCGGGCATCTGTCTAGGAGCTCTCGAAACCTCTCCCAAGCCTCGTGAAACTGCTCGTTGGGGAACATGGAGAAGTTGCTGATCAGGGCCCTCGCTGCATTCGTCCGCCCGAGTGGATAGTACTTTTTCAAGTGCTCGGTGCGGAGCCGCTCCCAGGTGTAGACAAACTTCCCTAGATGCTTCAGCCAGGTGGCTGCTCTATCTGCCAGTGAAAAAGGGAAGGCTATCATCCGGATCGTGTCCTGATCCACGTGGCGATCGTGGACAGTGCTGCAGATCATCAAGAACTCCTGGAGGTGGAGGTGGGGCTCCTCAGTGGCTAGTCCGTGGAAACGGGGCAGTAACTGCAAGGTGTTCGGGGGGAACTTGAAGTCCCCCACGATCGCTGGCACTACCACCCAGTGATGCATCAGAGTAGATCCGGGGTTGTGTAACGCCCGCATCGGCTGTGGTGGTCCTCCTGCCGCGGCGGCTGCCGCGGCGGCGGCAGCGGCTGCTGCTGCTGCTGCGGCTGCTGCGGCTGCGGCCTCTGCATCTGGCATCTCCTCCGGCTCGCTCTGCTCTGAACCTCGCTCTGCTCTGAGCCTCTCCAACTCTCGCCTCATCTCTATCATGAATGCCCCCTGATCGCGTAACTACTGCTGAACTGTCTCGAGTGATGCGATCAGGGTGGAGTTGATCGCCCCCTGGTCAAATACAACATGCTGATCTCCCTGTGGACCTCCGGGGTAATCGTCTGATCTGGCGGCCATAGCGACGTCTGCAAAATCAAATGAGCCCAACTCAGGTGCTGTCAAATCTGCTAATCTCTCCTCGGGCTCATGTCTCTCAATACCAGAAGAAAGGGGGTCGAGGGGGAACAGGGCGGAGTCGTACTCGGGCTCGGAGAGCTGGTCTCGGCTCTCGCGGGCCAACCTAGATGATCGGGTAGACGTGCCCGAAAGCGGTGCAGCCAGAGGCTGCCTAAGAGACCGTCTACCCATCATCTTGATCTGGCGAGTAGTGCGGATGAGATCTGGAGAAACTATGATCACAAAACAAACCCCCGGTTCACCAACGCAACGCGAGCTGAAGACCGTGAAAGTTCGGTCAAATTATCTTGTCTATTTTATTTTGGTGAACACACAAAATATCAGAGCGCTTACGTGACCTGTTAGGATATCCGATGCTATCCCAACCGACTGGCCCGCACGGAAGAGTCGGTAATCAGTCGGGTCTAGCACCGGGAGGCTCTACCTAGGGTACGGGTCACTCTCTCGTGCATCCAAACCATACAATGAGGGGGTTGCTCTCCCCAAGACAAAATTTTTTAGGGTGAGCAGTTTTTAAGATCAATAGTCTTAGCCAGTCCCAATTTTATGGTTTTTCTTTTTAATATTTTTCAAATCAAACAAAAGGCCTAACGAATTTTTCGGTTCTCCTGATTATTTAGTCCGAAAACAGGGGGGAGAAGACGAAAAAGCCGATGCGCGAGAAATCAATGATGCATGCTGAGATAGAAATGCGTACCTTGTCTCCAGCACTCTACATGCAAGTGATCCGCGCAGAATTTAAAGACAGAAAGAAAACAACCTAAATGATGCAACGGGAAAAACCGAGTCCTAAACGAGCAATTTCTAACGCAGAACCGTCTAACTCAGTCACTCGCCCTCGATTCAAAGAATCCGGTCTAGACCCACCCCTCCTCTTCTCGACAGGTCGAGTTCAGGAGTAGCGCTTGACGGGGCAGGCTCGCGGCGCGTAGGCTCTTAGGAAAGCGACTAAGTTATTTTTATTATTTATTATTAGTAGGTCCAATTACGTTCTATGGGAACAGATAAGCAGTTAGGTGTTTGGATCCTACTAATTACGGCACAAGCACCAGAAATTCCTAAGTCTAGGGGCTCGAGCAAAAACCGCGTAAACACCGGAAAAGGCAGCTAAAAAGATAAAACCGCGAAAAACCACGAAAAATCTAAAGGGTCCCCCGAGCACACCGGTGCTCGGCGAAATAGACCCGAGAGTCCAACTGTCTCTGACTGTACCTGTATTATTACAACAATAATCAAATATACTGGAAATAAATCCTAATCTAAACTACGCTAATCCGCGGTTATTCCGCGACTCCCGCACTCCTGCTTGCTTTCCTGCACTCTCCTGCGGTTCTGTGAAGAAGAGAGCCGCCTCCGGTTCTCGCGGTTGCGTCGGCTTTCGAAGAAGCCGCCTCGATCCTCGGGCCCTCGCAAGAAAACAAAAACAAGAGTGTCAAACCAGATTATTGTAAGAAAATGTCAGAAAAATAATATCTACACAATTCTATACAAAAAGCCGCGAAAATCAAAAGCCGCGGAAAAAGCTAAAAAATGACTACTAAGCCGTGCTCCCCGGCAACGGCGCCATTCTGATAGACCAGCAAAGCGACAGAGGTAAAGGGACAGAAATTAGGTCGTTGCGACCTCTATCACTCGACTGAGCCAATCAAGAAAAATGAACCACTCGAAAAAGATCAAATCAAGAAAATCACGAAAAGCGGTCCTGCTATATGTTTAACCTGGTATAGCACCCAGGGTCGAACTCAAGGAGCACGGATTGGCTAAAAAGCCTACGAAGTAGTCAAAAAATTAGAGAAAAAGGGAAAACATTTTTAGTGGTTTTTAATTGTTTTTAAATTTTTTTGAATTTTTAATATGTAAAGAAAATAAGGAAAACAACCACAAGCAAGCTTTGACAATTTATTTAATGCACTAAAAGGCAAGCAAAAATTCAGGAAAAAATATTTTTATGTGTTTTATATTTTTCTGTGTTTTTGGTGAATTTTTGGGATTTTTATGATATTTATTTTAATTTCTAAAAATCAAACAGTAAGCAAAAATACAAGGTACTGTCCAGCCAGGCCCAAAATCCCTAGATAAAATATCTAAGGACCTCAAGAGGACCTGGAGGTATTTTTCCTGTAAACTAGGTAAAACAAGGAAAATTTGAGTACCAAAATTATTGTTTTTGGGTTTTTAATGTATTTATTAAAATTTTTATGAGTTTTTGAGGGTTTTTAAGTTTTTATGGGGTTTTCAGTGATGAAAATTAGCCAAAATTGGCTAGAAAATCAAAGAACACAAAATAAACAGTACCTAATTTTTATAGAATTTTTAAGGGGGTTTTTATATTTTTTTGTGATTTGTCAAACTGAACAGTGCCAAAAATAGATGTTTTTGAATTTTTAAAAACAACAAATAAACTCAGAAATGTCCTAAAAAATTCTCGAAAATCCTACACCATGGCAGGAACCATGGGTCAAATTTTCATCGAATTTGGAGGTGATTTGATATTTGATTCAAAAATGACAAGAGGGCACTGTGCACAGGGACCAAAGTGCAAATACCCAAAGTTCTGGGGGTCCTGGTGCAATTAACCCAAGAAGTCACGCGCCAAGCGCGTGCCTGGAGCACTCAGGGACCTATATGTAATAAAACTAAGGTTCGGGGACTAATTGGTAACCCGTACCAAAAGTCCGGGGACCTCAGATGCAAATTACCCTAAAATAAGCGCACATGCGCAATTAAAACATTCACAGGGGCATAGATGCAAATACTCAAAAGATTTCATTCATTTCTAAACATCCAGAACGACAGGGAATATATTGCAAATAACCCAAACATACACGTGACGAAGCACGTGGCTCCACACAGACAGGGGTATAAGTGCAAATATACTAAAGTATGAGGTCCAATGTGCAAATAACCCAACGTAAACAAAGTACGCAAAATATTTACAGGACTGGAACTAAAAGCATAAACTAAGAGGGGGCCTAAGACAAATTACCCCTTATTTAACGTCGAGGGCCGGATGATTGACGCGTGGCTGATCCGACGGGTCTGGACGCGGGCGCCTTTTTCCTCTCGCACGTGGGCCTGATCGACGTCTGAGAAGAGGGCACATGGAAGATCTGATGGACGCTGGTGGCTGGCGCCTCTCTCTCTGCTTGGATGGTCCAGATCGTCCCTCTGAATGATCGGGCGGTGACTGCTCCTCCGAGAATGGATGGACGAGATGAAAACTGGAGGTCGAGGCTGATCGGACGGCGGCTGAAGATCCTCGAAGAACAGGTGCCCGGCGACTTTCGCCGACCTCGTGTGAGCGCTGGGATCCTCCCCTGCTGCCTCCGGAGATCGGAGAAGGTGCGCGATGAAGCTCCGCAGCTGATGGTGGTCTCCGATGGCCCAGCCGAGCCCTAGAGGGCTCCGGCAAGGACGGCGGAGGAGAGCTCCTGGCCTGGAAGACTCGAGCCTTCAGATGGGCTCGCACTGACCTGCAAATGGAACCAGGAGATTCGCGGGTCGAGGGCAAAGTGCCTCGACCCGGTTAGGCGTCGTGGAGGTGGTGTGTGCGTCGGTGCGGACGAACCCCGGCGAAGCGACGGCGAGGGGATTCGAATCCCAGCTCCTGTGCGAGCTGGGTTGAATGGAGGGGCGGAGAAGGTGCGCGGAGGGAAGGCGGAGATGGATCTGGATTCCGATGATCGAATGGGTGCGCGAGGTGGTCGGAATCGACGAAGAACGGTGACGGAGCGATTTGGGGGGAAACGGGAAATTAGACTAAATACGGAAGCTAAGGGATTACCTGGGCGGTCGAGGAGACTATGCTGGAGCTGAGGTAGCTCCTGGTCGTGGCCTCAAGGGTTGTCTCGGCCCGAGGCTCGAGCTCCTGCTCTGGGCGGAGCACGGCGGTGCTGACTCGCCGGATCAGTGGTATCCGGCCCCTCTCCTCGCTGCGACGGCACCTGGAGCGAGCTGTCACTCACGCTCGGGCACTGGAGCTCACTGGGGGTGGAACAGATTAGCCAAAGATGAGAAATGAGGGGGCGGAGCTGAAGCTTTATATGCTGGAGAGTCCGAGAACGACGAGCGCGGGTAGGGCGTTGTGACGCCCCTAGGATCCGGGTACTCGGCAAACCAATCCACGCACATACATTCCACATTCGAATAGTAATGACATACACATAAGCAGGAGAAATAACACAATTTACCGAAATATAAAAATTTTCTTTTTCTATTCATGACATGTTCATAATCACATTCCATGTTCCATTACATTCCATTGATCATTTCCATGTCCACAAAAATTACATGTAAGCATAAATATAGATGTCCACAATTAATCATTACATGCCATGTCTCTCAACAAAATACTACAAGTGAAGAAAGATAGTAAACCTACTACCCACAACTGTACTGCAAAAAAAAATGTCGTGAGGCTGCAAAAAGGGGTGGTGCCTCCAGCTAGTCACTACTGCGAACCTGCGGATCCACACATAGGTACGTTATGAGCAAAGTTGCCCAATACGATTTGAATGAAACTACACAAAAACAAGCAGGATATAATTTAAATGTGTGCAAAAGAACAACTAGGTAACCAATCTTGCAACGAATTTCATTATTATTATTGTTGATCTGAATATAGATATGAGTAACCAAGCTTCGTGGATAGTCTGTGGTCTTGGTCCGGGTGAAACCTCACACTATGACTCTAAGGTAAAAGAAAACACCTTAGGGTTGGGGTGCCTCCGTAGGCATGCGGTGGGGTACAATGCATCCTAACTAAGTTCCCAACACGTCCACTTAGCTCCACTTCACAATTGATATCCGATTCACAATCTAGATTCCAACCCGTGAATCTTCACGACTAGCCCAATCCTCCTTATGCACAGGAGATTCACATCACATTCCAACTTCATTAACCACATTTCCCGGAACTCCCCTCTTAGCGCTCTCACTCGGAATACCGACCAATGTGGCCTACATTGGTCCGTACACGAGTGTTAACTCTAAGTGACAAGCGAAACACTAGCCGACCAACCATGACTACTTGGCCCGCGCTCGAGCACCGGGCTAAAGCACCCAAGTGCGAGGCCAACACCGTCAGATTAGCACCTCGGTGTGCCAAGCAACATGTCCCCCAACCATCGCAGCTACAATAGCAGTTGGGATCGCGGTCATCTAGGCTTCTACCCGGGACCTCAAGGGTGCATGCACCGTCCCTTGTGGTATCTAACTTCATCTATCCATTCACCGTAAAATCTCACCCACGAAATTGTAATTACCATATGTGTCATATCCGTCAAAGGGGGAGCCTTCCCAGACCTGCCAATAAGGGGGAAGCCATGCACTTCGTGTGCCAAATACAGTATTTGAAGAACATGGGGTCTAAGACACTGCTTAGAGAAAGAGATATTGCACTGATGGCTGATAACTTATTATTCTTCATAATTGAACTTAAATGGAAACCCATGTATTGTGACCATTTGTAACAGTAGAAAAGAAGACAATTCGAATGTTGATATCCCGGACAGGATGTCATATGAACATTCAGAAAGAGTAATGGCATGATTCGGTCATTAATCATCATCAATGATCTGTGGGATGCCAAGATCGAGTCTAATCTTGTTAAGATTCCCATAAGCGGCTTCCTGCATGGGCGCATTTGACTCATAAAATCTTTATCTTGTGCAATTAAAGATGATCGATGAGTTAAGAAGAGTTCTCACAAAAGTTTCAGTGGCCCAACGTTGGCGGATTCTGATGGGAAATGTTTACCAGTTGTTTCTATAGGGAACATGACAAGAGTTCATGGTCACGAGTAAAACTTGTCCATACCTTCGTGCACTTCTTGTCAACCAGAGAAAAAAATTTCAGTTTCTGCCAAGAAGATCATGATGTTCCTACTTTGATTACTCCCTAATAATTGCAAGACAGCACTCCATGGTTCTAGTTTCTGGTTTCAAGATGCAAAAATCCCAAGTTAACTAATTAGTAATGACTTGATTTCCAAGAGAAATGGTTAAATCAACGGATGAAATTATGCAGAGTGCATACTTGAAGGAACTTGTTGATAGAACTTCAACTGTACTCAACTTGAAATGACTCATGATGTCGTGAATGCAAACAAATGCATGTTGACAAGGATGCAGGAGATGTCCCTTGACAACTATTTTACAATAGAACAGGAGGATGTCCCTTCCATCTAGGCTTTCTTCGGATTTAATGTGAAAAATCTAAATTTCATAACAACAATAAAGTGCAGTCTGCTATTAGCAACAAGGATCACTAATACCCCTCATGGATTCATAACATTGTACTAAACACCATCTCATACCACACATCACAGATTTCACATGAAACTTATCAAGACGTTGGCAATATATATAAACGAAATCGGGGCACAAGATGTCTACGGCTCTACGGTGTCTCGATCATACTAGATCTGAACTCAAGTGGAAATCCGAAGCAAGAGGAAGGGTACATCGTCAAGAGGGGAAAACCGTGTGGAGCTCGCAGCAAGAGGAAGGAGGATCGTACCTTCTCTACGCGAGCACGGGTTCGGATCGTCGATTCAAGGCACTCCGGCAAGCTCCGGTGAGGAGAAAGAGGAGGAGGGAGGGCTGGTCGACTGGGAAGGGGGATTTGGAGGCGTTTTTGACGAGGAAGTCGATTTTTTAGGGTTTTTGTGTGAAGGGTTATCTCGGGTCGGATCTTGGTTCGGGTCTGGAATGGACCCGGACCCCTACTCACTAAATTGACCATAACTTGAGCTCTCGAAGTCGGATTTTAGCGTTCTTGGACTCGTTTGAAAGCTATCGACGAGCCCTACGCAATGGACTATGCAATTAAATTTTTTGAATACTGGAATAAAAGCAGATTTGCAATTTAGCCCAGATTCAGCTGGATTTTGCATTTTAGTCCATGTTCCGGTTTCGGAGGTTTCACATCATAAAAATCTCAAAGGAAGTCTCGTCCTCGAGACTTAATATGACTCTAGTTGATTTCAGTGTCCGAAACCCTTGTGTCCAAGCGTCACAGAGAAATGAGCCCATAAAAATCTCAAAGAGAGCAAAGCCCATAAAAATCACAAAAGAACTCGACTACAACTTCAGTTTCGTACCCGTGAACAATTGAGGGTATTTCTCCCTCATGTCCGCCTCAGGTTCCCACGTCGCTTCCTCGACGTCTTGGCTTCGCCACAGGACCTTGACCAAAGGGATCTCCTTCTGCCTCAGCTTCTTCACTGCGTGATCCAAAATCTGCACTGGCTCTTCTGGAAAGGAGAGGTTTGGCTCCACCGCCAAGTCCTCCTAATTGATCACGTGTCGGGGATCTCGGATGTACTTCCGCAGATTTGACACGTGGAATACGTCGTGGATTCCCTCGAGGTGTGGGGGAAGGGCCACCCTGTAGGCTACTTTCCCCACACGGGCCAAAATCTCGAATGGCCCCACAAAACGTGGTGCTAGCTTGCCCTTTGCACCGAAACGTTGTACCCCCGCATTGGAGACACGCGTAAGAACAAGAAGTCTCCGACCTATGTTCATGGGTAATACTTAGTCACACAGTATTGGCTAAGAACTATACCCACTAGAGAGCGAATGTAGGATAACATACCTGAAACTCAAGATCTCTACGTCGATGGTCGGCGTAACTCTTCTGACGGCTTTGCGCAATCAGTAATTTCCTTCTAACAGTATCAACCACCTTAGAGGTCTCCTCAATGATCTGTGGGGTGAACATGGCGTTGTCACCCACCTGCTGCCAACATAAAGGAGTGGTGCACCGCCTCCCGTACAATGCCTCAAAAGGTGCCATGCCTATACTGGCATGGTAGTTGTTGTTGTGTATGAACTCAACTAGTGGGAGGTGATCCTTCCAAGATCCCTTCCACTCAACCGCACAGGCTCGTAGTAGATCCTCCAAGGTCTGAATGGTCCTCTCAGACTACCCATCTGTCTGGGGATGGTAGGCTGAACTCATATGTAGCTCTGTCTTCAAGGCTCTCATGAACTCTCCCCAGTAGTGTGATGTGAAACGGGAATCTCTATCTGACACTACTTCCTTGGGTATCCCATGCAACCGAATGATGTGTTGAACATATAACTTGGCTAGTTGCACTGGTGTGTATGTCATGTTGACCGGGATGAAATGTGCTGACTTGGTCAACCGGTCAACGATGACCCATATCGCATCATGCCCTTGAACGATCCTATCCCACAAGCTGTTATACTTGGCTGGCACTGTCACTGCATCGGATGTGCCCTCAAATGGATGCCACTCACTAAGTGCAGTGAGCACATCCCAAGTCTGCAACCAAGATGCCGAACCCTCAACGTATGGTCGCCTACTCAAGGCATCTGCTACCACATTTCCCTTACCAGGATGGTAGGAGATGGTACAATCATAATCTTTTAGCAGTTCCATCCACCGCCTTTGTCTCATATTTAACTCCTTCTGATCAAAAATGTATTTGAGGCTCTTGTGGTCTGTGAAGATCTCAAATGTCACCCCATACAAATAGTGACGCCATATCTTTAATGCAAATACTACGGCCGCCAACTCCAAGTCATGAGTGGGGTAGTTGCGTTCATGGTTCTTCAGTTGTCGTGACGCGTATGCCACAACCTGTCCACGTTGCATCAGCACTGCACCAAAGCCCTCCTTGGAAGCATCCGTGTATACGGTGAAATCTAAGGTACCAGAAGGAAGGGTGAGGATGGGCGCAGAAGTCAATCGCTCCTTCAACGTTCGAAAGCTCAACTCACATTTGTCACTCTAGACAAATGGCACATCCTTTTGCGTCAACCGGGTGAGGGGTAGAGCCAACTGGGAGAACCCTCTAACAAACCTCCTGTAGTACCCAGCGAGGCCAAGGAAGCTGCGAATCTCTGTAACCGTCTTGGGTCGCTCCCAAGACACCACCGCCTCTATCTTGGCAGGGTCAACTGACACCCCCGCTCCAGAAACCACGTAGCCAAGAAATGCCACCTCAGAAAGCCAAAACTCGCACTTGCTGTATTTGGCATATAACTGGTGCTCTCGGAGTGTCTCTAGTACGGCACGGAGATGAGACTCATGTTCGTATTCGTCATGAGAGTAGACTAGAACATCATCAATGAACACAATCACAAATCTGTCCAGATGCGGACGAAAGACCCGGTTCATCAAATCCATGAATGCGGCAGGTGCATTCGTGAGTCCAAATGGCATCACCAAGAATTCATAGTGGCCATATCTGGTGCGGAATGCAGACTTCATTACATCGGCTTCCTTGATCCTCAATTGATGATAACCTGATCGCAGGTCAATCTTAGAGAACACTGATGCTCCCTGCAACTGGTCAAATAGATCATCTATCCTAGGGAGTGGGTAACGGTTCTTGACCGTTCTCTTGTTCAACTGCCTGTAGTCTATGCATAGCCTTAGGGATCCATTCTTCTTCCTCACGAACAGGACCGGGGCTCCCCATGGTGACGTACTAGGGCGGATGAATCCCTTCTCCAACAGCTCCTGCAACTGTACCTTGAGCTCCTTGAGCTCAGCTGGGGCCAACCTGTATGGAGGGATAGAAATCGGCTGTGTATCTGGCAATAGCGTGATCTCAAACTCTATCTCTCGTACTGGCGGTAATCCAGGAAGTTCATCTGGAAATACATCAGGGAACTCATGCACAACTCTGACATCCTCCATCATCTGATCCTGTGTCGCTGAGTCTACCACGTAGGCAAGGTAGCCTACGTAACCTTGGGTAAGAAACTGTTGTGCCCTCAAGGCGGAGATGCACTCAATCCCTCCCTCAGATAAGCACCCATCAATCTGAAATGGAGGCACTCCAGGTAAGTGGAAGACCACCGTCTTCCCAAACACAGTCCAGGCATGCATGGTGCCTCTCTAACCAATCCATGCCCAGGATGATGTCAAAATCCTCTAACTGTATCAACAACAAGAATGCAAGCATCTCATGTCCACCAATCTGTACACACACATCCTCCACTGCCTGGCGGATAATGAACAATTGGCCCCTGGACCCTTGATGTAGTACGAGGATGTAACCTCCATCACTGACTTACCCAATATGGGCACCATATGATGTGCAAGGAAGGAATGGGTAGCCCCTGAATCAAACAGTGCATGTAAAGACGTCCCATGAGCTGAAATCATACCTTTGACGACCGATCCAGAAGCGTGGGCCTGCTCTTGTGTTACTGCATTCAGTTGTCCTCGCCGTGGTGCACTAGATCCCGTAACACTAACTGTCTGCTGTGGGGCTCGCTGGAAGTAACGTCCTCCTCGACGGGATCCTGATCTCTGAAACTGACTGGAAGACCCAGTTGGTCTTCCACTCTGTTGCTGTTGCGCGCCTAAGCTACTGGTACACAAAGGGCATTGGGCCTTGAAGTGACCCGGCTGTCTACAAAAGTAGCAAGTACGACTGTCTGCCTGTGACAAGCTCCCACCAAAAGCGGAACTACCGCCCCCTAGTCCACGGCTCTGTGTCTGCGCAGGGGGACGAGAAGAAACTGAACTGCGTCCTGCCAAGGCTTGTCCCAAGGTAGGCGATGGTGCGAACCTGCTAGTAGATGGTGTCGCCGCTGTCGGGTGGTGGCGACGATCTCTACGGAACCGAGAGAAGTCCTGACGCGCAACTCGGCTAGGCTGGGGTGGAGGTAACTGCGACTGACCCCCATGCAATCGACATTGTGTAGCTTCCCACTTTGTCGCCTTCGCAGTAACCTCCTTAATGGAGGTAAGGTCCAAGGTGGAAAGTCTGTCCTGAACCTCCTCGCGCATCCCTCGGATGAACTTCTGCAAGTTCACCTGAGGGTAAGCAGTCGTAGCAGGGGAATGGCGAGACAACTCTGTGTATCGGATCATGTACTCTTGGGCCGTCATCGACCCCTGTGTCAATTCAGCAAAGTCTCTCCTCTGATCCTCCACCTAATGGTCCGAGTAGAACTCTGCACGGAACTCGTCAAAGAAGACCTCTCAAGTGATGGGATCGGTCAAGTGCTCCTTGATAGCATTCCACCACCGCTCAGCATACCCAGCAAGAGAGTACTCAACAAAAGATACCCAAGTATCCTCGGGTGCATGTATCATCCTCAGGACCTTGGACACCTCTGACATCCAAAGCTCTGTGTCGTCAGGGGTGGTAGTACCGAAGAACCGTGGTACCGCCGCCCGTTGGTACGCTGCATAAGTGCTCTGATGCTTCTGCAAGGCATCTGTATCCTCTGGCTGCTCAGGATCCATAGAGAACGACAAGTCGACGCTCTCCTCCCCATCGTGAGAGGGACGGTAGGAGGAGGAGTCCTGCTGCTGGAGTCGCTGCTCAAATGCCTCTTGGCGCTGCTGGATCCCTTGCACCGCCTGTACAAGGAGAGCCAACTGCTGTGCCACATCCTGGTCTACGCATGGCGGCATGGTTCTACATAAAGAACTAAGGCATTAGTACTTGCTTTTCTTGAGAGAGACATTATGAGAGACATGTGGACATGGTTTTAATCGTGTTATTCTCCTATGGATTCATGTTGGGTCAGAAGACTTCAACACTATCCAATATCCGAATACCAATAAGGAATAATATACATGGAAGGGAATGGAGTACCACGGCTCTGATACCAATCTGTGACGCCCCTAGGATCCGGGTACTCGGCAAACCAATCCACGCACATACATTCCACATTCGAATAGTAATGACATACACATAAGCAGGAGAAATAACACAATTTACCGAAATATAAAAATTTTCTTTTTCTATTCATGACCCGTTCATAATCACATTCCATGTTCCATTACATTCCATTGATCATTTCCATGTCCACAAAAATTACATGTAAGCATAAATATAGATGTCCACAATTAATCATTACATGCCATGTCTCTCAACAAAATACTACAAGTGAAGAAAGATAGTAAACCTACTACCCACAACTGTACTGCAAAAAAAAATGTCGTGAGGCTGCAAAAAGGGGTGGTGCCTCCAGCTAGTCACTACTGCGAACCTGCGGATCCACACATAGGTACGTTATGAGCAAAGTTGCCCAATACGATTTGAATGAAACTACACAAAAACAAGCAGGATATAATTTAAATGTGTGCAAAAGAACAACTAGGTAACCAATCTTGCAACGAATTTCATTATTATTATTGTTGATCTGGATATAGATATGAGTAACCAAGCTTCGTGGATAGTCTGTGGTCTTGGTCCGGGTGAAACCTCACACTATGACTCTAAGGTAAAAGAAAACACCTTAGGGTTGGGGTGCCTCCGTAGGCATGCGGTGGGGTACAATGCATCCTAACTAAGTTCCCAACACGTCCACTTAGCTCCACTTCACAATTGATATCCGATTCACAATCTAGATTCCAACCCGTGAATCTTCACGACTAGCCCAATCCTCCTTATGCACAGGAGATTCACATCACATTCCAACTTCATTAACCACATTTCCCGGAACTCCCCTCTTAGCGCTCCCACTCGGAATACCGACCAATGTGGCCTACATTGGTCCGTACACGAGTGTTAACTCTAAGTGACAAGCGAAACACTAGCCGACCAACCATGACTACTTGGCCCGCGCTCGAGCACCGGGCTAAAGCACCCAAGTGCGAGGCCAACACCGTCAGATTAGCACCTCGGTGTGCCAAGCAACATGTCCCCCAACCATCGCAGCTACAATAGCAGTTGGGATCGCGGTCATCTAGGCTTCTACCCGGGACCTCAAGGGTGCATGCACCGTCCCTTGTGGTATCTAACTTCATCTATCCATTCACCGTAAAATCTCACCCACGAAATTGTAATTACCATAGGTGTCATATCCGTCAAAGGGGGAGCCTTCCCAGACCTACCAATAAGGGGGAAGCCATGCACTTCGTGTGCCAAATACAGTATTTGAAGAACATGGGGTCTAAGACACTGCTTAGAGAAAGAGATATTGCACTGATGGCTGATAACTTATTATTCTTCATAATTGAACTTAAATGGAAACCCATGTATTGTGACCATTTGTAACAGTAGAAAAGAAGACAATTCGAATGTTGATATCCCGGACAGGATGTCATATGAACATTCAGAAAGAGTAATGGCATGATTCGGTCATTAATCATCATCAATGATCTGTGGGATGCCAAGATCGAGTCTAATCTTGTTAAGATTCCCATAAGCGGCTTCCTGCATGGGCGCATTTGACTCATAAAATCTTTATCTTGTGCAATTAAAGATGATCGATGAGTTAAGAAGAGTTCTCACAAAAGTTTCAGTGGCCCAACGTTGGGGGATTCTGATGGGAAATGTTTACCAGTTGTTTCTATAGGGAACATGACAAGAGTTCATGGTCACGAGTAAAACTTGTCCATACCTTCGTGCACTTCTTGTCAACCAGAGAAAAAAATTTCAGTTTCTGCCAAGAAGATCATGATGTTCCTACTTTGATTACTCCCTAATAATTGCAAGACAGCACTCCATGGTTCTAGTTTCTGGTTTCAAGATGCAAAAATCCCAAGTTAACTAATTAGTAATGACTTGATTTCCAAGAGAAATGGTTAAATCAACGGATGAAATTATGCAGAGTGCATACTTGAAGGAACTTGTTGATAGAACTTCAACTGTACTCAACTTGAAATGACTCATGATGTCGTGAATGCAAACAAATGCATGTTGACAAGGATGCAGGAGATGTCCCTTGACAACTATTTTACAATAGAACAGGAGGATGTCCCTTCCATCTAGGCTTTCTTCGGATTTAATGTGAAAAATCTAAATTTCATAACAACAATAAAGTGCAGTCTGCTATTAGCAACAAGGATCACTAATACCCCTCATGGATTCATAACATTGTACTAAACACCATCTCATACCACACATCACAGATTTCACATGAAACTTATCAAGACGTTGGCAATATATATAAACGAAATCGGGGCACAAGATGTCTACAGCTCTACGGTGTCTCGATCATACTAGACCTGAACTCAAGTGGAAATCCGAAGCAAGAGGAAGGGTACATCGTCAAGAGGGGAAAACCGTGTGGAGCTCGCAGCAAGAGGAAGGAGGATCGTACCTTCTCTACGCGAGCACGGGTTCGGATCGTCGATTCAAGGCACTCCGGCAAGCTCCGGTGAGGAGAAAGAGGAGGAGGGAGGGCTGGTCGACTGGGAAGGGGGATTTGGAGGCGTTTTTGACGAGGAAGTCGATTTTTTAGGGTTTTTGTGTGAAGGGTTATCTCGGGTCGGATCTTGGTTCGGGTCTGGAATGGACCCGGACCCCTACTCACTAAATTGACCATAACTTGAGCTCTCGAAGTCGGATTTTAGCGTCCTTGGACTCGTTTGAAAGCTATCGACGAGCCCTACGCAATGGACTATGCAATTAATTTTTTTGAATACTGGAATAAAAGCAGATTTGCAATTTAGCCCAGATTCAGCTGGATTTTGCATTTTAGTCCATGTTCCGGTTTCGGGGGTTTCACAGGCGTGTAGGCGCGCGGATCTCGAGGTGGATACCCCGGCGAGGTTGACGGATATGACGTGAGCAATTCGGAGCCGGGGTTTAGGGAAATGGGTGCCGGGTCGAGCGGGCGTAATTTCGAGAAGTCGGGTCGGTCAGAGCAGACCCGGCTCTGGTGGTCCTGGGGGGCGAGTTGACCGGGGGTCAACAATCCCCAGGACCCAATGAGGATGGGCCACGTGGCAGAATCTTGAAGCTCAAAATTAAGGTAGCTAGGGCCCGATTTTGCAAAAACTCAAAACACAAACTATTTTTATTTTATTTTTTTCTATTTTTTGGTGATTTTTAATAATTTTTCTGAAATAAAAATAGGCTATATACATCTATATACATGGCATATGTACAATGTATTTTTGTATTTTTGACTTCTTGTAATTTTTATTTGATTTTTGTTTTGATTCTTCTTATTTTATTTATTTACAATATATAAAATAGACTATTTACAAAAATTATAAAAATTACTTTTGTATATTTTCAAAGCTAAATAAATATATATATCTATAGGTGTGGTTTATGTACAAGATGAACTGGGTATTTTTGATCTTTTTGATTTTTAACTTTTTATTTTGTTTTTGTCTTTTATAAATATCTGCAAGTTTTTACAACTATATTTTTGGGTGAGGAAAATATAATTTTATTTATTTACATAAATATTTACACAAGAGCCCCTATCTCCCTCTACTTTGGCTTTTATGCGGTCAGGCCCATGCTAAGCCCTCCCTTGGGTTAGGTTGCTCAATATTTATTCTAAATATTTCCCTCTTTTTCTTTTTAATCTTTATTCTTTTATTTTTGCACAAAAACATGCTAATTATAGGTTTTTACACAATGCATGCTTTTGGTAATTATTGATATTTACATATATCTACATGTATTTGCAAAGGTTTTTGTAGCTAAAATATAAGAATAAAGAGTGATGAATGGGTATTCATCAAACATTAACTCACCATTAACTTTCCATAAATCAACATATACCTATGAACTAAATACTAAGTATTTATAAAAAATGCAACGGCTGGAATTTTAAATAACGGCTAGAAAGTTTAGAAAGTTGGGTAAGGGTTGATAAGGATTTTATGTAAGGGCTGGAATTAGTTTGGTAAGTGTTTAAAATCTATTTATAGCCATTTGTGGTAAATCCTCTTTCTATTCTTGGAAAACAAGTTGATAAGGATATTACTCCTCTCCTTCAAAAGTGTGAGTTGTAATATTTAAGTTTTTATTTTTTTTCTTTGCTATGTATTTTATTATTGTAAATTTTTTAGTCAACTGTAAATTATCGAAACCATGTTTCAATATTATGATTGTATTACCGTTTTCATGATTTTGTTAAGACTTATTAAAGAAATATTATATCTTTATATTTATACAAGACGATATTTTATAATAGGTATTATTCACCATGGACTCAAATGGGGGTAAACTTGGATATCAGAATTGATAATGCTTTTGAAGCTGTCATCTTAGGAGATAAACCAATATTAAATCAAGAATTTGATTCCGAATGTGATGCATACACATTTTATAATGCTTATGCTGGAGTTCAAGGATTTGGAATTCGTCGAGGAAATTGCATCAAAAAATAAACAACCGGTGAAATAACTGCTAGACGATTTTTTTGCTCAAAGGAAGGTTATAGGAGATCAGATAAGAGGGATGAGACAACTAAAAATCCAAGAGTTGAAACAATAACGGGTTGTCTTGCTCATATGTTTATATCAAAGAAGAAAGGAAATGAGAAGCTTGTTGTCTATGATTTTGTGGAAGAACATAATCATCCTTTGCATATTTTCCAATGCACTCATTTGTTGCCTTCACAAAGTAAAATGCCAAAAGCACAGATTATTCATGCTGAGTTAGCTGATGATGCCAGTGTTAGTCTAAAGGGGACATATGATCTTGCTTCGAGAATGACTGATGGTCAACAAAATCTTGGTTATACAAAAATAGATCAAAAAATTTTTCTTCGCGCTAGACGTCAAAGAGATATGGAGTATGGTGCAGCTGCGAGTATATTGAGATATTTTCAAAAACAATGTTCAAATAATTCATGATTCTGTTATGCAATACAAGTTGATTGTGAAGAGCAAATTACCAATATTTTTTGGGCAGATTCTCAAATGCTTTTAGATTATGAACACTTTGCTGATGTATTAAGCTTCGATACAACATTTGGAACAAATAATGAAAATAGACCATTTGGAGTTTTCATCGGTTTTAACCATCATAGGTAAATGATCGTGTTTGGAGCCGCTTTATGATATGATGAAACAATAGAATCCTTTAAATGGTTGTTCGAGACATTTTTGGAGTCTCATCATAACAAGCATCCTAAGATAATTTTCACAGATCAAGATGCAGCAATGTCAAATACCATCCAAAATGTAATGTCAAATACATATAATGCTCTTTGCACTTGACACATAATGATTAATGCAACAAAACATTTAGCAGGATTAGCTGTGAATGGTAAAAAAATATTGAAACTCTTTGGAGAATTTATGCATGAGATAGAATGGGAGGATGAGTTCTACAACAAATGGCAAGATATGCTCTTACATTATTCTTTGATGGACAACACATGGTTACAATCAATGTATGCTTTGAAGCATAAGTGGGCAAAAGCTTTTATGAAAAATGCATTCACACTTAATATCCGGAGTACACAACTATCAGAAAGTCTTAATTCATACCTCAAGGATTATCTACGGGTGGATTATAATTTATTGCAATTTCTTAGACATTTTGAACGTGTTGTTGCAGATAAGAGGCATAATGAATTACTCGTTGAATATGAAGCACGCTAAAAATTGCCTAATATTAAGATCTCTGCCCCAATGATCATGCAAATGAGCAAAGTGTATACACCAATAATATTTGCCGTCTTTCAAAAAGAGTATGACTTGCATTTAGATGTAATATAAATGGATGCTCACAGTCAGATGATTTTATTCAATGGAAAGTCACTGCATATGAGTCAGAAAAAACATACGAAGTATTTGTGAAGCTAGATTCTTCCATTATAAATTGCAGCTGCAGATTGTTTGAAATAGTTGGTATCTTGTATTGCCATGCTATCAAAATATTAGAACATATGGGTGTAAATTTTTTACCCCAACTTTATATACTACAACGTTGGAGAAAAGATGTCCGGGATACAAGTTTGCATAGCACAAACACGAGTAACAATCGCAATGATCCTCGCTTAAATACTTATGATCGCCATACAGTTTTAACATCATTATCAATGAAAGTGTCTTCGTTAGCCGCTGAAAGTGAAGAGGCAATTGAATATGCTAGAAATGCAATGACAAACTGTATCAAATATTTAGAATGTCACCATACTGCCTCACAAGAAGAAGTACATGACAATCATACAATTCTTGAAAAGTATGCAAATGTACGATGAGTCAAAACTAGAAAGATCCAAAAGAGCAAACAATGAAAGCGGAAGAAAAGCTTCATAGAGAAAGGGAGGAAACATCGACGTTCTTCAATTTTTGAGGTATACTTACCTTTTTTTGAAGTTCTTCTTTTATTAAATATTTGTCAATAGGTTCACGAAGATAATGTACAACCTGATAATGTCAACAAAACATTGCAACTTTAAAGTCACTTTGCAGGAAAGTGTACGTGGTGGAGATATTATCATTTTTACGGTGAGTTTTATATGATTACCTCCAACCTTGTTATTACTTTATATATTGTGGTTATATGTTAATAAATTTATTATTATAGGTGGTACAAGTAAATTTGGATCTGACGAAAGCTTCTTCAAATGGATTGGGAAGGAAGGCATATATCTGTAGGGGAATATTTTTTAGAGGGGAGATCCGTCATCAATCTTGATTTCTTTCAGAACTTTTTTTATATTTATGTGTGACTTAATTGATACATTATTAATATTTTATGTTAAATTCTTGTAACGACGTCGTATGCTTGATTTAATTAAATGAAATATTTTGTGTGGAGGTTGTTGTGTATGTGTATATAGTTATTAGTTATTCTATTTTGCATGAAATTAATTTTGCATGGCATGCACATAATTTTGTACTGCAAAGAATTAATTTCTAATAATTAATGTTCTAAGTTTGTTTGCATGGAATCAGTTTTGAGAATTAATGGTACAATATTACTTGACATTTATTATCCTTGATGTATAGTTAGATTTTAGCCATGTGGAATGGAGATGATGTGGCTTCCATCTAAAGCACTTTACCTACTCTAGGTAAAAGTGAATTTACCTAGAGGATCCATACCCAAAGGTTGTGAGGGTTTGTGTGATGTGATTGTATTGAAATTTGAAAAAAGTGGGTAGTTATTATGATATGATTTTATTTGAATATGAAAAAGTGGGTAGTTGTTGCGATGTGATTGTATTGAATTTTGAAATAATGAGTAAAAGTTGAGCATTTTATGATTTTTATATGATATGATGATATAATATAATTTTTTTATGATATGGATTTTAAAAGGTAAGTTATCCCCAAAGTGAGGAATAACCCCCAACGGAACGGTACATAGTAGTTTCTTTTATGCCGAAGGAGAGATCTTTTGCTTGTCTAGTATACCGTTTCCATCAAACAAAACAAATCGTTATCCACTTCCCACTCATCTCGTTTCCATCATCAGCTCAGTCCCCAATGGCTCCTCTCCCCAACGCCGCCGAGGCCCCGCCGGAGTCCCTCTCGCCTGCCGCCAGCGTCCCCTGCAGTTGCCTCTTCTCCTCCGCCGTCGGCCGCCTGATCCCTCCCCGCAGCCGTAGTCCACCGCAGAGGAACGACTTCTTCGCCGCCGGTCGCGACATCCTCGCGTGGGCGACCGCATTGGGCGTCTCATCGAACCCGTTCCTGAAGGCGGCCGACAACTTCCGCATCTTCCTCCAGGTCACGCTCCTTCTCTTCGCTCGTTTGCTTACGCTTTTCAGCCTTGACTTCGAATCCACAAATCGCTTTTTGGAGGGCCGAGGAAGGATCATCTGAGGGAGCGGAGCGTGATTGATCAACTGAGTCCTGAACAAATGAATTCCTTGGCAACGGCTCACTATATAGAGGCATCTGCAACCAAAAAATGTACCGATTTTATCATCATTCATATAATGAGCATAAAAGGATGTAGGATTATGCACTTAAGGACAAGGAAAAGCTTTTAAATTAAAAGGGACAGGAGCAATGAGGAGTCGATATTTGATGTTTAGGGCATTTTTAATATCTCATCGGCTAGGGGCACTCACACTATACATAAAAGATAGCTACTTGGGACATGCACAACTAAGGTATCGTGCTAAGGAGGGATGAAACGAGTATTTGTTCCAACGGGGGAATCTATATCTTTACAGGCTTCGGAGAGTGGACATCAACATAGGCTAATATTGTAAGGGAATCCGATCAACTAGTCAACTTAATTAAATATCTTGCAGGTGAGAAGAATGGCAATATTGAGCGACACAACACTAATGCCAAAGTTACACACGAACCTACCCCTCTTCTAGAAAACATGCCCCCCTTGACTGACAGCAGTTGAACACATGTATGGGGTTTAATAGACAAGGCCCTTGCATTAAGAAAAGCTTGGTACCGATAAATAGAAGATGCCCAACAACTGCACGTTAATGTCAAATTGATTCTTGGAAAATTGTTGGCTAATGATTGTTCGTAGAATCAATCCTCTCATCAATGCCTAGGGCTTTTCGATTATATATTTCTTAAGCAACTTTTCTTTACTTCACTTATTTTTCATCTTCTATTTATCTCCTATTTCCTCGACTCATCTTCATAGGCCGCATCTCCTTTTTGGCCCAAAATTGTATATTTATGCCTCATTTTTAACACGACTTCAAAGTTCCTTAGATGTTGTAAAGACATCTATTTGAGTTTTAATATTATTCGTTGACATCTTTCCGAAGTTCTTTGTTGTAACAAGCACTTCAGTGTCATTGTTGGATGTTAGTTTCTTAGAGTAGCATGTGCAGGACTTTCCGGAGATAACATATCTCCTCGACTTAGTGGAAGGGCCGGATGGTGGATAGGACAATTGGGTATGCTGTGATGGGAACTTTTTGGGTAGGAAGGCGTACAAGGATTTGCCTCTCATTTAATTGTTGAATCAAGTGACTTGACTATGGGCTACATACTGATGTAGGAGTGTAAGGTGCCTCCAAGGATGAAAGTGTTACGACTCTTAAGAAGAGGAGAGTGATGACCAAGGTTCTTATAGTGGTGACTAGACTGGGCCAAACTACGAGTCGGGTCGAGCCAAATGGACCAAGGTGGCCCATGGGACAAACTTCAAGTCCCAAGTCTGGCCAGCCCATGGGCCAGCTCTAAATATTTTCTCAACTTTTTATATTTATTTAGATATAAATAACTTTTTTGAGCATCATCAAAACTTCTAAATTTAAGTAACTATTATACGTGTTGCTTAAATTGTAAACTGCTAAATATAATGCAACATTAACAATGTAAAATAAAAACATAAATATATTATATTAAATATGTGTAGAATCTATTTCTTAATATGTATCGTTATTTTGTGGGTCAGGCCGAGTTGGGCTTTGTGGCACATGTCTATGGTCTGTCCATTGGACGAGAGGGACAAATAACGTGCTAGATAGATTCATTCGTAATTTTTTTGGCCAAAGTTCGACCCATGAGCGGGCTCCCAACCTCCTCTCTAGGTATAGTGGTGATATGTCCAATGTGTTTGACTGTCCCAAAGGTTGTGCATCACATTTTTTCCTGGTGGTAAGGATGGGGATGTTTGGTGTGGGGTGAGGTTGGACTAGCTGCATTTCACTTGTACGGTGTGCTTTTGCTCATCCCTTAGCACCATGTGGGATAGGTTGCGCAATGACTAGGAGAAACACTTTAAGATTTTGGGCTTTTGTTTGACAATTAACGGGCCATGTTCCGAAAGGAATGGGTTTATGCTGAGAATGTAATTAAGCATATTAAGGTTCTCTCTAAGTCTTGATCCTTGTAACTTGACTTTAGTGAGTGTTAATGTATATTATATGGTATATATATATATTTCTGGATGTGTGTCCTTTCTTTACAAAATGGTGATATTCTCTAACATCCTAAGAAATTTCACCTGAGAGGAAGCAATCGATGAAGCTCCCCACGGAAAAAAGACTAATGAAGAACCCCCCCTCCTAGTGGAGAGGAAGCAATCGATGAAGCTCCCCCACAAAAAAGACTAACGATGAACCCCCCGTCCTAGTGTATCAGGAAATAGTTAGATCATTAGTATTTATCAACAACTGCTCTAACTTCTACAATCCTACAAAATAACATGGGCACAAAGAGCTTACTATGCATCTGTGAACCAAATGATACCAAGTCATCTGTTTAGGCTAAACAAACATGGATTTTATGTAATTTCATATGCGTTTATAGATTGTGGTATGTAAATTTTGTGTGATTGTGGGAGACCTGGATCACTTGTTCTTTTCATGCGCCTGTTTGGCTCGGGTATGGGGAGAGGTAGGGATACAATGGACGGTTGGGTAGAGTAGCTCAGGTTTTTGGAGGGAATTGACATTGGCATATGGCTCGGGACGAGAAAACTCAATCATTATCTTCGCGTTTTTATCGGGGCGATTTGGTATGCTAGAAATGATGTAATTTTTTTGGGGAATACTTTTTACTCTGAGAATGTGGCCGAGCATTGTCGAGCGTTATGTAAATCTTGGGCCATGTAATTGTTTGTAACTTTTACAGTTACGTATATATATATATATATATATATATATATATATATATATTAAACTTATACTGTGGTGGGTCCCAATTAGGGAAACCACCCTTTTACTTCTCAAAAAAATTGTGTGATTAGGGTTTGGGAGATTATGCCTAGATTCAAGGAGTTATAGTGAAAAGTCCGTTACAAGAGTCGAAGATTACCACTTAAAGATTTATACATAAACTTCCAGTTTAGATTTATACATAAATTGTTTGTACCCACTTAAATGGTCTAGTGGTAGTGCAATGTGCCCACCGTCCAGGGTTCAAATCCCACCATTGTGTGGGTTGCGTTAGGTAGTCGACAACTAGCGTAAAAAATAGTCGAATCTTTTAACATGGATTTGAGCAAGAATCCATGTAGCCGACCCTACTTATAGTGGGAGAAGGCTTCGCCATTTTTTTTGAATCCACATTCAATAAGGTGATCAAGATTTAGTAGTCATTAGATGTAAAATACTCTTTTAAGGGAGGATTTGAATGGAATAATTATGAGAAGGAAAGAATGTACAACAACCATCTCTCACACACTAAATTCATGGTGATTAAACAGTCTTTTCTCAAGTTATACACCTCTTGGTTGCCGAAGATGATGACAATGCCTTTTGAGTCATGTTATCAAGGAGGACTAAAGTCTAGAATGCTGATCTGTTGAGGAATCCAGATCGAAAAACAGTGCTCATGCTCTACATCTATAGACTATGGAGTCACTAACATTGCAGTAAGTCTCCATCATGTAGATTTCTAGTCTAGAACATGTTTTCTTAGCTCCATCTCTCTCAAGAGGTGAATCGGTCATCAAAATGTCCATATAAAGATTTTGAAAATAGACCCTTTTCACAGGGAACTCAAAATGTACCTTCCTACGAAAACTTAGATTATTTCTCTCTTATATAGGAACATCAGAAAACAGGTTCTCCCTTAAGGAACCTTGAAGAATAATGTACCGAGGGCCAATTACAAAGGAGGATGAAACATGTAATGAGCCTTTTCATCGAGATATTTAAGAAAGGATCATTCCTATATCAAATATCTTGTATGAGTGTCTCATATATCATTAGTGGATGTTTAGATTGAGGGTATATTATTCAAACCTACCTAATACTCATATTAACAAAGAGTCTCTCACATAAGACCGTAAACCAATGTAGAGCTAAATCTGAAGTGTGTTTATGAATAATATCCTTTTTTCCATACTTGTTGGAAGCATGAGGATAATTAATCAAAATGGGAGAATAACAAATATGATTCAAATAAACATCCTTTGTCTTCGTTTTTCTTCTTTCTTACTTATCTAAGGATTTTCCCACTTGTATCCTTTTGAGTTTTATCCACACACACAACTTTTTTTGAAAAGACGGGAGGGTAAGGTCCTAAATCAGGACCCATCACATAACTTCATTTAGTACGCCCTTAACTTTTTTTGCAATTACACCCTTATTTTTTTTGCAATTACACTTTTGCTCCCATATTATTTTAAAATTCACAGTAATGCCTTTATATTATTACATTTGTGTCTCTATATTATAATAATGGAAGGGCAATATTGTGAATTTATAAGAATATAGAGGTACAAGTGTAATTGCAAAAGAGTTAGGGGTATAATTGTTTTGGAAAATCACTTAAGGGCACATGTGTAAAATCTTCTTTTCTATCCCTTTTCTTTTATTCTTGATTTTTTTCAGTAATACTTTTTAATCATTCCCTTACTTTTTTATATACACCGTTCTTTTTTCCTTTCTTTTTTTAGACCTTCATTTTTTGGCCGATTTTGTATTCCCCTTTGTTTTTTAGCCCCCTTTTTTTGGTTCACATACTTCAAACTCTTAGGCCCTATACAACAACACAACACAACAACAATGCCTTCTTCCACATTAAGTAGGGTTGGCTACCTGGATTCTTTGCCCCCATTCATATCTATTTTGGGTTATTCTCATATTTTGTTTGAAAGAGGTCATTCTCGAATTTCAGTCCAAATAATTAAGATCCATTTGGATAGTCTCCTTCCAACACTTCTCGGGCCTTCCCCACCCCTTATTAGCCGTCTCGACATCTCACATCTCGCATCTTCTAACTGCGGCATCATCCGACCTTTGCAAATGGTCAAACCACCTTAAGCGGTTCTCTCTCATCTTATCTTCTATCGGAGCTATACCACCTTTTCTTCTGATCACATCGTTCTGAATCTGATTTTTTTCGTGTATGACTACTCATTCACCATAATATTTTTATTTATGATACTATCATTCATTGCACATATCTATGGTTCACATAGCAACAGTCAAATCCATAGAGTATAACATGTCTGCTTTGTAATACTTTATTTTGATTTTCAAAGGAATCTTCTTGTCACATAAAGTAATAAAGGCTCCTCTCCACTTTAGCCGACATGTATTTATTCTACGAGTAACATCTTCATCTATTTCCCCATCATATTGAAAAATATATCTCAAGTATCTAAAAGAATCTTTCTTCTGTATGTTATCTTTTCCAGTCTTCACCTTGATACTTTGATCATCGCTTCCATCAAATGTGCACTCCATGTATTCAGTCCTAGCCCTACTTATACAAAATCTTTTAGTATCTAAGGCGTGTTTCCAAACTCTAAGATTCTCATTTATCTCATCTCTAGTTTCATCTACTAACACAATATCATCGACAAACAACATACGCTAAGGTATCTCATCCTTAATGTAATCAGTCAACTCATCTATAATCAACTTAAGAAGGAATGGACTTAAAGTTGAACCATGATGCAGACCGATGCTGATGTTAAAATAATCAGTCTTCCCAATTTGGATCCTCACATACGATGAAGCCCCATCATATATATGATCACTTAAATCTATGTTTGATAGATCCGACCATTTTACCCTGATTATTAGCTAACCAACGCAACCATTCTCATTTACCCGAGCTTGGGACCGATAATGGTAAGTTAAAAACCAACCACATGCTGAGTGCCCAATACAACAAATAAAACAAAAAATGGTACAAGGGCCGATGCCCATATAAGGTAGTTGGAATAGTCTTAATAGGGTCAACGTTCCCCTTACATCTTCTTCATGTATATATCTTTTTCTTTGTTTTTTAAAGGTAGTAGGAGGCTCCGTTGGAAAGAAAAAAGATACTTAGGTCATATGAAAAAACAAAAAATAAGGGCATCAACCCCATCTTATTCTCTTCATCTTTAGACACATAGGGTTCAACGGGGGAAAGAACCGTCACCTTTGCTTGCTGCAATTAATGGCACCATCACCTCTGATCATTTATGTGCATGAGCACTACTTCACAAAATGAGGTGAAGAGCGGTGCATCAGATACAAGTGCTCTCTTCGGTTCCCATTTTCATCATTGTCTACTTTTGTTTACTAGGATTCTTGATGGAATACTTGAACAACATTGCCATGAGCCGTAGTGAGGTTTTCGACTCGATCCTAACATTGCAACTCATTCTTTCTCTAGCTCATGTTGGAGTCACCATTGTGCATTGCCTCATCATTGTGCATTGCCTTCCTCATTTTATCTCAGTGCCAACTTTGAACTTTTGAGTTGTGGCTTTCAACCTGCAGATTCAAGGATCACGTTTCATTGATGATGTGAATAATGATACCTTGATCTTTGATGGAACCACAACTTTGAGAATTATACTAAGAATAACATAACTAAAATACAGATAAAATACGAGATAATGAATTCCCTAATTGACTTGCTTTGATATCATGTGTAAATAGGAAATATAATTCACAATATCATGAACAATCAAGAAAGAACAAACATGATTTATGTAGTTAGAGGCGATACCATTGGACTACCCTACTCCACTATAGAAGGAATTCTCTTGGTCATATCTCCATTTCATACTTTTCTTTGAAAAGATTTCGTATTATACTTTGCAATATATATAAGAGGTCCGAGGCTCTATAATTCCATCAACACATCCAAGTTCTTCCATTAGACGATATGGGACTAAACATGATAGTATCATAATTGGAATTCGGAGATATCAATGACCCAATCGGCTCAATCCTTCTCTATTTTCAACAAAACACATCTTATTGTTTTTTTGAATATGTGGTTATTATGATTGATGTACTCTATAATCTATATGTTATTCAACTTAGGTGCTTGTTTGCTTTCTGACATCTCTTCGACTATTAAGCCTACACAATACACGTTGTAATGTATTGTTAACTAAATACACCGTGATCTTAATTGTGAGAAAATTGTTTTTGGTCTACTTCCAAGATTTTTATAAATATATGAGATATAACATCATTATTCATTTTCGAGATTCAGGAAAGCGGTATGCGTTCGGACAGGTCATCGAATACGAAATAAGTGGTATGCAGGGGCATATGCGATTCTACACGATTTTCTAATTTTTAATTTAAAAATAAATAAATATCTATGAATAACATTACCACTGAATTTATGTATCTAAGTGGGGTTAAATAACAACAACAACAATAAACCCTTTTCCCACTTTAAGTAGGGTAAGGATTTTTGCCTTCATTCAGATCAAGTGGAGTTAAAGATCTAAGAAAAACGGTTCATGTTAGATGGGTGTGTATATGCTTTTAATTGCCTCATATTTAATCACAAAAAAAATATTTATCATAAAACATCACATATTAAATGATTTGTAATATCAAAACTTCAATATACATACATGCACTACATGAGCAAAACCTCAATCGGCATACATAAAAATATTCGATGATACGTTGCATATACTCGTGAATACAATACATGAGAAAAACATAAAACATTGCATATACATAATGGTATAATGCATTGCAATTATATACAAATGCATATCATATTCTTACAATTGAATGAATGAGGAGGCAAAGCTACGGAATTAAGGACTTGAACGAGAAGATTGGAAAGTTGGAGTCGCTGGAGCAGTATGCGGGGCATATGCGGGTCACATATGCGGGGAGGGCGCATAATGCACTGATTCATGAAATCGGTGTGGCATGCATGCCGCACGGGCATATGCGGCCCATGCGGCTGATTTCATGAACACTGTTCATTTCTAGATCTACCAATACAGATTGATATTGACAACTTAAACCTTGATTTTAGGACTTAAAAGGGTTATATATGTTTTGATCCAGTTCATCGAATATAGAATGTGTTGATTTTGTTATCTTCTTTGAGTATGTTATCCTTCCTATACTGGGTTATGGGTTCACAAATCTGTCTGATGGTGTTGTCTCTCCCGGAAAAAGCCCATACCGTTATGCCATCCATGTTTGGTCAGATATATACATGGAGACACCCCATTAATAAGATCCTGCATGCAAGGATGCCTTTGAGGTAAAACTATGCATATTTAGAGTCAAATCATGTACATTTAGAGCCACGCTTTTCTACCAGATGATGCAATTAATTATTTATATTTGCATATTCTTATTGTCTTACGGAAAACAAGAGCATACACTTAGAATTCTATCTTCTAAGTTCATATTTTCTATTGCCCTGTCTCTTGGTGCCATCACACGAACAGTTCAGGAAGCCCCCTTTTGATGCTGAGTATTATGTAGGAGAGATGTGTACTTTGGTTTCCGGAGATACTTGGGTTTGGGTTTTATACTCCTGCAGTTGCTGTAATTATTGGCTGTAAATTGGTCTTCACAGTTAAGTACAATGTCAATGATTCAATCGAGAGATATAAGGCCTGCCTTGTTGATAGAGGTTCTACCTAGACCTATGGCATGGACTACTTAGGCACCTTTTCTCTAGTTGCCAGTCTAGCTACTGCACCTATTCTATCAATTGTTGCAGGGTTGAAATGAGTAAACACTTTATCTATCTGTTGTGAAGAACATAAATCTAAACGAGAAATCTGAATAAGGAACAAAGAAGGGGCGCAGAGCAAGGTCACTTTCCGTGGTGAAAAATGTACAGTAGGTGAGCATTTACCAATGTAGAGCTAAAAAGAGGGTGCGAAGCAAGAGGGAGAATGCTTAGCTGAGGGCTTGATGGATGTGCTGGATTATGCTATATTTCTCAAAGCAAGAGAAGTGACACCTTCTTTGTGTCTCTTAGAACCTAGTCTTGTCTAGATAACTGGACGTGGGTAGGCTAGGTAGAATGGTTTGCTTGTTTAGACGTCAACCCTTATAGTAATAAGAGATTTTGTAGTAGAGAAATAATCCATTTAGCCACTGGGAACTCGTTTTTGCATTTTCCTGTGATATTATAAACTTGGATCACACATAGCAGGAGCTTTGTGCACCGGATTGTCCTTATTCTTATCACATTCTCTTCATATATGTTTACAGAGAATTTATAATCTTATTTTCTGTTGTGACAATCCTCTCGTTTCTCTTTCAGAGACAATTCAGGATCCCAAATAACCAAATCAGCTGTGGAAGTTCACTGTCCACCCTCAAGTTTGCTGCAATTCTGCCTGGTGATTCAGTGGCAGGGCTTGTGGTAGCTAGTGGTCTCACAAACTTCTTGAATATCTACAACACTTTGCTGGTTGTCCGTCTTCTCCTGACTTGGTTTCCTGGTGTTCCTACTGCTATTGTCAGCCCTCTAAGGTTTGCCTTCTAATTTGTAGAATGCAACCACATTTTGGATAGCCATCCCCATTTTCACACTTAGCAATAATTTACTCCTATAATCATGACAGAAGGAGCTTGCAATGCAGCTTCACAAATTGTCTGTCTTTTTCCAGTCTATATTTCACTTGCACCACGATTAGTATTAACTCATTCTCTAGGAAAAAAAGTTGTTCATTGCGCTTCTCCGATGATTTATCTAAAACTTTTAGTTGAAATATACTTGAATTTTTAAGGAAATAACTCTGACCAAACAGATGAGATTCTTTCCATGAAATGTAATAGGAAAATGTGCAAAACATGGAAGATTATGAAGAAAGATATTTAGGCGGAAACCATTTTTTTGGGGGTGGCATTTTTGTGAAGTGAAAGGGGTTTTCCAACCCGTGTAATTCGACATTTGTGCTTTTTGATGTAAGGATCATCTCTTACATGCTCTGCAGAGGAGGTAGAATCCGGAGCTAATTGAGGTCTGTTAATTAGCTTTCCAACCCCATAATTCATTTAATGAGAAGAGAGTCAGAGAAACCTCTCAATTTCATTGCTTTCCCTTCAAAATCCAAGAATGTTTTCCCCCACCACGCACCCTTATTGATGAAATGAATGATAAGAAATTGATTGTCAGAGTTAGGGCTGGACTATCATTTCTATGGAATTTTCCTCCTGAAATTTCTGCATAATAAAGTACTGGATGCACTGCGTGTATAAGATATGGGAATATAGCTTGAATTTTGAAAGAACCATTCACCCACTTTTTTCTTCGCACTTGAATATACTGTCATTTCTCTTTGAATGGGAAGTAGTGCCATGGATTGCTGCTTGACTTATTTCTCATCTTTACTGACAAACTCCTTTTGCATTGTGTTCCCCCCACGAAGCACGTTGTGTGATCCATATCTCAACATCTTCCGTGGAGTCATTCCGCCCCTTGGCGGGACACTAGATCTCTCCCCAATTCTGGCATTCTTGGTTCTAAATGCCTTCACTAGCACAGCTGCTGCACTTCCTGCAGAACTCCCTGAATCGTTGAAATCGCAACGGCTTTTCTCTTCTCCAGGTACGCTTTCAAACCTTACCACTCCTCAAGAAAAGTGGATGAAAAGGGTTTGCAGCAAGCAGGAAAAACATTGATAGAAGCTACAGAAGAGGCTCATGAAGGAGTGGTAGCAGAAGAGCATTCTGCATCCACACTTGATCAATGTAGTGCTGGTTGCCGCGCATCTGATGCCAATTATACGTCCCACCACTTTGTTTGCTCCACTTGGGAATGCATAGAGCATGATATGTCAAAACGGATCATGTAAACAGGTATATATTATCTTAATATTGTCAATTTCTGTTTTTGTAATGGAGACGGCTGTTTTACATTCAATTCCGTGTGTGATTTTCTTTTGATAATAAGGTTTGAACACTGCTTTAACACTGGACTTTTTGATTGAGTTGATAATTGAATCTCCCATGAAACACACTTAGGAGAACATTCACTTGTAGGCATAGGATTTGGCAGATAGTACTGTTCTTGAATAAGCACAAACATGTACTTGGGATATGATTTAATTGTGTATTTTTTCTTTGCATTTAAAATATAATTAATTGCTTTTTGTTATGTTGTTGCTGATAATGTCATTGGATCTAAAAGCAGGGAATGCGAAGCTGTCGTGCCGCCACTCCTATATCTACTTGGCAAAGGATATATGCATATGCTTGCTAATCGAATTGAATATTATGATTTGATTTGATTTGTCCAAAACATTTGAAATCCAATTAATTGAAAAGAATATTGGGCTTGGATCCATAATCCATTCACTATGATTTTTTAAAGATCTAAATTTGGTTCTTTGGAATGCATTAAATAAATAGCGACCCCCCCCTTTAACTAGATCGGCTACATGGATTTTTTTTCGAATTCATGTTGAAAGATCAGACTATTTTTACGCTGGCTGTCGACTATCTGACGCAACCCCCAGAAGGCGAGATTTGAACCTCGGTCTTTTTAGTGGTAAGTACACTACACTGCCATTACCATTAAAGTGGGTACAAATAAATTGTTTCAAATACATTGTACATAGCATTTGCATTTTTCGAAATGAGCAAGACGATTAAACAAGTCTAAAATAAAGTATGAAGATTGGATATTGGTCTAGGCTTTAATCCACTTAATTTCAAAGGAATCCATTAAGGATTGGAATTGGGATACTACATGTCACCTTCACTTCTTTAGGTTCCATGAGAGTATGTTCATGATTCGATTCATCGTATCTAACTAGAACATTTCATGTCAGTCGTACGATTCTTTAGATAGTGGCTTGAATAGAAACCTTACACTTAACACTTAGCTCAACCCAGATGGATTGCTGAAAAATTTTGGAGTCTAAGTCGTAGCAATACTAGGTTGCTTCATTAAAGGTGGCTCAGGAACCATTCTTAGGGACCATTGAAATTGGTACTTCAACCCACTTCTTCTAGTAGCGATGATATCTAACGACGGAGACTGGATTGAGACAATGTTTTGGATGAGAAATGGTCTGCTGACGCAACTTCTTCCAAGACCTCAAAACATGGACGAACAAAAGACTATATCCTTCGGGGCACAATCAAGAATGTAGAGGAATGCAAAGCAAAGAAAAATATCAAAAAGAAACACTAAAAGATCCACAAAATATTGAGCTTCCAGAGAAAGCATGTTTCTTGGTGAAGGCTCGATCGCACTGACCAAGCTTCACAAGGGAATGTGAGTAAACTAGTTCATTTCCAATTCTTTTCCCATTTCTTCTAACTTGTCCCTCATTTCGGTTGTGAAACTAGCGACACCTGACCTTAGAAGGGAATATCTGTCTCCGATGGAGAGAATGGTTCTGACCAGACTGTGAATAGAACTGAATAATAGGATTATGAAATCTAAGGGATGTTCTGTTGCACTTCCTAACTGTAATGGGGTTCTGAACAAGCCAATAATCTAAAGATCTTAATCGAGCTTCAAACTTTGATTTTAATAAGACACATTCAAAAGTAAAATATTGTTCCAAGTTCTTTCTTTTTTTTCTTTATTTTCTTTTTCTGCACTTATAGGCATAAGTGTTTGCTAGGGACTAGCAAATGCAAGTATAGGGGGTGACGAATCTCCATGTCCTAACTTTTGTTCTTTCATTTTGGCCTTAAACCCCCAGCTAAATGTACATATCACTAATTTGTGAAAAATAACACTCAATAAATCATATAAGATACTGTATAAAAATACTGTATTTAATCCCAAAATAAAAGAATAAAGAAAGAAAAGAAAAGAATGAAGTGTCAAAGACACTAAGTGACCCTAGCCTTTGAGACCCAATCATCATGATGACTTGGTTAACAAGGAATAAAGTAGGGGGAGATAGGACAATCAATTATACATAAAACACAGCTCAAAAACCCTGATTTTGTAGCCCAATAATTACAGTTTGGGACTTATATTTTGTCCTATTATTTATATCTCAAATCAATAAACTTTAAACATGGATATTACAGATAAAATTACAAAGAAAAATACAAATTTATTTCATTCAAAAATAATGCACAGTATGTTCGGGTCACACAATAAAAAGCTGCAAAGAAAACTTTGCACACCTGTATCTTTTCCTTACAGATCAAAATTGATCAAACTCACATGTATTGCTCATAAAATAAAATTAGCTATTTACTGAAGGTGGTTTCATTCAATTTGGAGTTAAGATGCAAAAGTTGGCTTTTGAGCCCTCAATGTGTAGTATACATGTATAAAATATTCATTATTTATATTTTTAAGTTTCTTATATTTTCATAAATTTTTAAATACTATGTAAAATACATGCAAATAATAAAATGATAATAAAAACCATTAAAATACAGTAAAATAAATACTGTACTTCAATATATAGATAAATTATACCTATAAATCACATATAATAAATATGCCTAATTATTTAATGATATAAATAAACTCAGAAAAATGAAATAAAAATATGCACATATGTATTTAAATAAGTTATAAATATATAACTTATGTTTATGAAATAATAAAATATAAAATACAAAATAAAATAAAATATACAAAATACATGTATATTTACCTGTATATACACATGTAAATATGAACATCTAATAAATTAACATATAAAAATAAATAAAAATCAAAATAAAATACTATCTTAAATTACAAACATATTTTAGGTTTTAACCTTAATTTAATAAAATCAAATTAGATTTTTAAATGAATTTACAAAATATTTTCTTCATTCCTTTTCCTAGTTGGTCCACGTGGACCAACCAGGAGGCGAGACCTGTTGACCCCAAGTCAACTATCTTTGCACCCCCCCTTCTGTCATAACACATGTCGACCAGAGTTCTCCAAAATTTTGGCACTCCTCCATGATGCCTTCTCCCTCGAGACCTCCACCTTCTAGCAACCCAACCCCGTAACCCTCACCCATGCTCTAGACCTCACCAACCACCGTCCTTGCTCCCTCCATTCTCTCTGTCCTTTTGCACATCGCCATTTATATAACTAAGGAAGCCTAGCTTCCTTCTCATTTGTGATCGCCCTTGCACTATTTTAACCCCCACTGACATGCTCCTAGTGACAGCAGGCTTCACTTCGGTCCTTCTTGGCATGGACAAAGCAGTGTAGGAGGTGATCTAGGTGTTGCCGGAAGACCTCTGGTGACACCTCTTCTGCTCCAAGCTTCCGAGCTTGTTCGAGCTGCTAGGTATGGCATTTAGCTTGCATTTCTTTCCAGTAGCTTAGGACTAGTGTTACTTTCATTAATTCATCATTAGAGTATTTTAAGTTTAGGTTTTAAATTGACTGGAAATATATGCTCCATCTGCAAATTCCATCATCTCAACCACTACATCGACCTCACCCTCATCTTCTTACTTATCACGTTCTCCTTCATTCCCCCTTATTTACCCCTTGATCCCACAAGGATTAAGCGGGAATCAGAGCCCCCTCCTCCACCGTCGCTGGAGCTCCATCCCCTCGCTATCCCCTTGTGCTATCAGCTTCAAGAGAGGGTCAGTCGCACTCTCATTGTCCCCATCATTTTTATATAGTTCCGGGATAGAGCCAACCACCTGGGAGAGGGCATCCAAGTCCAGAACATATGCTCCATGTGGTAGACGCTCCAGGGTCCCTCCAATGGACCCCTGACATTTTTGAAACCTCTTGCAGATGTGGCAACATTCCATGAGCATAGAGGACCCAGAGGTGAAGAATTTGCCGGTCGGAGCAAGGAGAACATGAAGATTGAAGCTCATCGGAGTCGAGTTCTTGAGGTGCTCTTCGTGAACCCTAAAGAACCGTTGGATCAGGAAGACATCCTTGATCTAATTTAGGATGTTCACTTATTTGACGAAACGAAGCCATCATCTGCTGTCCATCATGCCATGTGGACGTGCCCAGCCCTCCGACTACGTACCTTTAAAGGGGTAAATTACTTAATCACCCCTCTACCATTTTGTATTTAATATCTAGTCCTGTAAATATTAAATTAAGGCTAAAATTTTGTGTAAAATTTATATGTGACCCCCACGATATTTGTTTATTTTATTTAGGTCTAGTACCAGGTCAGCTCATGTGGCTCCCCAAGTGAGTTGGCAAATTGCAAGGGACCCCTTCCGGGTTCCTTTATTTCATTTTAGTATAAACACTTATAATTTCAATTCAAAACTTGTGGTGTATTTGCACGGAGACCCAATGCTTTATTTATTTTTGCAAATATATCTCTACTAACACCTTGTAAATTAATTGATCTTTTATTTTTGATTAAATAGCTCCAGTGCTTGACTTAGGAAAATTACAGTCTGATAATTTGCTTTTTCACGTTTATATTGTTATTTAACATTTGCATATATTTTTCCATTTATTAAAAATCAATTAGGAGTAGTTTATTCCCCGTTTAACCATAAAATACAAAAATAGAAACAATTCCTTAAAAATTCCAAAAAATTATATATTATATACTACTATATAATACATCTACAAATCAAAAAGCACAAAAAAATATAAAATAAAACCTTAAAAATTGAAAAACCTTTCTAACCTTAAAAAATAGAAAAAATCATATAAAATCCAAAAAATAGTTTTCTTATGTATATTATATATTATATATTAAAAATAGTTTTGAGAAATTTTGGACTTATTTCATTTTCTAAATCTCAAAATAATTCAACTCATATTATCAACTTCTTATTTTGGAGTATTCCAGACTTTAAAAATACCTAAAAGTTAGCAAAAATTACCAAAAAAATCACCAAAACTGGAAAAAATATAAAAAGACATAGACTTTTTATTTATATATTTTAAATATTTTTAGATATATTTATAAATAGAAAATCCTATATATCCTATATACACACATATATTTATATTTTTATATTAATTATAATAATATTATAAATATTTATAAATATATTTAATACCTTAAAAAATAAAATGAAATGTATTTGTTTATATTTACTGAATTTATATATACATATTAAATATATATCATATATTGTAGTTATATTATACATATTATTATATATATCTATATTATATAGTTAAAAAAGAAAAGAAACTAAAAATCAGAAAATTATAAAAAAAATAAAAATTATAAAATTTAAAACAAAAAATACATAATATATATATAATTAAAATCACACAAAAATAGGAAACATAAAAGTACATAAAAACATGTGTTTATTTTTGTAGATAATACTTATTTGCATATCCACATATTTGCTATATATGGTTCGGCTCTCTAAACTTATTCACTATATAGATATTTTGTAGAGTTAAAATAAAAATAAATTTTCACTCACATATTTTCATAGATTTATCTTAGATTGTGAGTTGACTGTTTGTTTGATTTGGTTGTTTACGATCCGAGTGCGAGAGAGCGGTCGGCACAACTATTGTCGGACCCGACTTGTCGGGCACCGCAGATTCTACAAGAACGGATATTAGGATCCTCTGCTCAACATGTCAACAACTTTCTCTGCAGATACTTGGAGGTAAGAATTTTTCAATTGTACATTCTATGTATAGTGATTTGGATTGAGATCATATCTCAAATCTAGATCTCGGGGACCTCTAAAAATATTTGATTAAATTAAATAGTAAATCTAATCTTCTCATTACATATGAATTACATTCTGATCAATATCCAACATTTGAACTAAGATTAGATTACTGACTGATGAACCCGAAATTCAACCTCTTAATAAGTCATTTTAGTGCATTGTAGCTGGCCAAATCGGATGCGTCAAAGACCGCTTCATTATGATATCATTTAAAGGCAAAGCGGTTATTTTATATTTTATTTGGGCAAGTTCAAGGTCGAACTCAGGGACACAAGCCTCTTAAGTAATTATCTAGACTCGTATTAGTTAGATTAAGTGTCAGATTAAAAACTCACAGGTTAATAAATGCAAAAAAAGAGACATAGAATGCAAACACATGTAACAAACATTTTTATTGGCTTTTTAATATGCAAGGAAATGCAAGATTAAAATAATGTAATTATGCCAAAATTATACAGAATAAATGAGCAATAAATAGTAGTCAATTTCAGAAAGAGGTCATGAAGCCATTTTCATTGACAAGCTGCTTAATGGCATGCGCATCATCGAACAAGCAACACTGCATAATTAGATTTAATCAATGAAATCAACAAGTGTCAAAACAAAACAATAGACTATGCCATTAGAAAGAGAATTAAGCTAGCTTCAAAAAGAGACCAAAATCAACTCAAACAGAGCTTGGATGCTCAAGATATGCAAGAAAGAAACAAGATGCATAAATGTAAGAAAACATGAAAATAAACTAGCAAACAAGTCCCTGAAAGGACCTAAATGTAAATAAAAGTTTGTGCGAGGCCTTTTCCAGGTTGATATTCATGCCGATACCATTGTCGCTTTAACTGATTTGAATCGATAGTCCGACCAAGTCAAACCAAACCGAAGACTGACCGTTTCATCATCCGAACTAATTTTTAAAATCTTAGTAAATACTTAAAAAAGTTGAAAGAGATAAATAACCAACATCAATGACATTGAGGAACACAAATTTGAGTATTTATTGGTAAGACAAAGAATAAAACAATGTTTTGAGAAGTCAGAGCTCCGTAGTTAGTACAAGAATCTCTTCGAGATGTTTTTTTGCTTTGATAGAGAGCCGTTCGGCGGACGGACTACGGCCGTCGGCACGGGGCGCCGGAAGTCGTCTTGCACGAAGGTCCCGACGTGCTCCCGCCCTTGAGCATCTGGAGGAGCAGCCCGTCAAGATCGGGCCAGCCCCAGCCACCTTCCTTCTCTCTCAGAAGCCTCCCCTCCGCAACGTGAAGCTGGACGATCACCAGAACCACCACGACCGCGAGGATTGCGAGCTTCCGATAACCGCGAGAATCCATTGCCGGTTTACTGGGAATCGATTCTGGTTAAGAGGACGAGCAGATGTGTTCTTCCTTGGTTGTGTTGTATGTGTGTATGTATGTATATGTATATGTGTTTATATAGAGATGGATGCGGTATTTTATTGGTCAGGATCAAATGTTTGAATTTGAACATAATAAAGACGCGGCAGAGATATGAAAGAAGAGGTCAAATGTTTGATTGGAAAATGTCGCATTTGATTCCTAATTAGTATGTGATTTCGAAACTTTTGGACTATAGTTTGAATCTAAGTTTGATGAAGACAAATTCAAATTTAACGAACGCATCTAACGAGACAAAGATTTTTGTTAATGGTTAATTATTTGCATGAAAGCTTATTGCACGTCTTGGGAAAAATATGAAGATTATCTCTCGTAATATGTTGTTGGTTTCGACTTGGTCCTTCAAATTAAATTTGCGAGTGTCTTCGTATAATATACAGGTTTGCCCAAAGCTTGGTCTTTCAAAATTTTAATGCATATTCCCTATTTTCTTATAAACTAGTGTAATTGTCCGCGCTTCGCGACGGTTGTGAAGAGATAATATAAATTTGATAATTAATGAGAATAATGTTTTGAATAATCTTCGAGGTCATAGGAAACTCCAATGTTGAAGTTCATTCATGTCTTTTCCATTTAAACATGTGTTTCTTTTTATTGCTACGTTGTGTTAAAAGAATACCATGGTTATATTATATTGGGGTTACTTGTTGATGAACTAAGTATTCCTCCATGTAGAGGAATACCATTAGTATTTAATTCAACTATATGCGTCTTCAAAAACACGAAATTCATAGAGTGTAAACTTACTATTAAGATTTACAATATTATATGTGAAATTTTCTAATTGTGTATGTGTTGGATATGTGAGCCCACGACGAGCCATTACGCAATAAATGTTATTGCGAATATCTTTCTCTGATCTGAAATGAAGAATAAATAATTTGCATAATATGTCCCTCTGTACAATTAGGGTTATGTACCATGGCTATCTTAATGATCATATAGCTGTTGATTCAATTATTGAATCATGGAGGCTGGTGCTTGGATGAATATCTAAAGAGTTAGATTGAGGACTCATCAAGCACTGTCAAATGATTGTTAAGATGTGATCTCCAGCCTGAGTAGGAGATGGCACTCCTTTCTCACATAGGCTGATATCTGACCGACCTCTTGATGCAGGTCCTATGCATAGGAATAGAGATTCGGAGGTGTCAGATTAGTTAGGTCAAAGAGTTGACTTAACGAGATCGAGATAACCAAAGTCCTATGTTGAATGCTGTCACAGCATAGGCACGCATCCTCTGACCGGAGACAGATGTATTGCTATATGTCTGAGTATGTACATTTGGCAGACCGATAGGTTGATGGCCTAACCAAGGTCTATATACCGGTGCGCTGGTGTGCATATAAGGGCATATGAGTAATACGATCGCTCAAAGGGATCATACATGTTCACTACTGAACCGGAAGACATGAGCTCACTCATGAGATATTGGGAAGAATCAAATTCCGTGCACGGTCGTCTCGCTTTGGAAGCTTGACTGAATTTATAGGTTTGATATATACTTTTGGAAAGTATATGTCGAACCGAACTGTAACGAACAGACCTATGTTCGAGTTCGGTTCGATAAGGAAGTTTGAAAGTTCGAGTTCGCTTCGATAAATGTTCGATAGGATATGTTTGAGTTCGAGTTCGTTTAGAAAACGAACGTTCGAGTTCGGTTCGATAACAGTTCATTATCAATTTAACTTAACTAAAAATTATTTATATGAATAAGTTCGAAACTGGAGTTCGATAAAAAGGTTCGATAAGCAGCAAAAATAATAAATTGTTGAAATTAAGTGGTACAAAGCCTAATAAATACCACAATTTCTTTAACCTCGAAATTTATCAAGTGTATAAATACTAAGTTACACATACAAATACACACGTGTATACGTATATCGAACTCGAACTTTTATCGAACGAACGTATGTTATGTTCATGTTCGGTTGGTTAAGCTATCGAACTTAAAGTTAAAGTTCATGTTCAGTTCGTTTAGAAACGAACGAACATTTTTCGAACTATTATCGAACGAACTCTAATCGAATACGAACATGTTCAGTTCAATTAGCAGCCCTAATCAAGACCTAGGTATGATATATGCTTTTGGAAAGTATATGATCGATACCAAATCCCAATGATCAAATGAGAAACTTAGTGATCAAACCTTGAAGAAGACAATGTAAAATTGATCTTGATCTTCGGGTTGACCATGGGTCTTCTAGTATGCAGGATGTACAGGTATTGGGAATACCTGAGGGTGATGTGATCATAAACGATTGTATATCCATGACGCTTCCATTCCGAGGGAGTGATGAAACATGTCTGGATTTTAGTGACTCATTCCAGTAGAGAAGCGACCTGATCTTAGTCCAAGTGTTGGACATTGGTCTGAATGAGATTCAGATTCAATGAGAAGATTAGATTTGCGGTCTTGATTTAATCAAGCATCTATGGGAGATTCGTAAGATCTGGATTTGAGACAAGATCACTATACGTGGAATAATACAATCACACTGTCCTTATCTCCAAGTATCTGCGGAGAAAGCACATTATTCTTGAAAGGATTCAAGAATATTTCATTTGATGAAATGCATATCCAAGCAAGAAGGACTTGATGATTAAATGAGATTTAATTACCAAGCATAATATGAATGAGATTCATATTGTGAGAATTATTATCTAAGATAATTAAATGGGATTTAATTATCAAGGATTAGAGAATATGGATAATACTATCCATAATATTTGTGTATTATAAATATGATTTATAATATACATATATTGAAGAGAGAGAGAGAGAAACTATGTAAATAGCATTTGTTAATTATTAATGTGAATTGGATTCACATTAAGTAATTAATTGGAAATGTAATTTACAAATTAGTTTGGGTTGTGAATTTGATTCACATATTTTTCAATGGCATGATTGAAATATTCACAAATTAATTTGGAATTAATTTTGTGGATAATTATGTGATAATAGTTATCACAAATTATTAAGAGATAATATGATATAATAAAAAGGTTTTAGGAGGCTACACTATCTCCTTTTTATTATCTTGATTAATCTCTTAACTAATTTATTTATGTTAAATTAAAAATGTGTTGATAATGTTGCAACACATATTTAATTTAATTATAAATAAATGTTGTTGGTTTTAACCAACAACAATTATAGCCATTGCTTTTACATGGACCAAGCCTGGCTGTTGGATCCATGTGTCCCATGGATTGAGATCTATTGAATCCTAAACTAATATAAAAGGAGGGCTAGGGTAGCCTTCCAAAGTACATCATTAAGAGTTGTACAAGGTTACAACTCTCTCTCTCTCTCTCATATTCTCGCCCTCTCTCTTTCTCTCCTCCATAAGATGACCGTCCATCTTGTGTTGAGAAAGGAGAGACTCTCGGCTTCTTCTTCGACGACTCGAGGATCTCCTTCTTCTTTGGAGTTTCTTACTGTAAAGGAAGATGATGGATTTCGTTTGACGAAATCAGGGGATCCATTGCTTGGATCTTCATTGAGGATTGCGGGACGGACGCGACTCATCATCGTGCCCGCGAGTGCGTTCTTCGTGGATCGGACTTGAGACAGGAGGATCTCTACTTTGGATCTCGCGATCACAACCACACTCCAAGAGGTATTCCTCATACTTTGTGGTTTGATGAAACAATCCGAGAAGTGTTCTCGTGATCATGTGGTTTCATCTTCAGATTTAAAAATTTTAATTTCTGCTGCATCTAGCATCTAGTGCGACTAGTTGCTTCGATAGCATACGATGCGATCGACATGCTTCCATGATGCGCTTTAAGGATTCTCAATATCCTTCAAGTGGTATCAGACTAGGTTGAATATGATTTTGGATATGATCCATAGACCTTAGACGATTTGGTTCTTGAAAGAGTTGCGAATTTTTTTACTGCATTTCATTTTTCGCACCTCTGTATAATTGATTTTTCGGAACTGTTTAAATTGTTTAAATACAAAATTTTCAGTTGGATTTTGTTCTCCATTAATTAAGGAAACCATATGATTTGAGTTTGTGAAATTTGGACTTCATTTGCTCAAGATATGGTCTTTTGAATATGCATATATTCACTGTTGCGGGAACTGCGGATCTGAACATGATTAATGAGATAATTAAGGTTTTGATCAGCCTCGAAATGTGTGAATTATCACTTAAGTTATTTAATAAATCAAATAGGCAATCTTAGGAAACTGAGTTTGTATTTTTTGGATTTAAATTGATCAAGATAAGTTAATTTTAGTGATTGAGGGTCACTGCTGGAAATTGACATCTTGGATCATGAACCTTGTGATAAGTCATTCAATTATCATGATGAAAATTAATTGTTAATTTTTTGGAATAATTAGTGATAAATATTTGTAAAATATTTAAAGAGATAGTTATTTCATTTAATGACATTTTCCTAAACCACAATGATGAGATAATAAATCTTGATCATTGATTCATCAACAAACATTGATTTCATGAAAAATCTTAGTTTATCCTACAATAGTTGTAGGACAACATTTACATGAAAAATCCTCTAGCTTGAATAGGATTGGGGATTTGTTTAGCAAATCTCCTTATAATATAATCAAAATTGTTTTGATGTGTATTATATGGTATAATTTCGGTTGAAAAATTGATGAGCATCTCAAAGTACATGATGATCTATATGGTATTATCCTTTCCCGAGGCGGATGTGGTGCCTAGTCGGAGAGCATTGGGGTCACGGGTTGCAACGTATGTGGTCCGTCCCACTCTCGTCGGTACTGGCCATGACAGCGGGTAGGGACTGTATAATGCCGGAGAAAGTCAATGTGTATTTTTCTAATTATTAAAATTTGAATAATACGTACTTTGAGAATATACCTACTATTCACGTAAAAGACATGTTTGTTGATTGATGATTGGACTAATGATTAATTTAATGTGATTAAATTAATTATATCCAATAAACACTCTATTATGAATATATTTGTATTTTCCTTGGATGAATTAATTATGTGAATATGATTCACGATAATTAATTACAATTTGAATATGAGGTGGAGGATCACATAAGTGACATCCATGATCTCCCGTCAAGGCAAAGGATTCCGTCGCCAGTTGTTGTATATAGGAAACGCCTGTCCGAAATGACATATCCTATATATGATTTAATTGGATCGGGTTCTTTGCTTCTCGAAAGAGTAAGGCCATATAAGTAGTGACCCCAATATCGAGTCCTCATATTATTGGGGCGATATTAGATTGCAAATAGCGAGTATTAAGCCTGTTGACGGTTGGTTCAATTAATGACGGGTTAACATCATCTTAGGGGTGGTGGGCCCGAGTGTTAAAGACCGAATTGGGAATGCAAGTTAGACTTGCAATGAGGAATGAGTTCCCGCTTCTTTTTATCGGAGTCGCAAGTTCTCATATTATTGGGATGTGATAAAGATAGGAAAGGAGATCCCAGATCTTGCTAGAGATATAATGGTAAGAATATCTCTTACATTGAAAGTGATTAAGGGAATGAACTTTCATTGTTGACAAGGCAAGACAACTTTGATATAAAAATTCCTAAATCAAAGTAAAAAATGTATATATAATATATATACACCATTATGTAAATTTCTTATTTCAGATAATCTTTCATTAGACCCACTCAATGTTATAATCAATGATAACCAGTAAAATATCATGGATTGGACTCATGATCCAGATATTGTACTTGCAACTGGACACATAATGTATGTGGTTACAATGTACAAGTTTCCTCAACATAATGAGGAATGATAATTAAATAAGACAATAAGACATCACCTTAGGTTTTGTATGTGTCTATAGTCTTGATCTTTCATCGAGTGTACTTTGGAAGTGACATGTCGATGATGATCGTAATTGTCGAATAATCTTTATAAAATAAAAGAAGATATTTTGGCATACATATGTGCTCTAGACATTTAATCATGAATGGCATGGTTCTCTACATTATGCAGAATGGTGGCTCGAAAGAGATGATGTATTCAAAAATGTTTGAATACCTACCTGAACCTAAGTCTCTAAGAGTTAAGATGTATGTAGATATGATGAGTGTCATCATTCTACTGTCTATACTCTAGTCATTCATGAAGCTTCATAATATTCATATTGTATGAATTTACTGAAGCATGTATAAATGTTGAAATGCTCTTACATTGAATTCTTTTGAATTTAACATAAGAGATCTTTAGTCTTAAGCAATGGTTGTTTATAGATGAAGAGAGCACAATGGAAGCGTGGGTCAGACCCATGTGAGAAGGAAAGTCAAAGAGTTGATTATACTTCTGTGACTTTCATATGACATCCAAAGAGTTGGATGAATGTCAATACTGTAATAAGTTGATATGTTGATAGTATGACTATCAAATCTGTCTAAAATTCTTAGTGAAGGACTCAGATAAAGCATCAGAATAATCTACATATAATCATTGACTTTGACTTACTTGTTTGATAAGATAAAGTCTAATAATTGTATCTCAATCTTCTAATGACATTTGCAATTGGTTGCATATATATTAGAAGATTAGAAATTTGATCTTAAGGTTTAGTAGTCATCTACATGGATATTGATGTAATTATTGCAGCAATCTTTGTTGAATAGATAGACTTCATATTCTCAGTGGGAGAGCCCTTAGTCTTGGAGAATGTCTCTATGACCTAGATATTAGAATACACTCATTGTTTGTTTCTAAATGTTGGAAATAAACATGAATTCTGAGATAGAACTATCATAAAGAGTTATGATGGAAATATTTCAGATAGTAATCTAACATCTAGTGGACTCCACAAAATTAGAAAATTAATGAATGGTTCATTAAGATTTTTAATACTGAAAATCAAACTTTATAAGATCAATAGGAGGATGAAGATCATTTGACAATGATTTAGCATCAAGTCTTGGACATATGTCTATTGATATGATCAATAGACTAGTAAGAGATGAAACTTTAGAATGTCTAAAAATTTCAAATCTTACATACTTGTGAATATTGTATTCAAAGAATGTTCAATACACCCTTCTCTTAGGAAAGGTGCAAGATGTCAAGGTATTTGGGATCTCATACATATTGATGTATGTAGATCATCTATATCATAATGAACATCATGGATATATGATATCTATTGATGATTATGTATGATATGAGATTTCTTCTCTTCACCTGAGAAACCTTTGAAATGTTCAAAGATTTCACAATTTTGGTTTAGAACCAAAGTTTGAAGGAAGATTAAATGAATTTGATCTAACCAAGGTAGCAAGTACCTATTAGATGAATTCAAGGAATACCTTATGAAGATATGAATATCATTTATATCTCAATCCTGCTAACACACCTAAACTCAATGGAGTTGTAGGGAAATACAATTGGATCATGTGTGACATGATTTGAACAATGTTGAATTTTAGCATAATTACCTCTTAGTTTCCTGGTATATATGTGTAGTAGAGACTACAATATATATCCTTAATAAGATTCCATGCATGTAAGCTGGAATCTAGCACTTGAGAGTGCTACTTCATTAGGAAAATAAAGGATGGTATTGGATACCTACTTTATGACCTTGAGATTCTTAAATGATCTCATGTGATTCTTAGAGGATGACTCCCTTGAGAATCAAGATGAAAATGAAGTATAGGAACTCATTTGATCTTGAGAAGATGATGAGGCTCCTGAAATTGGAAACTAAAAGGACAATTAAAGATGAAGCACTAATACCTCTTCAAATGAGTTTGAGGATGTATTCCATGTGTCAATTAAGTCTGCCAATGATCGGACTTCATGTGATGAAGCTCCTGAGGATCATGATATGGAAAGATGGATATTAGCAATAAAGTCTAAAGTAAACTTCACATACAAGTGTTGTATATGGACCATCGAGGATCCACCTATAAGGGTTTGACCCATTAAGATGTAAATGGATCTTCAAGAGAAAGGGAACCTGATGAGAAGGTAGAGACCTTCAAAGCAATGTTCATATCCTTGAGCTACACACCGTAAGAGAAGACATTGCTTGCAATGAGATTTGCTCTTCGGAAACCATGCTTAAAATCATCATAATATTGCTAACTATAGCTACACAACATGACTTTGACATCTTCGAGATGGAAGTCAAGATTGCATTCCTCTAAGGATACCTCTCTGAGGATATTCACATGAAGTAGCCCCAAGGATTCACGGTTGAGGATAACAAGGTGTGAAAGCTAAAGAAAATCCATCTGTGGACTCAAATAAGTTTCTTGTAGTTGGATCATAAGATTAATGAAATTATAAATGTTATGATTTCAGATAGAATCTTGATGAGCCATTTGAAGCTTAGTGGGAGTGCCTTTGTGTTCATCGTGCTAAATGTAGATAATATCCTAATCATTTGGAATGATATAAGGATGATATGTTTTATAGACTGGCTATTCCATTCCTTGAGATATGATCTCAAGAATACCTCTTAGATCTTAGTTCTGAAGTTGTTCATAAGCAAAGAAAAGAGGATATTGGGACTGTCACATTTGTAGTACACCTTGGACATATTCCATTCTTGGATATTCCAAGAAAGGCTTCCTTTCCTTGAGATTTGGTACTGACCTATCTAAAGGGATAGCACCTCAAAGAGTTGAGGAAGTGAATGCTAGAACTGCTTGCACTTGTGCATCAGTTACGAGAAGTTAAGTGTATGCTAGATGTGTACAAAAGCCAGATATCTGCCATGCAGTGGTAGTAAACTGTTGCTAATCCTACTATGGAGAAAGAACACTTGATTGCAGTAATAACGATATCTTCAAAGATGACAAGGCTTTAGAGATGGTGATCTCTAAGTCTTATCTTCAAGAGCTTAAGACTTTATAGATAAAGATCTAAAAGGTCTTAACTGTGGATACCTTGAGAGATAGTGATCTCCCGGAATAAGGGTGTTCTGATAAGGATTATGGAAATACTGGTTATAATTGAACAATAGTGTCAAGGAAACTATAACTGCTTTGACTAGATTGAGTATTGGTTGCATAAGATGCAACATTCGCCTTGGATGCGAGCACTGTTACCTAGGGATAGGCAAGTGTCATAAAAGGACTTGGCGTAGTCTCGTGGGAACAGAGTGTCTGATCAGCTTACCTAGCTATTTTTTTAAAAATAGCCTATGATTGTCACATGAGTGTGGGTTTAAATGATTAGCCCATTAATGGCTCTTTGGGCTAGTGGGAGATTGTTAAACATGTGAGCTCACGGCGAGCCATTATGCAATAAATGTTATTGCGAATATCATTCCCTGATCTGAAATGAAGAATAAATAATTTGCATAATAGGTCCCTCTGTACAATTAGAGTTATGTACCATGGCTATCTTAATGATCATACAGGTGTTGATTCAATTATTGAATCATAGAGGCTGGTGCTTGGATGAATATCTAAAGAGTTAGATTGAGGACTCGTCAAGCACCGTCAAATGATTGTTAAGATGTGATCTCCAGCCTGAGTAGGAGATGGCAATCCTTTCTCACATAGGCTGATATTTGACCGACCTCTTGATGCAAGTCCTCTGCATAGGAATAGAGATTCGAAGGTGTCAGATTAGTTAGGTCAAAGAGTTGACTTAACGAGATCGAGATAACCAAAGTCCTATGTTGAATGTTGTCACAGCATAGGCACGCATCCTCTGACCGGAGACAGATGTATTGCTATATGTCTGAGTATGTACATTTGGCAGACCGATAGGTTGATGGCCTAACCAAGGTCTATATACCGGTGCGCTGGTGTGCATATAAGGGCATATGAGTAATACGATCTCTCAAAGGGATCATACATGTTCACTACTGAACAGGAAGACATGAGCTCACTCATGAGATATTGGGAAGAATCAAATTCCGTGCACGGTCGTCTCGCTTTGGAAGCTTGACTGAATTTGTAGGTTTGATATATACTTTTGGAAAGTATATGATCAAGACCTAGGTATGATATATGCTTTTGGAAAGTATATGATCGATACCAAATCCTAATGATCAAATGAGAGACTTAGTGATCAAACCCTGAAGAAGACAATGTAAAATTGATCTTGATCTTCGGGTTGACCATGGGTCTTCCAGTATGCAGGATGTACATGTATTGGGAATACCAGAGGGTGATGTGATCATAAACGATTGTATATCCATGACGCTTCCATTCCGAGGGAGTGATGAAATAGGTATGGATTTTAGTGACTCCTTCCAGTAGAGAAGCAATCTGATCTTAGTCCAAGTATTGGACATTGGTCTGAATGAGATTCAGATTCAATGAGAAGATTAGATTTGCGGTCTTGATTTAATCAAGCATCTATGGGAGGTTCGTAAGATCTGGATTTGAGACAAGATCTCAATATCCAAGTCACTATACGTGGAATAATACAATCGCCCTGTCCTTATCTCCAAGTATCTGCGGAGAAAGCACATTATTCTTGAAAGGGTTCAAGAATAATTCATTTGATGAAATGCATATCCAAGCAAGAAGGACTTGATGATTAAATGAGATTTAATTATCAAGCATAATATGAATGGGATTCATATTGTGAGAATTATTATCTAAGATAATTAAATGGTATTTAATTATCAAGGATTAGAGAATGTGGATAATACTATCCATAATATTTGTATATTTAAATAGAGGAAAGGGAGCCTACTCTCTGAAGTAGGTAACCTTACCTACTTCACATTTCGTTTTTGCAAAATTTTTTATTTTTTTTGAAAAATGCCACCGTGGATTTTCATAATTATATCCCTCTAATATGTCATTCAAATTTCATCAGAAACGGAGACTCCTACGGCCTTCATCTAGAACAAGTAAAATACAACAAATCTGTTACCGTTAAAAAATGACTGTCTGGATGGAGGCCGTAGGAGTCTCTGTTTCTGACGAAATTTGAATGACATTAAAGGGATATAATTATGAAAACCTATGGTGGAATTTTTGAAAAAATTTTTTTTTTTGCAAAAAATGAAATGTGAAGTAGGTAAGTTACCTACTTCAGAGAGTAGGCTCCCTTTCCTCTTATAAATATGATTTATAAATACATATATTGAAGAGAGAGAGAGAGAGAGAAACTATGTAAATAGCATTTGTTAATTATTAATGTGAATTGGATTCACATTAAGTAATTAATTAGAAATGTAATTTACAAATTAGTTTGGGTTGTGAATTTGATTCACATATTTTTCAATGGCATGATTGAAATATTCATAAATTAATTTGGAATTAATTTTGTGGATAATTATGTGATAATAGTTATCACAAATTATTAAGAGATAATATGATATAATAAAAAGGTTTTAGGAGGCTACATTATCTCCTTTTTATTATCTTGATTAATCTCTTAACTAATTTATTTATGTTAAATTAAAAATGTGTTGATAATGTTGCAACACATATTTAACTTAATTATAAATAAATGTTGTTGGTTTTAACCAACAACAATTATAGCCATTGATTTTACATGGACCAAGCCTGGCCGTTGGATCCATGTGTCCCATGGATTGAGATCCATTGGATCCTAAACTAATATAAAAGAAGGGCTAGGGTAGCCTTCCAAAGTACATCATTAAGAGTTGTACAAGGTTACAACTCTCTCTCTCTCTCTCTCTCATATTCTCGCCCTCTCTCTTTCTCTCCTCCATAAGATGGCCGTCCATCTTATGTTGAGAAAGGAGAGACTCTCAGCTTCTTCTTCGACGACTCGAGGATCTCCTTCTTCTTTAGAGTTTCTTACTTGAAAGGAAGACGACGGATTATGTTTGACGAAATCAGGGGAACCATTGCTTGGATCTTCATCGAGGATTGCGGGACGGACGCGACTCATCATCGTGCCCGCGAGTGCGTTCTTCGTGGAACGGACTTGAGACAGGAGGATCTCTACTTTGGGATCTCGCGATCACAACCACGCTCCAAGAGGTATTCCTCATACTTTGTGGTTTGATGAAACGATCCGAGAAGTGTTCTCGTGATCATGTGGTTTCATCTTCAGATTTAAAAATTTTAATTTCCGTTGCATCTAGCATCTAGTGCGACTAGTTGCTTCGATTGCATACGATGCGATCAACACGCTTCCGTGATGCGCTTTTAGGATTCTCAATATCCTTCAGTATGCTACCCATATGTTAGGCTCTTCTTCTTGTTTTGATAACATGCATCCTTCAAATGAAGTATATGCAAAAGCATGTTTATTAAAACTATTGTACTCATAATATTGCAATGAAAGATTAAACATATCATTGTGAATAAAACTATGGCAATCATAATGTTGCAATGAAAGATTAAACAAACATATCGTTGTGAAACATAAGAATATAAAATATGTATGAATGTGGAAGAAGTCGATAAAAGGTTAAGATGTAATTTACACATATGATAAGACTTCCAACGTAATCAAACTATTGTATAGAATTTCAGATATTTTAAGATCACGTGACAAAAAATATACATGCATTCAAAAAATTCTCTTCCAATAAATACAATAACAAATTGAGAACATAATATTTGCTTATTTCATGAAAGAAAACAAATATAATACTCAGCATTGAAAATTCATATGCATTTCATAATTGTAAATCAAAAAATTCTAACAAAAAAGAACAATATTATAACAACAAAAAATAAAAGATAATAAGAAGTTTCATTTATTTCATCAACATTATGCTCAATACATCAACAAAAGTATCAAGAAAATTATATTAATACACAACTATCGGTAACTTAAAGTTACTAAATATTTAACTAAAGTTTGACTAAAAAATCTAATGTTAGAAAAATAAAACTATTCACCAACACTACTTATATAAAGTTAAAAAAAGTATAGAAATTAGCAAATAAGGACAGTATCAACAAAACAAAATTATTCATCAAAATCACATTTGTCAGGCTAATGATAGATATACATATATCATGATCCACAATTATCATAACGTACACTAAACATCAGAAAGTTCATACAATCCCCCTTTTTTTAAAAAAATGCTAGCAACATAGGAGAATATGACAACACCATATTAGAAACAAAGAAATTATGCCAATAATATTAAAATTATATTATAGTGAAATGAAAACTGCGTGAAATAAACTTTCATGGAGAAGTATATGTTATACAAACAAATGTAATTTATGTATAAAGTCTATTTTAAAATTCAAAAAATAATTAGGAAAAAATGTCATGCGTCTCCCTTCGACACTACATGTTGAGGCATGTATCTTGGGGTAACAATACTTTGAACACCAACTTCTTAGTTATCAACATCCTGCAAATAAGAATAAGAAGGAATTAGATATTGCTCATGATGGTAGATTTGTAATTATAATTGCTGGACTTTTAATAATAGATTAGCTCCAAGAATGGTGAAATTAGTATTAAAGAAAGTACTATATTCAGTAAATTTTAAAAAATCATGATAGGAAGAATGGAATAAATATATTGAATAAATCAACACTAAATTATAAACTCGTGTAATAGTACCTACATTGATAATATTCTCTACATTTGATGCTTCAATCTCAATAGCAAACCCTTTTACATTCGACAAATAAGAGGAGAAAATGTAATTTACATTATGGTAATGAAATTTCCAATCAAAGATACTATATGTCCTGAACAAATATTAAGATAGACAGTATGTAAGTTGTCAAAGATATTGCTCAAATGTCACATATATATTCTCCAAACATTGAGGATAATAGAACAATAACATGTATTTGCGCATATTTTATAAAATCTCTTTTACAGAAAACTATGGAATAAATTATTGAAATTAAGGATGTGATTTTCAGATAAAAATTTATGTAGAAGGCATAATTTCTTTATTAGATGGTGCTACCTTCAGTGACAATACTGATGCCCTCCTCTCAACATCTATTTTGTAACTTCTTGCAAACAAGAAGAGCAAATCCTATAATGTATTCCATAGCATAATATGAGTGGTAGCTCGAAAATTAGAGGCATAAGGGAAAAGTAATAACAAATAAAATTAGCATGCAAAAAAATTATATTAGGTAAATAAATAAGAATGATTTGATTATAAGAATTGCAGTAATTGAAAATGTGCATAGGTTTAACGGAATATATATGTATATATATGGTTAAAATATATAGAATCTCCCTATGGGTGCGTTTGGTTGGCGGATTAAGGCGAGTTAAACTGGTAGAGGGTAACCCATTTTTGTGTTTTGGTGTTTGGATAGAGGGTTAAACTGGGGGTGGGTTAGAAGTGGGTTTGGGGTGATATGATTGTATTGAAGTTTGAAAAAGTGAGTAGTTATTGTGATGTGATTGTATTGAAGTTTGGAAAAGGGAGTAGAAGTGGAGTAGTTTATAATTTTTATATGATATGATGGTATAATATATTATTATTTGATAGGATTGATGATGTAAAATTGATTTATTTAATTTTTTTTAAAAAAGAATAAAGTGGGGCCCACGGGGAGAGAGGGGGATGTGGGTTAAGGAGGGTAAACTCCCCTAACCCGCAGGTAACCCGCTTACCAAACGCTACCTATGAGTTTGCTTTGAATGAAATAAGACCTCTAAATACGTGATCTATGCATAGTTTAGTGAACGAAATTTTGGTAGGACAAATACTTACGTGATCTATGCATAGTTTAGTGAACGAAATTTTGGTAGGACAAATACTTAGTTGTTATAGATTACATAATAAACTCATGATGCAATATCAAGAGTACATCAAAAAATCATGAGGAAATATGTGATTTGAGTGTTTGAATCACGAAAGCTACTGACCATGGAAAATTAGGTCGAAATGATTGTTTATATATATATATATATATATATATATATATATATATATATATATATATATATATATATATATAGAGCCGGGAGGCTGCTGCATGTAGCAGCCAAGCTGGCTGCTACATGTAGCATTCTCCCCCAATTTTTTTTATTTTTTTGCGAAATATCGTCATGTATATTCATCTATATATCCCTCCTACATGTCATTCAAATTTCGTGAGAAACAAAGACTCCTAAGCCCTCCATCTAGACCGGGTAATTTTTAACGGTCTAAAATTTGTTGTAATCTACCCCTTCTAGATGGACGGCTTAGGAGTCTTTGTTTCTCGCAAAATTTGAATGACATGTAGGAGGGATATATAGATGAATATACATGGCGAAATGTAGCAAAAAAATAAAAAAAATTGGGGGAGAATGCTACATGTAGCAGCCAGCTTGGCTGCTACATGCAGCAGCCTCCCTTTTCTCATATATATATATATATATGGTGCACTTGAATTGAGGTGGCACCTTTCCTTGATTATGGAAAAGTTTCATCTTAGGCCGTGGGATGAAGAGTGTACGAAGGAGATTGAAACCACTATGTGGTTTTCGTGCCAACTAACACTCCTATAATGTGGGATGGTTAAATTAATGCTAAATAAATGAAATACACGTCATTAAACATTCTATATTTAGCAATATGAAGTTTTAAGTACTCAACATTACAGAAACATTTGATTGAATAAAGCACCGCATTTTGAATAATCTGTTATGTAAATACTATTGATTGCGCTATTTTACATCTTCATGTCATATTTTACAACATCGTTTCTATCGATTATTCAGAAAAAAGCCTAAATACGGTGACATTTTGTGTTACATTGGGTTACATAATAAAATAAGAAATTGATCAACACATTGCAAACTCTCCTATACGCATTTACAAAATAAGAAATTTAGATATAAGGAAATGAGAATATGAAATACGTTATATATATATATATATATCTATTTTACAAAATATAGGATCGCAATTACAAATTTGATTTATATTTTACAATGATACTATGATAACTTGAGAAAAATTAATGCAAACTTGATAACTATTTTACCAACAATTATCATATTTTACGAATAGATTCTATATTTTACTAAAGGAAACTATATTTTAGTATGTTATAGTTCAGATAAGATATGTACGTTACGTATACAAAGGTATATTTGTATCCTCAGATTCTTGACATGAGATGTAATTACTATTTTATATTAATATATTACAAAGTAACAATTTATTTTACAAGAATTGATAGTATTTTACTGAGATATGAGATATACTGACATTTTGCATTAACTTATTGACAATTTTGCTTCTATTTTACGTTATTGGCTTATAATTTACAAAACCAAGTTATAATTTACAACGTTGTCTTCTATTCTACCATTTGATATATCTCTTGGACTGATATTCTCAATTCTACCAATAAAATGAGACCATATACAATGTAACTGCTCTCATGTTGATATTAGTATTATATAACCTTTTTATAATTTTTTTAGTAATTTTTCATACTTTCAGGGAAGAACATAAGCAATGATATATATACAATGTATGTTTTAAGGATTTAAAAAATTCTATTAAAGATTTTATATATAACAGGCAAAAATCGCTGGAGAATGAGATTGCAAATGCTTTGAGTATTTTCTTGAGGGAAAAAGAAGCATACACATTTCTCATTCAAGAAAACAAAATATGAAAGCAAACATATACCTTGGAAATTTAAATTTTGCAGAAATATTGATGAACAAATATACAAGAATTTGGAACAAATGAAAATAAGAAGAAGAATGAACATATTATGTAGATGAAGATAAAATACCAACCCGATTAGACGTACAGATGATACAACAGAAATGAATTTCAAACGGATACAATAGTTATCAATGGTTGAAGAGCAAAGAAAAAAAAGGTAAATGATGTTTTTGAGTAATAATTATTTACCAAATTAATGATAACTCATTGATTAAGGGTAGATCAATTTGAAATTTGAAATTTTAAATTCTTTCTATTTTTAGTCAAAATCGGAAACAAGCTCCTGTTTAATTGAGAATAATACGATATTGTCAATAAATCAAAATTCGAATCTATAAATCATTGAAATTTAATTTTAGGAAAGTAAAAAATGAAGTATATTCATATAATAATGTTAGATAAAACCTAATTTGAATATAAGCAAGAAGAGGGTTACCGCAAAAAGGCGACGACTGCGAAGCAGGCGCTCTTCTAACGAATCAATTGAGGAGAGAGTCTGCACTCGAGGAATCGCTTTCTAAGGAGGACGAAGGACATCCGACGACGATGGAGGAGATGCAATCGAACTTGGTTGAACCCATGAGGGAACAGGAAGACGACTCAGATCAGTACAGTGAAGGTACAATGTTAGAACTCCAGATCCATCGAACGAAGCAAAATATCGAAAGTAAGTACATTTCAAATTAATAAGAATATATTATCAATTTTATAGAAATTATATCTCTGGTAAATGGTATGAACAGAAGGAATACAACTACTAGTTAGCAAAACAAAAGAATTTGACGTTGAGAAGGATCCTCTGAAGCTTGATGATGATTTTGGGAGTATGAAGATTTATGTTTATTTAAATATAAAATACGTTTTTAATATTTATGAATAAAATCATTGATCATTGCAACCAAATTTTTTTTGTCTCTACTTTTAGGCAAAGGGTATGTACAACATAGATGCTACATTGAACATTTTGTTCAATTCATTGATAACCATAGACCCATGCCCAAACAACAAGCACTTTTGACAAAGACGGCTTTTGAGAAGCTAATTAACATTGGCCATGTTGAAATACAACGAAGAAACCTTCAATGGTTGGTTGAACAATATCAAGGAGGGAGGAATTTCAGATTTGGAAATAAGGTGGTCAGTTTCAGTGATGAAGAAGTTGGAGTAATATTGGGCTTACCAAGCTCTAGATTCTCAATCACAGTGAGAGGAAGACACCTTCAATGGAAATCTTTTATATCTCACAAAATATTTGAAGAAGGAATGATTTTCAATAGGAAGAAGTTGAACAACATTCTCGAGGACTATTACAATAAAGATGATGACAACTCAGTCTCTATTTATGTTACATGCTTGATACTTTTGATGTTTGCCACATTCCTTTTCCCAGACAGTTCTTATTCTTTTCCGAAAGATTTGTTACACTATGTAGAATCACTTGAAGATACACGATACTTTAACTGGTCTGGTGCTGTAGCAACGATGATACTGTTCAACGTGGATGATGTAGTAAGTAGAGTTCAGAAGAGGAGAGCAGGTTCATCAAGGGTAACACTTGGTTACCTTACAGGATGTGTTGCCTGCTTATATGTGAGTAATTAAAAAATTTATTTTATTATATGATGAATAAAAATAAATAATAATACAACCAATGTATCAGGTATGGATGATGGAGTACTGCTGCAAAGACCTTGTGGTCAGCAGAGATCTTAGGCCACGAATAAGGAAGTGGGTTGGACCAATCAAAGGAGTTTCCAGAGCATTGGTTTCAATTAGTTGTGAACAAGTAAGCATTGTTATGATGATTCATAATATACTGGATGTCTCATAATTTCAATATTTTCATTACTAAATAATTTGTTTATATAGATATTGCCTGCTTTGTAACTACAAAAAAATGAAATTGTAAAGATAGGAGCAGACGAATATGTTATTCCGTTTGAGAAGTTTACAATGGGTGATTTTACGGTGAGAAGACCAGAAATTTTGATCATAAACCCCATCTCAATACCACAAGATGTTTTCAAAAAGAAAGGAAAGCAAAAGCTAGAAGATTTGTGTGACAAAAAAGCACTTGCTTGTGTTTCAACTGCAGACGTCGTAATAAAAAAGAAACAAAAAACATGTATGTGTGATGCATTTTCCATTGAGATAGAGGGTCTGAAGGAGAAAGTTAAAGCAATAAGTGAAACATATAGGCAAAATGATGAAGAACACATCAGAGTAAATTTTGAAATGAAGAAAGAGAATGATAAATTGAGATCTGAGATTATGGAGCTGAAGGAAAAACTAAAAATGTTTCCTGATCATGGTATGATTGATGTTGGTCATAATGCACTGCAATCAGAAGAAACGTTAGAGAATAAATCTGGAGATGTTGATGAAGGTGACATTGATACCAATAACCAACACATGCGTGCACCAACATGCAATGTATCTGATGTCAACGTAGTAGATTTGGAACATAGTGACTCAGATATCAGTGAAAAACTTCAGAATTTAATTTCTGAAATCTGTGATGAAGATTCACTACAGAAATCTCATGATACCACAAAAGAAGATTCAGCTATCAACATTGGCATGCCTTCTTTTGATCTGAACATTGGTGACATTTCACATTCAGAAAATGTGCACACACATACTACAACAAAGAGAAGAAAAAGGAAAAAAGTAACAGTTCAATAAAGCTCAATAATTAAAAGATTGAAACAGAGAAGAGAAGCGAAAATTTTTTATAAGAAGCAGAGAAGCAAGGGAAAGAAGATCATGAAACACAAGAGGATGACACAACCAGTGAGGTAAGCCATATAATGTAAAACAAATTTTTTTGAATCATTAAATACAAATGACGTAAAATGTAGATTTCCAATACTACTCACCAAACTCTGTTTATTCTATATGATTATGATATTAATTATTTCTAACATTGTCTGAAATTGATTGAATAAGAATCAGTATCTCTGCGATCTCGTAACCGATTTCATTGGTTACGAAAAAGTATCAGAACAGACAGAAAATCATACAAGAATTTCTTCGTGATCCTGCAGACAAGTAAGTATTTTAACACAAATTTCAACATTTACATGTAGAAATCTTTAACTTTAGATATATAATATTAATTTAAGATAATTCGTCAGATTGAATGCCACCTACTTTACTCCGGGGAATCGGAGTTGTAAAGGAAGAGATATTCATAACTTTTTGTACGAAAGAATGATCGAGGATACGGTACTTATATTTATAATATTTAATTTTTTATATTTGTTTACGACTAAATTGATTTTGATATTGTAGATAATCGACATGTTTATGGACGTGCTGCACTATAAATACTGCACAACTAATGATTATGTCCCGTTTGTATTCACACCAATATTTCAAATGGTGAGGTTATAAACACTGATATAATTATTATTAACTATCTTTAATCAGCATAATTTAATATTCTTACTTGTATTCTTTCAGCAATATCTTGTGAATCTAGTGGTTAATGCTACGGAAATGAATTTGATAAGCTCGAGGAGCTATTCAAAGAAGGAATACACATGCCAGAGTTGGAGAAAATTTTCAGTGTTATCCACACAAGAAACCATTGGTACCTTCTTGTTACTGATTTTTCAGCGAGAAATTTCCTTTCATACAATTCTATGAAAGGAACAAAATTCCATAAAAAGGATGTATTGAAATGGGTATGACATAATAAAAATTTATATTTTATTAAATTATTTAATTCAGTGTTAATAATATTCTTTTTGAATTACATTTCAGCATGCTGGATTTTGGAGTACTTCATGGACAGCCTTCCAGATGACCGCCTTGCAGGTTGGGAAATCATATACGTACAAGATTGCCCGCAGCAATCTTCGCAGAGTCTGAATGGTGGGGTCTACGTGATGAAGATGATGGAGTACCTGTGTAAAGGAAGGGCGTTGGATTTCAGCTACGATGATATTGACAGATTCAGAGCTGAAATTGCTTCGTTGTTGTTAACGTGTGGTCACATAGAGAACTCGGCAACACAGTGATGGAGATAGAAGACATAGTATAAACAAATCTTCAAGTTTTTATATTTTAATTTAGAACTATGTATTGTTGAATTGTCTTAAATTGTGTTATATTTCCATAGTTTCTGTTTATACCTTCTTTAGAACAAAACATTTCATTTAAATATCACGATTAACCTATGTTTGCATTGACTATCTGTTACATGTTGTAGTCAATATATACATGTTTGACAGGAAGACAGAAGATATATTATAGTGCTCGATAATAAACGATTTTCTGGTTAGAATAGAGTTTTCCAATGGTCGAAAATTTTCTTCTACCTTAAAGATTCACATCCCAATGACTACTAATTGTTTGTTATTACTCATGCTGATTTAGACTTGTATTTGCAGTTAGAATCATAATTTTGGTAAAAATAACGAAGCTATTTGTAAAATAATGAAAATTTTTGTAAAGTATGGTACCAGTATGTAAAATATTATTAATATATGTAAAATAATGAAGCTATTTGTAAAAAGTATATCTCCGTAATAAAGTAGGAGTGCTACGATACTTAAACTACATTAAGAATACATATTACATGGCTATTGAACAAGAGCGAATCGTATCATTTAATTTCTACAATATGTTGAATGATAATATAAGTTCTACGATTTAAAAATGTTGATAATGAAAAAATAATTATAATAATAATATGAAAAGATATATAAAATATTGAGCAAATATGTAATATATTACATAGATATGTAAAATATAGACTACAATTGTAAACTATTACACATATTTGAAACTTATAAATCTGGAGTATAAAAATAAGCTACTAGATTTTATTAGCATATATTAACGACCAAATAATATACAGAGAGAATTCATAAATCCTGAAAATTTACTGCAAATTTTAGGATTGTTGGTAATAAATATTTAATAATATAATATTGACATGAGTTACAGAAATGTGTCAATTTTATAATCAAAGCACTAGACAACAGTTAATAAGTATTATAATACATTTCTCATAGTAAGAATGAAGGACAAATATAATTCAACAGCCCTTAAAATTAGCATCATTGTACAGAATGAAATGAATGACAAAAAGATCCAAATAATATGATTTTGAAATTATATGACTGAAAGCTCAATTTGAACGTTTTTTTAAACCTGGTTTTTGCAGCACAGGTAGCTGCATTTACTTCACCAATAGGTATTAGAACAAGAGGGGCCCTTCATGGGGAGTTACAAAATAATGGCCATCAAAAAAACAGAATATAGAACATGATAGAGAAAAAAATGATTTCTGTTTCATCTTCGAGCATCAACCTTGGCGTTGAACTTTTTGGGAGCAAGGAGATATTTATCTTGTAAACCCTCCTTCTTCAGTAGTAAAGCAGCTCATAAGGACCTCTTTCTTTTAAGACTCTTCTTCAGTAGCCTTTTATTTACCAACCATTCATATAACCAACTCTGACTCCTCAATCTTCGGATCCAATTGACTTGTAGTAACCATACTAAATTATAGCTCCTGATGATAACCTTTCCTTCTGCATCCAAGAAATTATTCTGAAGGAGTAGCAATGCTTCAAATAATTCTTCCAAAATTCTTTTTGCATCTTCTACTCTCCAATCCAACAGCTTCCTTTCAGTTATATTGTCCAGAAAAGATTCAATGCTCCTTTGACAGGGAAGACCCTTAATAGAAAAATAGAAGTTTTCATAATTCTTCAGTTTATCCAATTCTGACGAAATAAACCCTTCCTTCACAGGAGTATAAATTGTTTCCCTCAAGAGAGAGCATTTTAACAAGTTACATACATCAGTAGTCAAAATATGCTGAATATAATTGTTATTACTCCTTATATCAAATTCAATCAAGAGATCCCAATAAAATTGGTAGATGTAAATAGAGGTCATAAGACCTACATCTGCATGATATACTTCATACCAATATTCCGAAAAGTCCAGGTACGTGCTACAGACATTTAAGTACATATCCCAAGCAGACTTAGTATGGTCTACCAACAATGAAATAGTTCTGCTCAGAAGCACAAAAAACAGAGATGTAATCAAGGATCTTTCATCTCTGTTAAAATTAAAAATCCAGTAGTCAATCCTTGCTTCCATCATTGTAATTGAAACTCTGCTCAAGATCAAGAGGGCATTTAAGAAATCCCTCTGCATAATAAAGCTCTTTCTATATCTAGAAGCAAGCAGTTGAAACGGATAGAGAATATCAAAGAACCTGGTCTCAGCTTCCAAAAGTTTCTTGGATACAAACATGAATTCATCTTCTTCTTTCTCCAGTTCATCCAAAGCCAATATTAGAATGGAATCTGAGGAAGCAAGGAGGAAAAATAGAGCTTCATTTTTCAGAACCTGTCGACGGCATATCTCCCCCTCCAATTGTCACCCAAACTGCACTAAACACGCCATTCCAGAGACAGTGTTTGAAGAAGGAAGAGATCTCCATTTGTATATATGTATATATGTATATATATATGTATATATATATAGAGAGAGAGAATTCACATCATGATTTCCTGCCTCTAGAAAGATCAATAAGGTACAATCAGCTGCTAAAAAACCTGCCCAAGCAGTGGAAGTACCAAAAACCATCATTACTCTAACTTTCCCCTACCCTATCAGCGATCAGAATGAGCGAAATCTGTTGTTTTGAATAGACATGCAAATGTCTTCGAATTAAATATAAATATGTTATGATACCACAAAGGGATACATCTGAACTGAAACAATATAAATAACACATTGTTTGAATTCTACAATAACTGAACACAGAACAACAAGCAAAAAAATACATAAAAAATAAATAATCTAAGTCTGATAAGCAACCAAAAATCAAGGCTCATTTGCATCCAAGAATCCTTCAGTAAATTGCAATCCTGCAAAAACAAACATAATGCAATGAATATAATAAGCAACATTAAAATGTTTTATATGAAATGTATAAAATGTTACAACAAAATAGAAAAAATATCCTCTTACATTATAAGGATTTGATCAATTCATTTTAATTTCGGTCGTCCTCAACTGCACAATAAAACACAAGGATCAGTGAACAGAAAAAAAACATATCAATAAATGATGAATGTAAAATATTTACCATGATTCGTCGATTTGTTATTAGGACAATTTCTAGAATCGTGTCCAACATTGTATTTGAGACAAGATTTGCATTGTCGACCTCTATTTCTTCTCATCTCAGATTCCGATCTAATACAATTGCCAACGTCCTTAGGTCTACCACCACGACTGCTTCCTTTCGTTCTCACAACATTTGGTTCTTTAACAGCTGGTTCAGTAATCATATCTGGAACATTTGTATTGTTCACGGATGTAGAGCTCGAAGAAGGTTTGTTACTTATCATACGATCAATATTGCTACATAAATCGCTTAAGTTTTCTTTAGCAAATAAGAATATATCCTCATCTTGTTCGACCGAAGCTGAAATAATATGCGAACACAATTGGTTCAGCTGAGACGACCTTTCTTGGTGTGCAACTTTCACATAAATAGGATAATTTCCTGATTTTTTAATGGTTCTTGTCCACTTTTTCAATATATATTCCTCATTCAGAAGCTCCACATTCTGTATCTTCAAAACTGCAAGTATGTGCCTACATGGATATCCAAAGAATTGCATATTCTTGCATTCACAAACAAGAAAGTCGCTTTCTGTTGATGAAGAAACACATAATTCTTCATCAGGTTTCCCAATATATGACACAAAATATTGACAGAAATCGAGAGAGTTCAGATGAGTTCGAACAGTAAGTTCCTTCACTTCGTTCAATTCAAAACGAAATTTGTAAAATATGAACTTGGTGTATATATGAACCATCTGTATCTCCATCTTCCATTTGAAATTTGATTTTGGAGTGTACACTTCACCAATGTTATCCATGTCATTCTCTCTTTCCATGCGTCGTTGAATTGCACTTTGAAATTTACAGACAAATTCAAGCAAAGAGTTCTGTTTAGTGATGTGGTGCTGCAAAAATGCATTCATACTTTCGCTCCTCTGTGTACTTCGCTGACCAGCCCAAAAATAATCCTTAAGATATAAACTAATCCATTTAAATATGATACTATACTTCTCATTCAACCAGACATTAGATGATAAATCATACTGATCAATAATCTTGCACCAGCTTTGCTCAAATTCACTTATAGTTATACTTTTCCATACAACTGTAGAAAACGCTGATAGAACTTCATTTATATCTTTAATCTTTCCAAGCTTACTTTTAAGCTTGGCCATTATATGCCAAGTGCAGAATTTATGAACAGTATGTGGAAAGCATATCTTAACAGCTGCACAAATTGCCGGATCTTCATCTGTGATTATAGAAACTGGATGTTTACTCATTACTTCTAGAAATCTCTCAAATAACCACGAGAATGACTCGGTTGTCTCTCTACTCATGAAAGAATTTCCAAAGAAAATTGTGTAACCGTGATGGTTTTTTTTAGAAGAAAGAGGGTGAAATCCCGAGTTGGGATTCACCGTCAGAAACTATTCATTATAATAATTGATAAGAAGATACATTACCTTAAGGACCAGAAACGATAATGGGAGAGACAACTTGCTATTACATTTTCCGGATAGAATCTTTGATTTTTGAAAATTACATCATTCCTTCCTCCCCAGATCGTCCAAAGAACCGCAAACGGTAAAGAACAATCATCTGTGGAGTTCATCCACATCCGTCTTATCGACTTCCAGAAATCGGTGAAACCGTGATGGTTAACACCACAGAAAGATCCAAATACCAGATTGTATTCATTGGTCATATATGTTGTGTCGAATGATATTGTATCTCCGAATAATTTGTAATCCTCGATGGAGGCACTATCAATCCATATACACTGAGTAAGCCTGTTATCATCATCGGTTGTGTAAGCATAGTAAAAATCAGGGGTATTGGCCTTACAACTTTAAAAATGTTCAGTTAGAAGGTGCACATCCATCCTAATACGTTGTTTTTTCTCCTTTCTGTTTAAGTTGTAAATATCTCGAACAATACTACCAACTTGACCACTAGACATGTTTATAAAAGCCGACTGCTTGGATACAGGTATATTTACATCATTCATTGACTTCACAAGCATTTTTGTGGCTTTTGAAAAATGTCTATTTGGTCTGAGGTATCTGCGTTTAGATGGAGAAACGAGATTGTGATTGTGTTCAGCTTCAAAATTCGATACAAACCAATCATTGAGATCAGGCCTGAATGAGACTGACATGAAAGCTTTGCACCCAGTCCGTGATATGCCAACACGACGCTCCTCCTTATAAAAAATACATTCATCGCTCTCATCACTTCTTGCAGTGTCCACTGACGGTGTTTTATCTGTATTTTTAGAGAACCCCTCTTTCCAGCAAACAAAAGATTTAAGTATAATTATCCTCTCCCTGGAAATCTTATCTTTACCAACTCTAGAGCTTGCTTTCCTAACATTGAATCCAATCTCTGTTGCATATACCTCATAAAATTTATATGCATCTTGAATAGATAGAAATGTTTGGCCTATATGAGGTGTGATACCATTGACAGGGTCTCTGATTGAGTAGTTATCTGAAATTCATTCGAAAGATAATTGCATTATATAATATAATAAAATGATTACTTATAAGTGTAAAATATTGACATTAAATGTAGAATGATGCACTTATATGTAAAATATTTCCCTATAATGTAAAATGAGGTTCAAAAGTGTAAATTATAATTCACTGATGTAAATTGTTGAACTATACTACAAAGTATACTGAATTTACGTAAAATAAAAAGTTATTTATTTATCAAATAATGGATTGATATTAGCAACATTGAGGGTGGTATTTCATTATATCCTATAATGTAAAATGAGGTTCAAAAGTGTAAATTATAGTTCATTGATGTAAACTGATGAACTATACTACCAAATATACTGAATTTACGTAAACTAAAGAGTTATTTTTGCAATATCATATAAATGAACAAGGTCTGTAGTGCTTTGAAACATCTTTGTCATTCAGTATAACTGGTTGATGCAAATAATCATGTAATTTATCAAATAATGGACTGGTATTAGCTACATTCAGTGTGGTATTTCCCTATAATGTAAATTGAGGTTCAAAACTGTAATTATAGTTCATTAATGTAAACTGTTGAACTATACTCCCAAATATACTAAATTTACGTAAAATAAAAAGTTATTTTTGCAATATCATATAAATGAACAAGGTCTGTAGTGCTTTGAAACATCTGTGACATTCACCATACCTGGTTGATGCAATTCATCATCAGTTCGTGCCACCACTCCAATAACTTCACCCTCTCCGTCAGATAACTGGACGAAATAAATATATTAATATCACATATTAATATATAAAAGCACAAAATATTAACGCATCATACGACTTCGATTCAAGAACCAGTTCGTCTTTCAACGAAAATTACCTGTGCATTATCTCTGTTAAATTCAGAATCTGCTATTTCGTCGAGTTCCATTGAATATCATGGAGCTTGATAAGAAATATTTGAAAAGCACTAGAGATATGTCGAGAAATTCTGAATAGTAGGGCAATGGAATGTTAATGAAAAAACCACATTTTAGGAAGAAAGAGAATTCATATTAGACCATAACTAATCCACGGTAAATGTGGATTTTGATTTAATAACACCATATCTGTCTTCATTAATAAAATATAGTAAATTCCTATAAATAGAAATTCACTAATAGAGTCTTAGTGGTTTTGCATCTCGGATAGTGGTTTTTACGCATGCTGTAGATTGCAATCTGACGGGTATAACGAGTTGTCGCACAGTGTTCGAAATAAGGCTCCACCTTAATTAATTCAAGTTTTTCCTATATATATAGGAATCCTAATGTCCAATCATTCTCATCATTCCATTGTATGTAACTTCCAATAAATATAATGAATTTTAAGTAGCCAAAAGTTTAAAGAAAAAATATTATCTCTAATATGTATCCAAAAGATTTAAATGGGATCATTTTTGTCAAGTAGGCATGGTTATACCTGTTGATTTTTGGGATGTCCATGTTGTACAATATAGTTGGAAGTGCACATATCACATTCATTTGTTGGGAGTAAGTTAACATACCTTTAATGGAATCTACCCCAAATATAGAAACCATGCTAACTTTGTTCATCTGCAGGATATTTCGAATATATAAGTATCGTCATCTAGCTTATTTTAAAATATCATTTGTGGAAAGTCAGTAATGCTGGTCGAAACATGAATGCAATATTTAACTCAAAGCTACCAGCCAAGGCCGAAGACTATATCGAGTAAGCAACAAATCACGGAGTACATCCCTCTCTTATTGTCCCGAGGAGTACGGAGATTAGATAGGTTTGGGAGTGATTACAACCTCTAGCCATATAAAAAAAATACAAAAGAGTAAAGAATAATCGAACGCACCTGATCTTAAAAATTTTGCAACCTTGCAGCTTCTACATGCATGATCTTTGTTGTATCGATGGAAATTTGCGAGTTCGAGATATGTCCGAACACCTAAGTCCATGCATAAGAACTAATTGTTGTCGATCGAAAAGGAAGAAAAGATACAACCGAACAACATGCTTAGCTTTGCCGAACATAGCACCCAGAACTATCTGAAGTGCCGAGCAAGAAAAAAATGATACAACACGTGGACCATTTAGCTAACACGTAAGTGCTAGTTGTCATGACCCGAAGCCGTTGTTGAAGCCGGGGCATGCATGCGAAGAATTAAGAAAGGAGGAAGCGTAGATAGCTGCGTGGCAACATCCGGCGAAGAAACGTGGGAAAAGGACAAAACGTGCTACGTGCACTAAAGAGGATGAGATTGCGGTTGCACCAAAGGCCAGAAGAGAGAGGCACGAGAAAGCAAACAAGATGAAACACATAGGCAAAGCCATGTGTCAAAGGCAAATGAAGAGGCAAAAAGAACTCAGCTTTAGACAATACTAGTATTTATACCCGCGCTTCGATGTGGTTTTATATTTTTTATTCTATATGGTACACGACAAATGTGTATAGTAAAATGACACGAGGCTATATGAGAAAATACTGCATAATAATTGGTGGATTGGTTATTTATAATGTTAGTTGAGTAACAATTAGAAGTGAATAGTGCATGTGAATTACCATTGTCATAACCGGCCGACTTTTAATAGAGTTTAGACATAACAATAGAAAAAATATCCTTTTTGGTTGACAAAAACACAACCCTCCTCTTTTGGATTTTGTATTAAGTTTAGGTTGTCTATGCATATACTTAAATCTATTTTCTGATTGGTAACCAATTGTCCGCAATATTTTCTAATCGAAGAGCTACCGTTAGATTTCTCTCATGAAATAAGGGGTTTCAGAAAAAATAGTATAAGAAGAATGTAAAAATGCAAATTAAACTAATAACAATTACAATGTGAATATAAATAAATAAACACAAACCATCGTATCTAGTACTTAGATGCTTTAATCAAGATTTGTCCATATGGTGGTACTTCAACGTTTATACAAATTTAATTATTTGTCGATGTTTTGACGCTTATAAAGATTTGTCCATGTGTGTTATTAACTGTAGAAAGCATGCAAAGTGAGATTTAGTTCCCGGTAACATGTTGAATGTAAATAGAAAGAAATTTGTGTGAAAAAGAAAGGAATCTTAAATTGCCTTGTCGTCGTAAGATAGAATTACTCAAATAATTTACATTTATACTCTTGTTCTGTGGCATGACCATTGTTACACTGTTATTTGTTATCCTTGTTTTTCTCTCCCCTTGGAATGGCGGTGGACTGATGACATCAATGCTTTTACTATGGGTATTTGTCGGCTACTCATCTTCTCGTTGCTACAAATTGTTCAAGGAAGTATAATGGAAGAAGGTTACCTTCAAGACATCATATACTTCCACAACCACTATATTCACGATCTTTTTCATATTTAATGTGCTTATATGGGGCCAAAAGTCGTCTGATGCTTCATGACGATGTTTGACCTGGTTTTTGTATGGTTTGCTATTTAGTTCCTCTTGTCTTCTCTTCATAGGTGGTTGGATGTAAGAAACTTCCTATTGAGGATCCTATCAAAACAAACAAAATTTCCTAGGGAGATTCCTGAGCAAGCTTGGTATATACGAACCCAATTTTCATGATACTTATTAGCGGCATACTTCTATTTGATGGTGTATTCATAGAACTATTTTTCATCCTTACATGTATTTGGATTCACCAGTTCTACTACATATTTACGTTCCTGTTTATGGTGTTCGCTATTCTCATCGTCACTTGTGCAGAGATTATATCATCATGCTATGTGTATACCATCGTGCTTTGCTATTTTCGGCTATGTAGTGAAAACTACACATGCATGCGACTCTTTTTAAAAATTTATAAGAAAAAGATCATATCGCATATATATTTATAGATTATTATGTCAACGTATTTATATATTTGATCAAGACTTTTAAGTATATTTTACTAAAAATAATGTATTAAATTATTATTTAAATTTATGATTTTATTGAAATCATTATATTAAAAATATTTATTCAATTTTTTCTTATTATAATTTATATATTCGATATTAGATTTATTTAAGCTATTATTTGGTCAGTAATTAATCAATCTATGATGATCAAAATATACTTTAAAAATCTACAAACAATAAAAATATATAAGAAATATTGTGAAGAGATTTCAAAATAATTCAATTGATGGATATAATTAAAATAAAATCTGATAATTATATGTCACCCTAATTTTAAAAGATGAGAGAAAATAAGTTATATATGTATTACATTTTTTAAAAAAAAATATTTACTATTACATAATTTTTTTATTACTTGTATTAAAATTTTATTAATAACATATTAATATAAGTAATATTATATCATTATCAAATTGATAGGTTATTTTTTATTTTACTATTTATCGAACTATTTGTATCATATAATAACTCAAGCATCGATTTGAAATTCTTTCTAGATTTTATTTTTTTATTTATTTAAGATTTATATCTACAAAATTAAGTCTGTCGTAAATTATTATTATTTTATTTCAAAGATTTAACATGACATATAATGTGTTGTAAACATTTTCAAAAACTACCTACATTTTATCTGCGAGAGAGCACATGAGTGGAGAGAGTTTTTATTTTTTAAGAGGTTACAAGGAGTGGAGATAGGGTGCATATGCGTGCTTCGCGATGTGAATAAATTAAGGTAAAGTTTTTTAAAAATGATAAAACCTATAATTGAAGCATAATAGAAGAAAACAAAATAAAGATGAAATATAAAATTTAATAAGTAGAAAATTCAATTTAAATATGCATATGTGTTCTTCTAATTAATGTTGAGTCTTCATAATGCATATAGAATATTAAGATTATAATACTTTTTCATCCAAAATTTTATATTATGTTAGATTAAATAAATACAATTTTAAGAATCAAGTCTTAATAATACAAATAATAATATATAAAGAACAATAATAAAAAATATAGTGCAAAATATAACATCTTTATATATGTATATCAATTATACAAATAATACAAAGAGGTGTATGAATATGATGTAAAATAGAAAGAATAATATCTACATCTCTTGATCATTTATTTTTTATGCTGGATTTTTCTTATAGGATATGGATGGATAACATGTATTTATTAAACTTCTTTCAATTTTAAAATATCATCATGTTATTAATATAGAACAATCCTAACTTCATTGTGTAATATAACTAATATCGATAAATATCATCACGTTAACAAGTTACATTAATTTAGTAAAAAAATAAAATCATAAACTGATTTTATTTTTATTTTTTGGTCTTTGAACTATATGTTATTATAAATATAAAATGTGTTTTCTTTTAAAAAATTCAAAATGTGTAAGTATTCTCAGTTGTTTAGTTCTCCAAAAATAAAATTTAATCGACGTTTAAACTTTTTTTGACACGTCAAAACATGTATGAAATAAACAATATCGATTTTTTTTCTTTTGTAAATGTCATATACTAACGATATGGATAATCATTTATGCAAAAAAAATACAATTATCCAAAGTATTTATCTATAATGTAATTGTCTATAAGAACAATTCCAAATGTATAAGAATATATTTTACTGATATATTTCTAAATGTTTGGATAATGTAAAAAGTTCTATTATATATGGATAATAAACAAAGACAAGTGAGATATTGATGGGTATGTATTTATTTTATCTCCTTCTCTTAAGTTCATTCTTATATTATTATTTCCTCATTCATCTTATCTGATATAATTTTCTTTTTTAATAAAATTAAAACTTTCCTTACAGAAGGAAATGTTCTATAAACGTCTCTGAAGCTGTATTTATTTAATCTAACATAATATAAAATTGGTGAGAATTTTGGAAGGAAAAGAATTATAATTTTAATATTTCTATTAATTATGCATTAAATCTTACATTTTTTATAATTAATCATACACACTCATTTTAATATAATTTTATTTTAGTACAATAATGAAATATTTGCATTGGATATTACTTATGTTCATTGCTAAAATTTGAATATGAAAACATTATTAAGTTTGAAAAAATTTTATAACTTCAAATAATGATAGAAAGAAAGAGAAGAGAATGTGTAAAAAGGAGAATTTAGGGAAAATGAAGATACATGTAGTTTGATGGAGAGAGAGTAAATGAGGAGAGAGAGTAATGGATTTAATGAAGAGAGAGTAAATGGAGAAAGAGAGTACCGGATGGAGAGAGAGTGTTTTGATGGTGGGAGAGTAAATGGAGAAAGAGAGAATGGATGGAGAGACGGCGGGAGAACGTGTACACTGAGGTGGAGAGCGGGAGAATATCACAAAGTACTACGTGTCCGTGTTAGGAAGGGTCTTTGTAAAAATCCAGTAATAGTGTAGTTATAGGTATTGATATGTTTTACAACTCATTTAAATGTTGTATGATGATATGTGAATGAAAAAATCATCAGGACAAAATTTTCATTGGCAACGAAAAAAATTCTTGCTGCAATTTTTTTACTATTACACTTTTAACCACATATTTTTAAGATGATTAAATCGTCAAAAGTATGGGTGTAAATGGATTGAATTTGAGCGAACATATATTTTTTAAGTTTGATTCATTTATTTAATCAAACTTAAATTTGTGTTTCGGTTCGATTCATTTATTTTTGAACCGAATTTGAACCTCTATTTAATCTAATCGAATCTAAGAGAGTATCAAACTTGAGAATTCTCTAATGAGAATGAGTGAAAAGAAAAGAAATGAAAACATATATGTGTGCCTATAATTAGAATAAATACTCATTCAATCTAACTCTTCTTCCTGCATCTCTTGAAAAAAATTAGATTAATAAGAATTCGTTTCTTTGAAAAAAAAGTATAATTATAATATAATTTTTATTTGTTTATGATGTCATAAGTAATAATATGGGGATATGTTATGCTTGTTCTTTTGATTTGAGGACAAAGAATGGAAAATTACTAGACAAATATATGATGGATGTTGTAATCACGATGTGAGTATTTATTTTGGGATAATTTATACCGAGATAAAACCTACTTATCCTGTAAATATTTACTTATCTCCAGGTAAAATCCACTTATCATGGGATAAAATCCACTTATCTTGAAATAAGACACATTTGTGCAAATAAAGATTTGAAAATATGTACGTGTATGTGTGTGTGTTTTTATCGAGCTTTTAACGAATCGAACCTGAGCGAACCAATATTTTTTAGGTTCGGTTCGTTTATTTAATCGAGCCTAAAGTTGTATTCATGCCAACAATATTGGTGGTCCTGGTGTTAGTCCCGCTCAGCATCATAGAGAGGAGGCTTCTGAGAGACGACGACGCTAGCTGACGTTGGTCTGATCTCGACGGGTTGCTCCTAGACCTGGATAAAATGCGGGTTGGGCTGAACGGGTCGAGATTCAAAAATCTTTGTTTAAAGCCCGCCATGGGCCGGCCTATAGCCCATTTCATTATTTTGTTCATTGAATTTTTTAATGATATTTAATATGTATAAATAATTTTATTAATACCATTTATACTTTATATAACTAATATAAGTAGTTTACATGTTACTTGAGATGTAAACTATTAAATTTTATTTAAAATTAGTGTCACATACGAAAACTTGAAGAATATTATATTAATACATGTATTATTTAGGTTATATTTATATTTTTTATTTTTTACGTGTCGAGTCAGTAACATGACCATCGTATCTATAAGTATTCACTAATACAATAAAACTATTATTTTATTTATCAAAACACGTAAACATCAATTATTATTATCATGTTGCCTTTGTGTACTTGTTTTTCTATGTCCGCATGTGGGAAAATTATATAGTGCACCTCGAACTCTTACTGTGGTTAGACAAAGGTTTGTTTTAGACCTGGCATAGTCTACGAACGTGTACGAATGTCGTGACCTATTGCAAATTCTTAATAATAAACTTCATAGAAAACTATTTTATATCTTCTTATAAAATATAGGAATATAAATGTGATTTGCGTCCGACCATAGTATTTCAGTTGTAAAGTAAACATAGGAAATAGCACGAGTGCTGATCAGTATCAAACATCACTACAAGAAAAACGAGTTTTGGTCATGAAATGTGGATACGGAAACTTGTGGCTACGATAATTACGTGACCACTAGTTTTTCGTAGCTACAATTCCGTGACCAAAGTCTTCAAATATATAAGGAGGATATTCATGCAAGAGCTGTGACCACGTCAAGTTTTATGGTTACTTGTAGTGGTCACGACATATTCGTGGTTAGAGAACTCTCGCGACGAGACTTATAGCTACGACTACTTGCCACAATGTGTTGTGGCCATAGATTAATTCTGTGACCACAAACCCTACATCCGTATGTATAGTTCTGTAGCCACAACTTTTTTCCTGGCAGTGCATGTGTTTACATACACTTGCATACAACAATAAGCATGATCAAGACTTATGATGATTGGTGTTCAACTATGCAAGTAGTTATATTATGTTGTTTGTTATTTTGGTTGATTTTCTTCTTATTAACACATGTAGTTCCTTTATGTTGCAAACATGAGAGCTAGGTCAAAGATCCAACCTCATTGTTTTGGAGATATTATAGGATAGGTGTGATTGTTACTTGGATCAAGCATTTATTGAAAAAGATTCAAATTCATTCATCATAATATTCTAGGATAGGTGTGATTGTTACTTGGATCAAGCATTTAAAAATCTCGACTCTAAGGAGGGGACGGAAGGATATATTCAGGTTGGCCAAAGCAAGAGAAAGAAAAACCAAAGACCTTTCTCAAGTGAAGTGAGATGCATTAAGGATGAGGAAGGTCATGTGCTTGTTACTCAGAAGGATATAAAGACTAGATGGGAGAAGTACTTCCATAAACTTTTCATTGGGGAAGGAAATAGAGATATCACTTTGGGTGATCTAGCTTGTAGTGAAAGTTACTTGAATCGTACATGCTAAAGACGGATACAAAGAAAGGAAGTAGAGGAGGCTTTGAAGGTTATGAGACCTGGAAAAGGTGTAGGACCGGATAACATCCCTATAGAAGCATGGAGAGTTTTAGGTGAGCGTGGTTTGACTTGGTTTACTAATCTATTCAATGTTATTTGGCGAAGCAAGAAAATGCCTGAAGATTGGAGGAGGAGTATCGTGGTGCCACTTTATAAGAATAAAGGAGACATTCAAAATTGTTCAAATTATAGAGATATCAAGCTGATGTGTCACACTATGAAAATTTGGGAATGTGTGATCGAAAGAAGGTTGAGGCAAATTTTCAATGTAAAAGAAAACCAATTCGGATTCATGCCAGGTCGCTCAACGACTGAAGCCATCCATTTGCTGAGGAGAACAATGGAGATTTATAGAGCTAAAAGAAAGAACCTCCACATGATGTTTATTGATTGGAGAAGGCTTATGATTCTGTCCCATGAGAGATATTGTGGAGAGTGTTGGAGAAGAGACAAATACATGTCATGTATATTAACCTCATAAAGAACATGTATGAAAGGGCTTTATCTTGTGTAAGGACCCCGTCTGGGAAGACCGGATATTTTGACATCAACATTGGTTTACATCAATATTATGCTTTGAGTCCATTTCTTTTTACTTTGATTATGGACGAGTTGACCAGTCACATTCAGGATGAGTTACCTTGGTGTATGTTATTTGCTGATGATATTGTGTTAATTGACGAGACTAGAGATGGAGTAAATGAGAAGCTTGAGGTCTGGAGACATGAGTTGGAGACTAAAGGATTTCGTATAAGTAGGGCTAAGACGGAATATATAAAGTGCACCTTTGATGGAAGCAATGGTAAAGGAATCGAGGTGAAGATTGATGACAATAACATTCAGAAGAGAATTTCCTTTAGATATTTGGGATCTATTCTGCAACATGATGGGGAAATTGATGGAGATGTTACTAATAGAATAAATGCAGGCTGACTAAAGTGGAGAGGAGTCTCTGCTGTTCTCTGTGATAAAAAATTCCTTCAAAGATTAAAGGAAAGTTTTACAAAGCAGTCGTGAGACCTGCTATGCTTTATGGATCTAAATGTTGGCATGTGAACCATAGACATGTGCAGAGAATGAATTTAGCAGAAATGAAAATACTAAGGTGGATGCGTGGACACACACATAAAGTTCAGATTCGGAATGTTGCAATCAGAAAGAAAGTGGTGTAGCTCCGATCGAGGATAAGATGCGAGAAAGCAAAGAAGATCAGTTGATGCACCAGTTAGGAGATGCGAGTGTTGGGATGTTGAGTCGGCTAAGAGAGGGCGAGGACGACCCAAGAAGTGTTGGAAAGAGACCATACGAAGGGTCTTACTTTTATGGATATAAGTCCGGGATTGGCCCAAGATATATCTAAATAGAGGCGAAGAATCCATGTAGCCGACCCTACTTAATTGTGGGAAATGGCTTTGTTGTTGTTGTATTCAAATTCATTCATCAGAATAGTGGCTAAATAAGTTCAGTACATTAGAAAGGCTGGATAGGCCACCACAGATGCGAGGCATACAGTTACAACCACTTTAGATATAAAACAACATAGAGCAACTAAGCCGACCCGATGTTACTTCCAAAACTAGTAATGAAACCACTCAAAAATAACCAACAAGATATGATTTTAGCGGAAGGTCTTCATCCACTTCCAGAGAAGCCAGCAACGGGCGTTGATCCGAAAGATGACCAGGATTATAGTTTTGTCGATAACCCCACAGAATTGCTCACCGTGACCTTCAGGATAGGAGGGGAAAAGAAACTCCGAGCCAGAGCTGAGGAGAAAGAGACACAAGCAACAAAATTAAAAGCGAATAGACAGTAAATTGAGTAGATAAAGCATAGGTCGTCCTAAATCCTAAGTTTATATTTAACACATTTGTAGCAACACACTCAATGTTAAATTCCTCTATCTGTGTGCCTTTAATAATTGAAGAGAGACCTACCTAGACCTACCTAGGATTCATAACAATAATACAACATTCAAAATATTAATACTGTATACACAACTTTTTAAATTCATAATTACAATCCAGAATTCATAATGATAAATGCATAATAATAATCATAATATTATATGATCGCATAATAGTAAATGATTTAAATGATTCATAACAATACATTATTGATAATAATAAACGTATTATGATTCACACATTTATTTTGATTTATGATAACATATATATTATTATGAAGCATAATAATGCATATCTTTAATACATGTGTTTTCACGAATATATGCATTTTTTTATAATGCATAATAAGAGATGAATTTCTATTATTTACCTTAATACAAGTATTATAAATCGTAATGATGCATGTATTTTTAAATAATTTATAATACTAAAAATAATTTTTAATCATAATAATACATGTATCTTTAAATAACATATTATAATAATAATAAATTATTATTAATCATAATAATACATGTAGTTCATGACAATATGTATATTATGATAAAACGTTTATTTTTAGGATCATAATGCACTACAAAATACTATAAAATTATTTCTAGGGCGTGTTACATGGTTCATAAAAATACATGGTAGTTTTAGGTTATTTATGAATCATAATCCACACATTTTATAAATCATAATAAGTTTTCGATGACTCATAGTAATCCGTGTATTAACATGTGCATATGTCCATGATACATCAAAAGATCATACCATTTTCATATTTCTATAATGTATTTTATGATTTTTAATATATTTAATTATTATTAACACAAAAATAATCCATATTGTATACCATATTAATGTCAATAAGTATTATTTAATAAATTATGATTAATAAAGAATATATCTTCTGATGTACGTACTGTATCATAGTAAATAAGTTCATAAAAATAAGATGCTTAATTACATGGATTTTTTCAATAATGTTCAATGTAGGAATATTTGTATGGACTGTATTGGAAGAAAAAAAAGTATATGCATAGTTATTGGACAAGAGCTAGATTTGAAGACGTGTTATTAGGGATGAAAACAAATACAAATATATTCGTATTCATTCATATCCACATTCGTCAAATAGAGGATATGGATGCCATTTTCTTGTATTTGACGAATATGAATGCGAATACGGACGTTAATGTTCAACATTCGCCGAATACGAATACGAATATGAATATAATATCCTCAACTTTGATGAATACGAATGTTCAAAAATTTGAGGATACAAATACGAATATTCATTTTTTGAAAGATACGAATATGGATACGAATACGAATATGAATACGAATGTTCAAATTATAGACGATACTAATACTTATATGGTATACACAGAAGTAAGTTTGGTAAGCTTTTTTTATTATTTAGTTTTATCTCTACGTTTTCTTTTATTATTTTGTTATTTTTTATGTACATATTCATTATTAAATTATTCATTATACTTTTTATACATTGAAAATTGTTATGAACCTAAAATGTTTATAGCTTTTAAGTAAATTTGGACATGTATAATATTCGTATATTAATATTCGTTGGCTAAATATCCGTATCCGAATTACCAATATTCGTTTGCATTCTTATTCGTATTTTGATGATATGATTTTACATTTTACACATTCGTGTAATATTCGTATTCGTATTTGTATTACGGTGTAACACCTATATTCATATCTGTATCCGACCGTTTTCATCCCTACGTGTTGCTAATGAAATACAGCTCGTCTACATTAACAAGTATAATTTTTGTCATATCATCTAACTAACTAGTAAGTTAAATTGTATATTTCTATATAATTTTCGTTGTTAAATTGATGTGGGAAATAACTGATGTTAGGTGATGATGAACAATAAATTACTGGAATATGATAAAAAAAAGGGTTGACAAAAATACATCATATTGGGTGTGTTTGGTAATTGGGTTAGATTATGTTGAGATATTCTTCTGTGAATAACAGTTGTTAGTAGGAGTGTTCAAAATATTAGGGTTAAATGAGTACCCATTCCAGCTCGGTGATTTTGACCCTAATTCATGGGCATCCATGAAAAGGGTTGGGTACCGTGAGTTAGTGTCCCATCCAAACTAATTGTGACCCGATGGATAACTAGGTGGAAGAACCTGGTACCCGGTTGGGTATAATTGCCCTTCCAAAATTGTCATTTCGTTCATGGATACTAGGGTGGGGCATTGGGCCTGGCCGGTCCGGACCCGACCCTGACCCGACCCGCAAAAGCCAGGGTCCGGCCCGAACCCAATGTAAAAATAGATCGGGCCCGTACCCTTATTTTTCAAAAATATTATACTCGGGCCAGACCGTGCCCAATACCGAAGTACAAATGGGCCGTGCCCGGGCCTTTCAAAATATCATATTAGAACTAAATTAGGGGACACGGATTTATAGTCATAATACATTCAATATTTTCTTCATCCATCAATAGTAATATTATATCGTAACAATACATCCAATATTCATGTGTTATGGATGAATTATATCCATAACAATAAATTGGAATCAAAGTGCAACTTCATGGAATCCAAATAGTTGCGGGTGGAGCCCGACCCGAACCCGATTCCGCGAGCCTTGGGTCGGGCCCGGGTCCTCAGTTTGCTGAAAAAAGCGGGCCTCGACCGACCCAAGCCCACAGAAAATTGATGGGCAGTTTGAAAATCCAAGAAGTATGTCTACTGTGATCTATTACAACATTCGGTTCCAATTTTGTTTTTGGTGATTATCAACTTCATTTCCTTTTAAACAAAATTCGATGACTTTTATCGATTCTCAAATTATTCGGTTTGATTATCAGATTAAATAGGAGATTGCGTCCTGCTCATTGAATTATTCGGTGGACACATCCCTGGCATCACACTACAAGAAAAACAAGTTGTGGCTACAGAAGTATGGCCACGGATATGGGGTTTGTGGCCACATAATTGGGCTCTGGCCACGACACGTCATGGCCAGTAGCCGTAGCTACAAGTCTCGTCGCGAAAGTTCTCTAGCCACGAATATGTCGTGGCCACTACAAGTGACCACAGAACTTATCATGACCACAACTCTTATATGAAGACTTTGGCCACAGATTGTGGCTACGAGAAACTAGTGGCCGCAGAATTATTGTGGCCAAAAATTTTCGTAGCCACATTCCGTGGCCACAACTTATTGTTCATGTAGTGTCACCGGAATCTTCTACTGGATTGCTCAGCTCGTCGGAGCTGTGTCGCCTTCTACCTCCTCAAATTCGTCACTGGAGGACTCGCACGCTGGGGAAAATTCGTATCAAACATTTGAGGAGTACCATTTTTACGTAAATTTGAATATAAATTTTTGTAGGCGATCCCGGCCCTCTCCCCAGCCTCGGGAGTGGGGGCCCTTCGGGGCGTGGTGTTGGAAATCATCGTCACCTTTGGCCTGGAGTACACCGTCTACACAATGGAGGTGGACCCCAAGAGGGGATCCGTTGGCACCCTCGCACCCATCGCGATCGGGATCATCGTGGGTGCCAACATTCTTGTAGCCGGGTCGTTCTCAGGCGGGGTCATGAATCCCACCGGCTGCTTCGCCCCGGCTGTGGTCAGCAGGGACTTCAACCACCACTAGGTCTACTGGGTCGGACCGCTCATTGGAGGCACTCACAGGCGTGATCTACAACACGACGTTTCTTTCCTCCCGCCAGGATCCCCTCCAAAGTACATGTACATGTTGTAAATAGGATCGCTACTGCATATAATAAACAGTAATTACACAGATCCAAATGGATTGAAAGAAAAGCATCACATATTACCAATATTAATATCAAGCAGTTCCAATCCATTATCCGATTTCAGGATGCAAGCAGGAACCAATTACACAAACAGAAACATAAATTAGGGCGGGATCCAGAAAAGGTAAAGCAATAAACAAATTTCGGCAAACAAAATATAAGAAACATTAGATTAGAAATCACCTAAGTGTCCATGAAATGCACTGTCCTTAGAGAGGATATCGCCCCCACAATATCGGTACGAAGGGTACTGGCGATCCGCTCTCAGGATACGACGGTACACGATCTTCGTCTGCGCACACCGACAAGATTATCCTCGAAATTACCTTAGAGAACTGCAGCCGAGAGAAAAAGAGATGGTTGTTCGTCCGCGAGAGGAAGAATCAGAACGCGAGCAGAGACGCCGCGAGATTTTCTTGCGAGTGAAGAAAACAACGTGGGGGAATGGGTATATAAAGATGGTCGCGTGCCCTGGTGTGGTACCCTTCGATTTACGAAAATGCCCCTCAATGGGTGCATCATTTCGGATCCCGAAGTCGCGGCCAGAATCGCGTCCATAACGATGAGTTTATTCCCATTTTAGTCGACTTATCAAATTAATCATGTGATTAATTTAGTTGACTTACCAAATGAAACCCGCAGCAAAAGTTTCGAAATCCGAATTGACTCTCTCGAGCCCGAGTGGAGCGGAGCGCGCGCGTGTGTGTTCCTCCATTCCTCCTCTCTACTACTGCTACAAGAGCTTGGGTTGTAAACTCATATATAAGCTCAACAAAAGTTTAGAGCTCCAAGGTATGGTATTAAACTTCCACCCAAATTTTTTCATGTATCAAATTTGGGAATTCCCAACTTTCCTTTCAAGCCATTTGGTTTACCAATTGAAACTATTAATTTCAATTATAGTTACAAAGATTTTTTATTTAAAATCTAATTACAATTCTTAATACAACAATCCCTCACGAATTCACCAATTTGAAAAAGAAATTCAAAAAGAGTTAAAACACAACTTTCAGCTGCCACACTTTGCTTTCAATAAAGGTATCTTCCGGTTTAAACCTCTACCTGAGTTTACTACTTTCGCTTTATCAGGAACGAAGTGAACTACGTATTGAACTTCATACCTTGGTGTTAAAGTATACGGTAGAAACAACAAAGTGTTGTTCTTGTAACAATCTTCAGGGTTGGTGCTCTTAAAGGCCATGCACCCTTATACTCTTTAATGAGTGTATTTAGGAAATACCCTCTTTCTTTAACTACAGCCCACAGTAACACTCACATAGGTGGCGTTCTCTAGGGATGCACTGCTAACATCTTGTCCAAAGACTTAAACCCATTCAGAGCCTACGCTCTACCTAAACTTGCATCTTAAATGGCACTCAGGCTTCCAGGGATAAGACACTTATGCTTAAGCATTAAACTAAGAGTTCTAACCAGTTCTCCAGAAAGCTTGTTATTACCACATTTAATCTACTTTGTGGGATCTTTACTCAGATATGTTGGGTTGCTACTGTAGAGCAACTCCCAATGGGTCTTAGTCTCATCCCAAGCCTAGACTTTAGGATTAAAGTTCTATCAAGTCCCTTAGTCATGGATCTATCATGTTGTCTTTTGATCCAACAAAATCCACAACCAACACTCCTCTAGACACCAAATTCCTTAACGTCTTAAGTCTGATTTGTATGTGTCTTCTTGTTTTATGATTGAACTTTGAACTTTTGATCTTGACAATTGTGGTCATATTATCACAATGTACCGAGATCGCAGTAACTGGCTGACCTACCATGGAACTTTCAGACAGCAGTTCCCTTAGCCATTCAACCTCAATTCCAATGGTGTTCAAAGCACACATCTCGTCCTCAAAGGTGGATCGAGCTAGAATGTTCTGCTTCACAGACCTTCAGGAGACTGCACCACCTCTAAGGGTAAAGACATACCTAGTGACACCATTATTCCCAGACTCCTCTATTTTCCCTATACAGCTTGCATTACTATATCCTTCTAGTACAGATGGATGTCTATCGTAATGCAAACTAAGAGAAATAATTTCCTTCAAGTACTTCAGTACTCGATCTAGAGTCTCCCAGTGAGTACGATCAGGACAACTAGTGTATCAACTTAGCTTTGCAATTTGCAAGATACATTAAACTTCCTATTACTTGTGAATACCTTAGCTGAGCTACAGGTACTCCACTTTATTCTTAAACAACATTTTGGATGAATCAAAAGGAGTGCTTACAGCTTTTCAATATTGATATCCAAATTTCTCAAGTACCTTCTCAACATAGTGAGATTGAGAAACTACAATCTCATTAATTGACCTCGTCAATTTGAGACCTACGATCACATCAATAACACACATATCCTTCATCTCAAACTTGCTACTTAAGAATGTCTAAAGTCTCATTAATAATCCTCACATGTGATCCAAACAATAATATGTCATCAACATACAAGCACAAGACAATGCACTCATCACCTTTCACCTTGGAATAGACATACTTATCGAATTCATGAACCTTAAAGCCACATGACAAAATAGTTTTGTCAAATTTTTCTTACCATTGCTTTGATGCTTGTTTCAGTCCGTAAAGGGATTTAACAAGCTCGCAAACCTTTCCCTCATTCCCAAGAATCACAAGTCCATCAGGTTGATCCATATAGATCTCTTCCTCAAGATCGCCATGTAAGAAGGTGGTCTTGAGATCCATCTGGTGGATAGAGAGATCATATACAGAAGCCAATGCTATTAGCATCCGGATTGTGGTCATCCTAATCACAGGAGAATAGGTATCAAAATAATCGATACCTTCCTTTGGCTAAAGCCCTTGGCAACTAATCCGGCTTTGCACTTTTCAATTGATCCGTCAGGTATAAGCTTTCTCTTAAACACCCACTTACACCTAATGGTAGAGTACATTTTGGGTAAATCAACCAACTCCCAAGTTCCATTAGCCATAATGGAATCCATCTCAGATTTGATGGCTTCCTTCCACTGTTTCACTTCATGAAGCCATGGCTTCCTTGTAACTTGGTGGATCACCCTCGATCTAGTAGACAACAAAGTCGCTACCCATATCCTTGACTATTCGAGGTCTTTTACGTCAAACAACGTGTTGGACAGAGCCAACAGGATGCAACCATAACATATACGACCGCGTTCCTTCCACGCAGATTGCGCCTTCTGGCTATCGAGTGAGGGGTTTTCCTTTTCCACCGTAGGACAATCAGTTTCAAGTATCGGGATTAGTCCTATGGTGGTTAACCAGATCTTCATGTGTCGTTGCTAACGCTTAAAGTTCTGTCCACCGAATTTTTAGGCATACCCGTCATATCCACACTCGATTTAAACTTCGTTTCCGACATTATTCTAAAACCAATTTCAGATATTCTCTCTACGATTGTTGTAAATAGGATCGTTATCGCATATAATAAACAGTAATTACACGGATCTAAATGGATTGAAAGAAAAGAATTAAAGATTATCAATATTAATATCATGCAGTTTCAATCCATTATCCGATTACAGAATGGAAGCAGGAGTCAATTAAACAAATGGAAACATGAATTAGGACAAAGTCCAGAAAAGGTAAAGCAATAAACGAACTGCGGCAAACAAAATATAAGAAAGATTAGATTAGAAATCACCGAAGCATCCATGAAATGGACTGTCCTTAGAGAGGATGCGCTCCCATAATACCGGTGCGAAGGGTATTGGCGATCCGTTCCCATGATACGACGGCATACGATCTTCATCTGCACAAACCGACAAGATCGTCCTCGAATATACCTCAGATAACTGCACCCGAGAGAAAAAGAGAGGGTGGTTCGTCCGTGAGAGGAAGAATCAGAATGCGAACATAGATGGCACGAGATTTTCTTGCTAGTGAAGAAAACAACATGGGGGAAGGGGTATAAATACGGTCGTGTGCCCTAGTGTGGTACCTTTCGATTTTCGAAAACGCCCCCTCAACGGGAACGTCATTTCGGATCCCGAAATCACGATCAGAATCGCGTCCATAACGTCGAGTTGAATTCCCATTTTAGTCGACTTACCAAATTAATTGTGTGATTAATTTAATCGACTTAACAAATGAAACCCGCAACAAAAGTATCGATATCCGAGATCCGAATTGACTCTCCCGAGCCCGAGCCGGAGATGGAGCGGAGTGCGTACGCGTGTGTGGTCCTCCATTCCTCCTCTCTACTATTGCTACAAGAGCTTCGGTTGTGAACTCATATATAAGCCCACCAAAAGTTTAGAGCTCCAAGGTATGGCACTAAACTTCTACCCAAACTTTTTCATGTCTCAAATTTGGGAATTCCCAACTTTCCTTCCAAGCCATTTAGTTTCTCAATTGAAATCAAATTAACTTCAATTGTAATTACATAGACTTTTCAATTAAAATCTAATTACAATTCTTAATACAACAGTACATACACACGTAAGTACGCATGCATGCAGATTGGATTCACGTTCTTCGCTTCATTGTCGGTCCATTGGGGATGGGAAGACGGATGCTACTGTGGTGTTGTCTCTGCTGTGATGGCTTGAGCCGCTCGATCTTGATCGAGCGATTCATGCGATTTTGCAAAATACGGATCCACAGAAATGCAGAATCGTGTAACCGTTCGATTGTGATCGAGCGACGTACACGGCTACTGCATAATCTACTGCATTTCGGCCTGCAGCGGACGATCCTCTCTATTGAGGATGGAAGATTTGTAATAATGATTTTTATTGGCTCCTGTGTCTTCACGGGTTTGTTATTGTTCATGTTCTCAGTAATTTGCAATGAATATCACAGTGTTGTTAACTTAGATTTATATAACAACAAATATCGATTGATTTTTTCAATTAATGATTGCAATAATCGTTTCTAATTTAACAACCGTTAGTAGAAAATTTCAATGGATAAGCATTGTTATATAAATTGTTGCTAGTAATATAACAACGAATACAATCATCCGTTATGAAATCATCCGTTATGAGTTGAAATAATCGGACAACAAGTAATACTCGTTACTAAATATTTAACAACAAAAGAAATAACAACGGATAATAAATTATACATTGGTAGGTACCAATTTTCTCGTAATGATCAAACTAAGTAAAATATGGAGAGAAAAAATCTCATCATCCTAACTTTTAAATGGTAAAACGCATCTCATCATTTACTTTCCTTTTGAATTTTAGTTTAACTCGCCTCTATGAAGTATACAAACAGAGATGTTAGGTGAGAGATAGGAGTGGGAGGGAGAGAGATATATTTCATTGCGCAAAGAGAGAGAAAGAAGGGGTGCCACATGTCCATGAATGAAGAGCTGCGAGGACATACGAGAGAGAACAAAGCACGGGGGAGGGAAGAGGATCCTCTGCTGTTGAGAGGATTGCAGCAGAAGTGTTGTAACCCTCGCTAATTCTTTTTTGTGATTTAGATTCCAAAATCCAACGTTATAGATTGAATCTTAAATTAATGCTCTAAATATCATCCAAAATTCGCTTAAATACAAGGTTATCAGCTATTGTATCTTAATGGTTGAAGATTCAGATCTTTTTTAAGTATAGTTTAAGCTGCTTAGATCTTGATCGAATGTTTGGCCATTAAGATAAAATAGAAAATAATCTTATATTTAAATGAAATTTAGAGGATATTTAAAGCATTAATTTAAGATTCAATTGATAAGGTTGGATTTTAGAATCTAAATCACAAAAAAGAATCATAGAGGATTACAACACCTCTGCTGCAATCCTCTCTACAGCGGAGGATCTCTTCTAGAGGGGGAGAGCCTCACGTGTCAGGACGAGGGAAAGAGTCAGGTAGAACCCATCGTTAGTATATAGTACAGAATGTATATATACTAGTGGTTTGCCCCGTGCTTTGTTGCAATGCTATATTTTTTTTAGATTGTATACAACAACCGTGTAGTTAGAAAATATGAAGTTATATGAAAGAAAATGTTGAATAATAAGTTAGGCACAAGGGTTATCTATTGGAAAATTGTAGAATATGAAGTTATATGAAAGCATTCATTTAATATTGTCTTAAGATTTCCAGCTATTTTTATTTTTTTATTTCACAATGAAAATAATTTTATTAGTGATATCTACCAACTACAAAACAAAAAAGGACTACGTACATTATGCATTTTTTGCATTTGTTTGAATGAATTTTTTATAAAATACTCTTCGCGTTACAAGAATTTCATCCTTGTGAATTAGATTTCAAAAATATATCTGGAAAAAGTCCAAAATAGATGTGACAATGATATGTTGTTTTTTTAATCCAATTATCAACATATGTATGAGAACAACATAAAAAAGGAAAACTGTATGTATGAGCATATGTAAAAAAGTTGATCCACATTTTTTGTTGATATATATAATATGTTGTGCATATTAGTTCTATATAAACTACATGCATGCGATCATTATAATTATACTAAAATGATAATCTTAATCTGTGCATAAAAAAATAATTGGTCACTATGTCAAAGAAAATAATCCATATTTTTCTTAATCTATGAAATACTTATATATATATATATATATATATATATATATATATATATATATATATATGGGTTAAATGAGGCTACACCCAGGTTGTAGCCAATTGGCTACTCCCATCCATATTTTTCCCTAATTTTTTTATTTCTTTGGAAAATAAAAATTTGTATATTCATCACTATATCCCTCTAACATTCTATTAAAATTTCGTCAGAAACAGAGACTCCTAAGCCCTCCATCCATACGTCATTTTTTTAACGGTCGCAGGATTTTTTAAATCGACCCTGTTTCGATGGAGGCCGTAGGAGTCTCTGTTTCTGATGAAATTTTAATAGAATGTGAGAGGGATATAATGATGAATTTACAAATTTTTATTTTCCAAAGAAATTAAAAAAAGAGGGAAAAATAGTTGTGGGAGTAGCTAAGTTGGCTACAACTAGGGAGCATACTCCATTTTCCCTATATATATATATATATATATATATATATATATATATATATATTGACCCGATTTAAACGATATGCAGGCGGTCATTATAAAAAATGTAAAATGATAACCTTATTCAATTAAGAAAACTAATTGCTTCCTTCTATAAGCCAAGGGAATGCAAAAACTACCAATTTTTGGAAGATTTCTTTAATAAAGTAATCGACCAATGTTATGCACTTTGACCTAAAGGTAATAATAAAGGTCATAATAGGTAGAGAAGGATGAGAGAGTAACACCTACAGTAAGAAGAGAGAGCTGAGGAGAGCACGGGGAGAGAGCTGAGCAGAACTCAGCTTTACTATATAGTATAGATAGATATACCTTATAAATATTACTTTTATTTATCTTTATATTTTTTATTTATTGAGAATGCACATGAAGACCTTTTTATTCTGAATAATTATGCTCAAAAATTTTAAATGTTGATTTTTTAATGTATATGATAGCCTTTTACTAGATGTCAATATCGATATTTCAACTATTTATGGAATATCCTACATATTTATCTAATTTCATGATTAATTGTGGTTGTGAACATATTACTTGAATATAAAATCAAAATTATATGAGTTGATTGCATTTTTTAATCCTTAATGAAAAAAATGAATGATTAATATATCAATTAAATTTTACAATATACTATATGTAAATTTATTTTATTCCAAAAATAAAAAGTTCACCTAGCTCAGCTGGCAGAGCGCAAAGGCTCATGACCTTGTGGTCGTGGGTTCGACCCCCACGGTGAACGTTTATTTTTTTTAAATTACTTAATTTTTAGACTAAACAATTGAATCATTCAAATATCTGGATGTGACCATGTTAATTACCTTTTCTAATCATAAATCATTTAAATCTCTCTGGATGAAACACATTGAATAATTTTCAAATAAAAAACCAAATTTTAAAATATGTTCTCTAATCATTTAGCATGTTAACCATTTATAAATATTTTTATGTCGACATGAGCTAGTGTTTAGTGTTACATAAATATCCTTCCGGTCTACATAATTGCATGCATCTCCTTGAATGTTATTTTATTATTTTATAATTATCATCTAGTTGATTCTACTATTTAAGAGATAAATGACTTAATTTTGAATCTTCGTGGGATATAATGCACAGAAGTCTAGATTACTTAATGAATAATTTTTTAATGATTAAATCATGGGACGAATATAACAAATGACTATCTCACTCAAATACTAATCTCAAAAGTATATTAATGCCATGTAATATGTGCATGAAAATCAGAAAAGCAGCTATATATAAATAGGTAAATTTGAAGAAAAAATATATTCATAATTATATTACTTTTTAAACTTAATTTTCAGTGCAAAGCACAAGAACCACACTAGTATATTTGAAGTGGTTATTTTGCACCTCTTCAAAGACTCAAAAGGATAAACATCTTAAATATTTTTCTATGGATCAAGATAAAGCAAGGCTTAATATGCCATCCATGTATGTTGTCATGGGATATTTACATATATACTCATGTATACTTTTATAATCGCATCCTATGATAATTTGAAATTACACTAGGATGCTCATACAATTACTATGTTCTACATTGTATGCCCTTGTTAATAGGGGAGCGAATCCTCAGTTCTAGTCGATTCTACAACAGATGTGACGTGGTCTCTTTTTTTTGCGAAATCAATTTAAAAATCCAATGTATAGATTGAATCTATGATTAATATTCTACGTACTTACCAAATTTGAAATTTATGGTGATCGTTAAGATGAAACAACTATAACCATCAGATAAACCCATAATTAGCGCCCTGACCTTTGTCATCTCCATCACCATCCACATTGTGGTGTCTTACGACAACCTAATTGTTGCACCTTTGTCAACCTCCTCTTTGATCCAAAATCCATAAGCTTCACGAGACATTAGGCATACTCAACCTATATATTCTTCCCATGGCATTGCCAAGAACTATTCCAATACCAGAGCCCTTTCGGAGCACAAACAGAGGTACCCATATATCGCGCTCTCATCGAGCTTGACCTTGTCGCCAATGATCATCTGAGCATGTACTTCATAAGAAGAGCCTAAGAAGTCATATGGTATATATGTGCACAAGTGATTCCATCATCAAGGTATTGTATAATGGAAGGCCAAGATATGGACAGGCGAATTTCGATTGCATCTCCACATCCTCGACTACGCCTCCCTCCCCTTGCAACTCTACGATCGTCTCAAAATTACATGCTAAAATGTGAGTTTTAAACTATTTTCTGTTGTCGAGTAGTCGGGGATAACATGACAAATGATATGAAATGTAGTTCAAAAGTCATACTTTGGTGCTTGATATCATAATGTATGGCAAATTTGGCCGAGTTGAAGAAATGTTGTTTTAATGGAATACGTATGCTACGAACTCGATTGGTTATTTTTGGGATTTTTTTGAATAATGTATATGAAGAAAATATTTACATATGAGTAGGGAACATTACCCAAAAATATTTTAAAACTACATGCAAATGTATAGATACACTTAAAATTTTGTAAAGTTTTAATAATTCAAAAGGAAATGCTAAGTTATACATGTTCAACAGAGGCTAAATGCAAATATAAAAAGTTGCAAAATATAAGAATGATATTTCTTCAATTGATTTAAATAAGAAAGTGGAGAATTTAGGATTTCACAACATATAAAAATAAAAGTAGCAATGAGTTTAAGGACAAATTATAGAATAAAATAAATTTGAATGATGAGCCCTCCATGGAAGAGGCCATCAATGGTGAGGAAGGTCTAAGACCACTGCTTCTCCACCGGAGCAAACTATGAGTCTATGACCACTGCATCTCCATTATTTAAGACATCCGTGCGATGCATCTATATACAAAAAAGAAAAACACATTCTTAGATAATAACCCATCATAAAAAAACACACAAAACCAATGAAATCAGAGTGGAGATGGTACGATATAAATGAAGAATACAAATGTGGAGCATGCTCAGAACCCCTCAAAATTAGGTCGGATCACAACAACGGGTTAGGTATTGAATCAATGATTCATTAAACTTTATTATTCTTGTATTTATCACACCACTTTCATGAAATACATCTAAATATGTAATCATATCACATCCTTGCATTCTTGCATATGGATGTAATTTTTAATTGTTTTTTAATAAAGTATCAAAGGTTCATATTGGATTTTACATGTTCATTCACGAGTGACATAAAATACCATCCTACATAGTAAAAATGTTAAAATTACACCGAAATAGCGAACAAGCGAGCAACAAAGCTGCACCACTAGTCTTTTTGAATTGTAAAATCGATTCTTCTAAATACTACATCCAGAAAACTAAGAACCATAACATTACTGCTCATAATTTTTACCTCAACAGCTTCTGGTGCTAAGAATCCAAAGGTATCAAAACCAAAAGGGGTAAAGGCATGTTGATTATCAATACATGCTTTCTCGTCCTTCACCACTTTTGCTGCAACAGTTTAAGGGCATCATGTCCCTCCATAAAGGTCTCACTCTTCAACCCCACCAGCGGAGAAACTCATGTCAGATCTACACAAGCATGTTTCCCTCTGACCCGTCTAAAAATCAAAATATCAGTAGGTTTATGTGCGGATCTTCCCTCTTGCGGATCAATAGGCATCTCTTTCTTACAACATTTGCACATCTGAGTGCATCAAATAAAACGCCTCTAACAAGTCTGTGTCTGTACTTTAAATTAGAAAGCTCCATGCAATGAACTGCATGATCTCCAAAAGTTTCTAAGCATGCCTTACGGCAAACTAGCCACATCTCATCAACTAGAAATAAAGGAATCATGAGACAATGTTTGAGAATACTGCGATACTCTACCGGTGACATGTGTAAACCAAGTACGTCAATAGGAATAGCAAAGAGAAAATCTTGAGCATGATCAGCTTGAAGAAATCAAAAAGTTACCTTTTGTCTAACGGTCATGTCGAATTTTACTTCCATGTCCTCAATTATTTTCTTAAAAAGAGCACTCACCAAAAATATTTTGTGTCTTTTGGGGGATGGTGTCCTTTTTAGAGAACAATTGAGGTCGAATGAGGGAATTGTACTATGAAGTCGATGAAGAGCATAATCAAAGCTGGAGTCCATGTTGTAAAAATCACTTCTCGCAAGATATGATCTTGTAGCTCCCAAGACTGTGTCCTGGAAGCCAAAAATATATGCGAAGAAGCCTCAATTGTTGAAAGTAGCCCTAAACTGCTAATCCAAATGGGAAATGAAGCCACCCTACATTGGAGGTCTCCAAAAAAGAGGAGCTCAACAAACAACAATATCCTCTATAGACTCACTTAAGCCTTTGTCAAATAATATTGTCGCCTCCTCCATGTACATCAGTTGACAAGTCGTCAAGCCAAATAAAAGTTTTGCAATAATATTAACAGCTTTAGCAACCATATCTACGGCCAAACCTTCAATAAAATTTTTATCCCTACTAACCGTCCTGCCAAGCAAAATGTTATTTGTAAATTATTTTATTGGTCCCATACTTTATGAATAAATAAGAACCAAAAGAATCCATTCAAAATAGTTTAAATGAATAAGTGAGTCACACCACAAGTAAAATGGACACTGAGATTAACTTATTAACTTGTACAATTTATTTTATTTAATTCAAGAAAAATAAAATGCATAAAAAATATCTAATAAAATAACAAAATTGTAATTAATATATTATATAAATAAAATACCTATAAGTTGCATTTAATTTTTGAAATGACTTAGATCAAAAACTTTCCTTCATGGAAAAGATAAGACTTAATTTTAAACAAGTTTCATTTCTTTGAATTTTTTATTTTGAGTCAATTTCATACACATATACATGTATAGGTATATAGATATTTATACACATACGCGCATGCGCTCATATACAGGAGAAACTTCCAATGAGATGGATTTTTCCTGTATACATGAAAAGATATCAATCACATATGTTCGTAATTATTCTGACAATTACTATTAATGTCTTGTTATTTAGAGTATTTTATTGACTAAAAACTCATTATGGTCATTTTGGCATATTCTATAATTTGAATGTAACAAATATTTCCATTACTCTCTCCATTGTCATTAGAAATTCAAATTTAATTTCTGAAATTCATTGTGGCGGGGTGGAAGAAGATGGCAGCCTGGGCAACAACATGGAGGAGGAGGAGGACAGTGTAGATGAGTGCAGTGTGGAGGACAATGACTTGGAGGATGGCATGCAGAGGCCTAGAGGGGGAGTATGAAATATCGCTTGGTATGCCATCTAAAACAATAGATGAGATGTCGATGTGCAACCAAATGAGATTCACAGAATAATGTATGTGATTGTATTATCTAGACTCCTAAAAATATGTGAAAATGGTAAGTCGAGAGTGTCAAACTCAGGGAGGAAAACTATATAAACTAAGGTAGTGGAGTAGAGTGATCTAAGGTGTAGGGTTTTATGACTTTTAGTTATTTTAAGTGTTTTTTATTTTTAGTTTATTTTAACTTTGTATTATTTTTAATGTGTTTATATACCTATATGTAAGAGAAGTATAGGTAGTAGTTTTACATTTTTGAATTTGATTTTTTTTATTTTTATGTGTTGTATTTGTTTTATTATCTTCGATATTTTTAGGTAATTTTTAGAATTTTTATTGATTTTAAATCGGATTAAAAATGAAAATCAATATTTTTATACAAATAGGGAAGTGTTTTGAATTTTGAAAACAGGAAACGTTAGGGGAAAATATGTAATTTACGTAATACTGTAGAATGTGAGAAGATATTTAAAATATGGTATTGTACTTAGTTTTAGGATTTTATGATTTAGTTGTGATTTTTATAAGATTTTATGTACCCTTGAATTTTAAGGGTTTTAATATTTGATTTTTAATTTCTTTTTGGTTTACTATTTATAATATAGTAAAATATACTAAATTTATTTTTATGGATTTTTTGGGCTTGTTTTTATATTTTTATGTATTTTATAAGTTCGTATGTATTTTGATTTTTATTTATGAAAAATAAAAAACATTTTTATGTTTTCAAAATACTCTTTGTAAGTATAGACTATAGTATAAGATATTAACATGTATTTTGTTTTATTTTTATAGCATGTTTTTTATTTAATACATATTTTATAGGTATTTATCTAATAAATTGTATATAGGGGTACATACGTAATTATAAAGGAACTAATGAGCACACTTGCAAATAATGAAAATTGGGGTGATTCGCACAAAAACCCAAAGATGCATGTGGTAGTCCATGAGACTTCTCCTGCACCTGGACTTGTTCGTAATTTGCTAATGTTTAGGGGTCTAATATGCAAAAAGCCAAAGATGAGCACATGTGAATCACGTGTGTTGTTGCTACCTGCTTGGGAATCACCCAAATCTTGAGGGGCAATCATGCAAAATACCCAAAAATATCTGCCCAGCGCATGACGCACACGTGACTGCAAAAGCAATGGACGCACAACTTGAATCTAATGGTTTACGTTCAGTTTGTTCGATCATGGATGGATCGTATCGCTGTTGTAGCTTCTAAAATCGAGGCTTGTTCTTCCCCCAAAATCTTCAGGTGATGGATCTGATCTCCAAGTGTTTCGTTGGTGGAGAAAATAGATGATGCTCGGGTCAAATTTGATGCATCTCGTGTTATCCAGGTCTTGATTCATTTCGTTCAAATCTGCTCACTATCACTCATTCTAAAACGGCTTCATATGGATTGATGCTTTGTTATCGGTGTGACGGTGGTTCTTGGTGCTAGGGATTCGATCTACGTGTGGATGATCAGGAACGGAAGTGCTCCATATGGATCGCTCTGAAGCGATGTAGCTAATGAATCACCCATTCATCATTTTTATTCTTCCATTTTGGCTTAAAATCCTTAGTTAAACATAAGTAAATAACATTTAATTCTCATTCATTAATATTCTAAAAGCATTTTTTAATATTGTGTAATTATCACTTATTTTCACCCAAATAAAATAATAAAGAATAAAATAAAAAGAAATAAATTGAAGGATGTACATATGAACATATCTTGTACTATTTTATTTATCCTTAATTCAACATCAAATAAAAATATTTTCTTAATAAAACTTGTACACAAAAATGTATTTTAAATAATAAAAATATTAATAAAAATAAGTCATGTATAGAATAAAAGGTACAATACTCATACAAAGTCGTAAAATCAGGATTAAAAGCTTTATATATTCTCCATATATATAAAAATATTAATAAAAATAAGTCATGGATAGAATAAAAGGTACAATAGTCATACAAAGTCGTAAAATCATGATTAAAAGCTTTATATCTTCTGCATATATATAAAAATATTAACGAAAATAAGTCATGTATAGAATAAAAGGTACAATACTCATACAAAGTCGTAAAATCATGATTAGAAGCTTAATCCATATAAACTCAGAATGAATCAAACTCACTTTCATTGTATTAGAATACAATAATCAGTTAAATGAAAGTAGTTTCGTAAAATTTAGAATTAAGATGTGAAAGTCAGCTTTTAGTAGTGTCCTTCTACATGTATATATGAGCAGTATTTGTATTGAATTTTCGTTATTTGTATAATTGTGCATATTGTATTTTTAAGTTTTGTAAATAATTTATATTATTATACAAAATATAAATAAAAAATTAAAGATCAAATTATCCAAAAATAAATAATTTTATTTATTATATATGTATAATGTGTTCATATTGTATTTATCAATTATTTATTTATTCCATTAAATAAGTTCATAAAAATAAATAAAAATATATTTAAAACCCTTAAATTATTATGGAAATAAATCAAATATAGAATAAAATGTATATTTGTAAAAATAAATAATTAAAAATATGTATACTATGTATGTAGGTATTTTATATCTGTAAATACATGTATTTAATTATTTTAACTATTTAAATTAACTTAATTTATTAGAAGTCGCTAGAAAATTATTTATTAATTTATTTACATTTTATATTTTTTACAATATTTTATTTTAATTCCTTTTTTATTTATTTCATAATTATTTCTATTAATTTTATTATTTTCTATCGTTTTCATCTTGGATCTATTCATAATAGGCCTTAATTAGCCCTGACCCATTTTGTTGACTAAGTCGGTCAACTCTCCCTCCACTTTCTTGTCCCAATCTAGCTGCCTGACCCACTTCTATTTTCCGATCACATTTAACATGATTTCTTCACACTTAGGTCCACCTAATAAACTAGATCCATGCCCATTTAATTTTTAACTCGCTCGCCTCGATTCGTGTGCTCTATCCCCATTTGAAATGTGTCCCCTCCTCACCTATAAAATGATCTCTAGGTGTCCATTTCACACTCAATCCACCTTTTCTCCTTGATTCCTCAAGTTCAAACATCTGGAGAACTGGGTTTGTGACAGGAAGCCAAATTCGCAGCGAATTGGAGAGTGAAAATCGAAGGCGAGAGGTGATCTGAGTCCGACATTGAAGCACCTAAAAGTCCTGCCATGATCAATCCTCCGATAACCCCATCGTTGAGGTGAAGACATGTAGATCATCCCCTTTATACCATAGGTAACTATAGGTTAGTTTCATTTGATTTCCTTTTGATTTCATTGCAGTTCCCGTTGATTTTAATTCCATAACAACAAGATTTGTTCACACCTTCGACCTGCACGGTCAGAGTTTATATCCATGCAATTTAATCTAGATCCGATCATAAACTCACCTCTGATCATCGTCTACTTCTCCCTTTCTCGATCTGCAGTATATCCCCTCATATCCGAGGATCTGAGTTTGATCATCTTCCTCCATCATCGCTCGATGAACTCCACCACCATTCCCCTTCTGTCTACTTTGAATAACATCTAGACCATGGTCGTTTGTCTTCAACCCCCTAATAATCTGCAAGATCACTTGGAGTTCCATTAGTGGCATGGATCAAACTATATCTAAATCACATGTGCAAGGATGAGTCGAAGAGCTACCAGGTCTTCGATCAATCAGACATGGATCTTGGATTCACCTTCAGTTGATGTGGATTCATCCTTGGAGTGAGTTTAGACTATCGCAACTCAAATCCAACGTAAATTGAGCGAGATCTGAGCGATCGAAGGTTGGAGAGGACACCCTTCTCCCCAGTTCATCCAAGTCATCTACCTATCATCTGATAAAAAAGGAGATGCTCCAGATCCAATCTAGAGTGTCGATTCATGCCCAATTCCAAAGTCCTCTGATTGAAGAAAGGCGCCCCAAATTTGATCGAAGATGTCGATTCGCGTCCAAACCTACGATCAGATCAAGACGCGATCTAAGCCGCACGCCAACCCAACCAAAGCACGTGAGATGAATGTCGGCTCAGTGAAATTGCGATCCTTTCACTTTTTTATGTTATTTGCATTATAGTCCCTTTATTATATATAAACATTTTAAAATAATTGCATATTTTTTCTTACTTTTATTGTATTTGCATTTATGCCCTTTTAAATTGTAAGAAAATGGACCCCCGCATGTTTTTTATGAATTTGCAAATTATTCTTAGAACCTTTATTGTGTTAATAATTACAGATAGGTTTTTATTAAATTGCATTTGAGTCCTTCGGTTGATGTGCTTGTTCTTAGCACATGATTATCTTAATTTAATTGCACATTCTCCCTGAGCTTTATTCTTACTTAATAAATACTCTAATACTTTATGTAAATTACAATAAGGTTCTCCTACTACTACATTTTATTCTGATCTTATCATGTTTTATTTAAATTAATTCATTGCTTAGGAAAATCCATAAAAATAACAACAAGTACCCAATAACTTGATCTAGCAACAGTAACATTTTTTTGAAAATTTTCAGTCATTTTATATTTTTAGAAATTCAAAAACATCTTTAAATTCCCTATTTGTACTTTAAAAATTAATCAAAATACAAAAAAAATCTTTGGAAAAATTATAAAAATTATTGTAGATCTATTTATTGTATCTTATCACATATTTAAAAATCAAACAAAAATACAATCAAAAAACATTAAGAGTTTGAATATTCATGAAAACTTGCAAAAATCATATAAAATAAAAAAAATCACAAAATAAATTCTTGATCTTGTTTGGAAATTTGATAAAAAATACTTCTGTATAAAATTAGTTTCTAGATTATTTGATTTTATTTTTCTATTTTAAAAACCACAAAAATAGTAGCTTGTTTTGCTTTTGAAAATTATTTTCAGCTCTAAATCAGTGAAAATTTCATAAAAATATAAATACTTCAAAAGTCAATAAAATATAAAAAATATTTAAAAACACAAAAACATATAATTCCTTTATTTCTGAGTTTATTTTACATATTTCAAAAATACAAAAGGCTTTATTTTCTTTTGTGCATATCATATTCATAAATTGATTTTGTAAAAATTTAAAAATACAAAATAAAAAATTAAAATCAATTAAAAATAGAAATGGAAAATATAAAAACTATACGACATTTAAAAATCAATTAATAAATATAAATATATAAAAATCCATAAAAATTCATAAAATTCATTAAAAAGAAAATTAAAAATAATAAAAGAAAACAAAAATCTATAATAATTAGTAATATTTGTTTATTTATTGCCTCCTTGAGTTCGACTCTGAAAGCTATACGGGTTTAAATAAAAACATATTCTTCTCTTAAACTAAATAATTTTTTGATTAAATCGATTTTTGGTTATAATGACAATTCACATTATCTTCTTAATTAAAAAAGAGAGAACAATCACCATGGTGTCACCACAAGGAGGCATTCTTCTCAACCATCCTCACAAAAAGCATCGGACTTCCTTAGACATAACCAGTCTCACGTACCCAGGAGTCATACACGTCCAACAGGTGCTATCTTCCCGCTTGGAAATTTCATCGAATAACCTTCGGGGAAGACCCTACATCACAAAAATCTTTAGCATAAGTGAGCAGCAACTCATTGCAAACCATCCTTTTCATATCCAAATCTGATTTGAAGATGTAGGTATGCACCTGATGCAACATTCAGGCATCGTAGCAGCGGAAACAAGCCTTGAGCAAGAAGTAGAAGATGAAGCGTTGGGGAGAAGGAGACATGCCTTGAGCGATTGGAAAATGGAGAGTGTGAAGGGCTGAGAGGCTGATCCTAAGAGGATAAAGGGAAGATGTCCGGCAAGCGGGGAAAGGAGAGGATGCACAGTGGAGAGAGGGGTGTTGAGGCCGATGAGGTAGATGGTGATGAGGTTGTTATGGTGGGTGTCGAGGCGGAAGACGCGAGCGTGGATTTAGAGGAGGTGCGGGGTAGGGACAAGGACATGTATCAGGGTCACATGTTGAACCTCCCGATAGTATAGAGTATGGTAGGAGTGACGTGCAAGCTCATGCCAAGCTCAAGGGATCTACGGGAGTCGTCGCCCTCAATGTGGCATAGAGCTCGAAGGACCGAGAGGCACAGATGACGTAGTTAAGAACCTTTGTAGGGCCCTCGTCAGATGCGAAAGTTTTATGGGCAAGCTTGAGGAGGAAGGGGTCGAGCTCGAGGTTATCAAGGGCGGCAGAGTCATCGAGTGGAGGTTGGGGCTTGGAGCTGACGTTCTTGCTTGACGGGAGGAGGGGGATTTGCATAATGGTTGGGATTTGATGGGGTTAGCGAGAGGGGGTGGATCTGAGAGTTTCAGGTGGAGGGGACGGTGGGTGCAAGGAGGTGGAGGAAGCATAGGAGGAGGCAAGCGAGGAGGGAGGTCTTGGATTGGAGGGGCAGTGCAGCCCTCGCGTCATCCTCCAGGCCAAGGAGGCATGACGGAGGAGCTGATAGAGTGGACAGAGAGGCCTCAGGGGAGAAAGAACTCAGGAGAGAGAGAGAGAGAGAGACTTGGGAGAGAAAGAAAGAGTGAGAGAGATCGTGCGCAAAGAGAAATGGAGAAGAGGCATTGGGAGCTTGGGAAATCTCCCCATCATGTTTGACGTCGTTGCGGGGGAAGAGTGGGAGAACTTTAGTATATAGTATAGATAAATTGGGTTGATAGGAGGCTGTCTCCCGTCATTTTTCTGCAATTTTTTTTATTTTTTTTTAAATATCGCTATTTATATTCAATACATATATCCCTCCAATATGTCATTCAAATTTCGTCAGAAACAGAGACTCACATGTCCTTTTTCTAGAACATGTGGAGTACAATAATATTTAGACTGTTAAATTACCTATTTTAGATAAAAGATATAGGAATATCTGTTTTTGATGAAATTCAAATGACATATTGGAGGAATATATAGATGATTATACATGATGATATTTAAATAAAAAATATGGGAAAATGACGAGGAACAGCATTTGGGACGGCCCCATTTTTTTCCTGGATAAAATATCAATTTTGTGGTCGCTTGACTCACATATGTAGCGGTCCCAGTCCCTCACTTTTATAAAGTAATCCTGTGATCCCTCACTGGTCTGAAATGATGTATGAATTTAATGAAGGACAAGTCACATTGTTATCTTTAAAATGATTTAGGACTCGAATCGTTATATTTGTAACTTTTGAAGACCACTTTGATATCAGATTAAAAGTTTAAGGACCTCCTTGTGAATTACTCTATATGAAATGCTTTAAAAGTTTAAAAATACATAAGAAATACATAAATAAAAAATCTATTTCATACCATTTCTCTTATAAAATACCTATCTCTAGCTATTTTCTACCTATATAGTACATATCTTTCAACTTTAAAAATTTAAAGTTTCCAAAATTATCATTTTAAAATCAAATAAAAATTTTCATAGGTTGAAATAAAAAATAAAAAATTGAAAAATATAAAAGGAAATAAACATATAATTCAAAAATTAAATTGTAATAATAAAAGAAAAAAACCTCAAAACCACTGAAATACTAAAAACACCCGAGAATTTTATTTACTTACTTATTTGCACCTATACACCTGGATTTCCAATACATATTTGGCGCCCCTGAGGTTACACTTCTAGACTTGCTGCCGTGCACTAGTTGTAAGAGTACAAACATAATTTTTCCTTGGAAACCTTATCTTTCGAGTTGTGATGACATTGTACCAGTTTCAAAGAACTAAACTTGAGACTTGTACATCAAGTCTTCCTGCAAAAAAATACAAAAAACATATAACTATATCCAACAAACTTAGTAAATGTTCGATGGGATTGTAGTTAAGAAATTAATCACACAGAGCTACAAGTTCTACAATCATATAATCAAAACAGCAATCCAAAATAGATAAATTAGACATCAGCAAACAGTACCACGCATCTGCTTCTGTCCTAGAGCATGCTGTCCGTCCTCGCAGGAAGACGACGGAAGAAGTTCAGAGGTGCCGACGGCATCCTATGCCTGAACCTCGGGTGCCTCATCTGGTAGAATCCAGCAAGCACGCCCACCACCTGGAACGGTGTCACGTAGAGCACAATTGCAGCAAGCAAGCAGAAAATAACAAACGATGCAGTGGCGCGAGGATCCCGCCAGCTAAGAAGCGCCTGGAAGCGCTCCCCTTGAGTTGCAACGTCCCCGACCACCGTCTGTATCCTCCCAGCTACACTCCTCAACCTGTCATACCGCATTCGTATGAGCTCAGGATTTCTCGATGTGGGAAATGTGTCGAATTCCTCGTCGAGCTCATCAGGATGAACTGCTTCGGCATGGGAGATCCTTGTGTTCATGTGTGGGGGGTACCGCGGGCGGAAGCGGTAGCTCCACACGCCTATCAAGAACATGTAGAGGAATACCGTGGGGAGTATCAGCTCGGGGAAGCACACGAGCATGACGAAGAGAATGTGCACTAGAACAGTGGTGATGGGGTTCTTCCAGGTGCAGACATCCCCGAACCATTTCCAAACCGCAAACAGACTAGAGAACACCGACATGAGGCGGAAGAAATTGGCCTTGCTCTTGCGCATGCTCCACAAGTGAGAATCGACATCCGACATGAACTCTATAACCTCCTTCCTAAGAGGCGGCTCCATCCGGCTGAGCCTTGCCGCGACAATGGTGACAGCATGACGTCTAAGGATGTCCAGTTGCATCACGGATAACGGACGGTAATAGTGCATCTTCGGCAACAAGGGTTTTGAGTATATATCCATCATATTGACCAGCGATGTGCACGAAAACCTTATCGCCAGATGAATCTCTCCCATCTTCTTGACGCCGGAAGGATGCAATACTAGAAGCGGGTAAGAGTGTGTATACACTCGTCCCGTCTCAAGTGTGGACAGGCGTATTCTCAGCTTACCAATCCTATTGTCGTTGTGGCTGCTCGAATCTTTCTCTTCAACGTGACTGTTGTCGAAGACACCCACAGTGAGGACGGTGGCCGGATCGAATACCTCCCAAGTATACTGCTCATTGAATTTCGGACTAAGGCTGTTGATGATGGTCCGAGTGCGGATCCATTTGTGGCCATATTTAGCAACACAATATGCGTCCGTTGAGCCCTTACCGTCACGAGATTTCATTGGGTGTAAACCTTCACATTTTAGGATGCCGAGTTCCAGAAGTCCTATAGACGGTTTCCACAGTTGCCTAGCAGTGGGACGGAGGTCACTGCTGTACTGTGTGGATTCGTCAAGTACATGATACCCCCCATCCAGACAGACCCGCAAATGAATCTTGCTAGAGAATTTGTCCTTCAACTGATCCAAATCGATGGCAACCGGCCTTTCAAGGTTAAACCAACGGGTACTGATGGGGCGGTCATCTACACGTTTCTCCACCGATCCCAGAGGAATCCAGATCCTCCCAATCACTTCATCCTTGTTAGGAGCGACACGGTCCTCCACAGAGAGCAGCAAATTGTCTTCAAATGGTTCAGCAGCTACAAACATAAATTCCTCGTTCCACAAAGTATTGGCTGTACGTGCCTGGACCGGCTTCGTCCGGTGCATCTGGAAACCGATCTGGGCTTTGACATATACATCTGGAAATCGGGTTTTATCTCCCACGATGATATCTTGTGCCTCAATTATGTTGACTCTGACATACCAAAGCCTTGGAGCATGATACACCTTGGACCGAATTAGTGAGCCGAAGACGGGAGATTCTGCAGATGCAACTGCGTCAGAGTGCCAGGCCTCTGGAAAGCACTCGTCAGCTTGTGTGCCAAGCCAGACAGCTAACATGAGTTCGCCTTTCACCTTCTCCCCCTTTTTTGTCTCCAGTCTATACCACTCCGGAGCGAGTGGACTATCAGGAGGAACACGCTTCGGCACATCATTTAAGTCGAACCTTACGATCCCGACAAAGTCATCCTTAATAAGATCCTTGTCCTTCACCAAAACCTCGAGAAATGTAGCCTGCAGGCGATCCCTTGAAAATGCAAAGACCTCATTCCATTCCGGAGTTTGAGTCTTCTCAAAAGTTCTGGTTTTCCCTTTGTAGTTTCCCATTCTGACCTCAACATACGGATCGAGGCTCCCGGTAAGATCCATCGAAGGAAGATCTCTTGCTTTAACTACACGAACAAAGAGGTACTGCACCTGTTCCACAAGGTCATATGTGCTGGCAGGCTTGTCAGCTCTTATTACACGGCCGCCAACAATCTGCCCACCACCGAGGAAAGGACTTGTTTCTCTCAAAGAGTAGTCCGGCGATTGTTGCGAAGCTGCGGACAACATCCGGACAATCTTTGGCTGTTCAGGCATTGTCTCATCCGCAGCGAATCGTACTGTTGGTTCACCCAAGATCACTGTGGAAGCAGAAGGGTGGTGAATCTCTCTTGGAAGGTGGTGAAAGGCGTGCCTGTCCTGAGACTGCTTCTCTACAAATGGATTCAGATTGACGGCTTGGGCTTGCACTTGAGGAGGCGGATTATTTACCAAGGCATTGACTACGGCTGGAAGGGGGATGGAAGATCTGATGGAGGGGTCATCTGTGATGAAGACTTTCAGGCCAAGCTCTCCTTTCACACGAGAGAAGATGCTGCGCTTCTCTAGAGGGTAATGCATGACCACGGAGTCGTGGAATGGGACGAAGGAAGTTGCCGCAATACGGACTTTCCCGAGAAAAGATTTAGAGTGGCTTTCTTTTATGTTGTTATAAACATAAGCTTCAAGTGCGAGCTCATGCAACAAGGCAGGGTCAGATATATTGAAGTAGAAGCTCTCGTTCCATACAGGATGCAGGTCTTTCTCCTTGACTGTTGTTCGGAACTTCTGCCCATCAAAATGGAGCTCAACAAAAGAACTTGAAGAACCCTGCCCATCCTTGGGCATGAGATTTGTGGCGCTCACAACTTCCACACCGAGCTTATATTGACTCATTTTCTTTATTTCTTTTTGTTTAGACTGGCCCTGAAGAATTGAACTACCGATAGGAAAGAATTCAGTCCAGTCCTACCTAAAAAGGAAGAGCCCATTAGTATGTAGGTCATGAATGAACAATTGGCAGACATGGAAATCTAAAATAAGTCTAGTACTTAAATAGAATGAAATGTTTTCTGGAAAAAATGCTATATAACAGGGTGAAAATATTTGTTCAAAAAATAACAGCAGCCATTTGGATTTAAAAACTCACAACAAACGTGTAACACCAACTGCGTCCGTAAAAATCTTTTTTCTTTCTATTATGGAGAATCGTTCATGAAAATTGTACATAACTCTATAGAACGGCCACACGCTATAACCCTATACACACCAATACAATGAGATAGATTATGGAATCAACTTCAACGATCTCGAGTTAGAGCAGTGTCTTCTATCGAAAGGACTCAGCCCCACAAAAATGATTATTTCCTCTAGACAAAGGATAAAATAATGATGGGACTAAACATAATAAGCACATAGGACACATTAAATGAATTGTGAAATGATCTAATTACTTGCACATTTCCCTGTCGAGCAACCCAACTAAGTCATGCTCGGGCGACTCGATGCGCACTAATAATCTGCTTAACCAAGATCATGCCGCGCAACAAAGATACACCAATATTCAGGGTTCGATTCAAGCATGCAGTTACATAAGAAAATAAATCACAATGTATTCTCCTTAAATATGACAAAAGTTCCTACCGCTTCGGGGAACTTCTTACAACAAGGCACCCAAACATACGTTAAAAACTTTCTGCTAAATCTAGCGCACAACAAGTGCAATTGCAACCAAATGTAGGCTCCTTCATAGTCTATTTTGTTGAGCGAATTGAAATGAGTTTAAGTAAGAGTTGTTGGTCCCACCATCCCACATTACTAAGTGGTGGGACTTGGTTGTCATGGTATGGCTATATAAAAACCACGCATCCCCAAATACTCATTGAGAAAAAACAAATAGAAAATATAGTCCTTGGGGCTTTCTCCCACGGTTCCATCACGCTCCTTAGGGAGTAAAGTTCCACATAAAAATTCAAGTGTCATTAGTTCTTGTTATTTCTTTGATTTTCTTCTGCAATTCATTTTTACGCACATAACCATCTTAGGGAGTAAAGTTCCACGTAAAAATTCAAGTGTCATTTGCTCTTGTGTTTGCTTTGATTTTCTTCTGCATTTCATTTTTGGGATTTTTACGCACATAACGATCTATACTTTACTATTTATGTACCGAATGCTCCATAACTTCGAATTACACATACAACCCTGAATAATGATTAACCATTACATGACATAACCCCCTATTAATTTCTGTCAAATTATCCATTAATGTTAACTAATAGTTAAGTTCTGACATTTCTACATTTTTAATGCATCATATTTTCCAAACATTCCCTCACTTCATTCTGGCCCCCATTGTCCACCTTGACAGCTCCAACAACACCATACCTCCGTCGTTCTCCACATGTGCGCGAACCCATCAAGCAGTAGATGCATATGCAAGCACTCGATCCTAACCTCCCCATGGACCCATTTGCGCATATGACTAGAGGCGTAGCCGACCTTCATCGTCCCTAACAGCCTCCTAACGGAGTTTGTTACTCCATAACAACCCAAAGCTCGACCATGATCGAACTCAATTTCTTTTTCATTAATTATATAAAAAAAGGCCTCAACCCCATCCTTATCGAGCATCTGCCCTTATTTTCTAACTTCTCTACTTTGAGATCTAGATTGAGAGAGAGGAGGAGGTGATAGCTAGCCAATTTTGTCCTCCGGCAATTCAGATTTGGAGATGGAGAAGGATTGATCCACAACGTTAAATGTTGAGCTCAACCTGATTGACAAGCAGCTTCGCCGCTCATGAGCACATCCTCCACCTGTTGCTGGGGCGCCGACCAACCACAAGAAAGTTACTGCACTTGGCTATTCCTTAGCGATCCATCATGCATCCGCATTGGAGAAGAGACGCATCACAACCATTCTCCGCTCTCTGTTACTATCATCCATCATGCATTCGTGACGGTAGTGGCAGGCATCGGGGAAGGTAAGAGGGAAGATGAGGACAAGGGAGGGTAGGGTTGAATTGAAAAAACAACTTTAAATAGATATTAACACTTAGATTTAGTATGATTAGATTAGCTCAAGGGGTGATTGGGTTAATAGTAAACTAATGGTAGGGATATACATGTAAGACGGGGTCATTATTCAGGGGCCTAGGTGTAATTCAAAATTATGTAGGGTTCAACAAGTAATTATGGAAGTACACACAGTTGTGTGTAAAAATCCCTACATTTTACAACTTGGTATCAGAACAAGTTATTATTGGACTTACTCATCGATTTAATATTTGTTTTGTATTGTCAAGTTTATTTTGTTCTCTAAGTTCGTGCTACAGACTTCTTTGCTTTGTTCTCTCATCTTTGTTGAAGTAGTAGTGACCAAATCGTCCAGAAATTATCGGTTATCCACAACCCTAGGGTGGTGTTGTCTCAAGAGATGGGTTTCATCGAGGAAGCATGGTGGTTGCCCACCTTACGAAGCCTCGATGGCAAAGATGACCCCGACATGCTGCTCCTAAAAGCTTTAAGACCATAGCACCTAGCGTTATATGCAAGAATGTGTATGAGGAGGTCATGCAAGCAATGAGCGACAAGGTGAACTCCCTACACGAATCCAATTCGAACTCACCCTTACGAGAAGACCATCATGCAAACGAAGCGTGGGAGCTTTTCATCTAGATATATCATTGTCGAGGCTCTTATTTTCCGATATTGAAAAATCTTGTCATTGACTTTTTTTCAAGGATAAGGAGGAAGATCAAAGACGAGAATACGATAAAGTCGAGTATTGCATCAATCAGGATCGGATTATCGAGGCTTCAATGGTTTCCAGGTTTCCTCATCAAAGCCAGTGACGTATTTACTTGTAAAAATTCTCATCTTTGATGCCTATCTCCATCTTCCCGTTGCTTGATTCCACATTTGAAGCACAAGGCCTCATCAAACTACCAATGTAGTAGCGGTGTGAGGAGTTATGGTTGTGATTGGGTACATAATTGGGTACATAATATAACGATGGGGTTCTCACTCTTCAAAAACTCCCTAAAACTGAGATGGCAGTTAGAAACCTCATCGATGGCATTGAAGCACCGATATGCATGAGGCAGCACAAGATAGCGATAGGTTTCCCCTACTTACAAGCCAAAGAGAAAATGGAAAACAAGAATGAAGGTATTTACACAACAAGTTCCTAGGTGGGGAGACCCTATCATCAAGGAAGGTGGCATTTACCATCGTGCCCACGGTTCGGGAATGACGTATATCTATTCATTAATGACGTATATCTATTCATTAGGCCAAGTCATCGCATAGTGAATAAGCGATATAAGGGGAGATATATGATAAGTATTTTCTATTTTTTTCTATACATAAACAAATAACTATACATTTATTATTTTTGAATTTGTGCAATAAAAATGATGTTCAAAAAGATCTAACATCATGTAGAGCTAAGAACAATCTATTTCGATCAAAAAGTTAGCATATAAATCACCAATATGTAAGTGCTAATTATTAAAAAGCATAATATAATCTAAAATGTTCAAGCAACAAAATACTGCCAACTACAAAAAAAATCAAGACATTCATCATGAATTCCATTATTAGGATAGCATAACTATCACTCCCTTGGTCAAATGAGAATTCTTCTTCAAAAAAGCATAAATTACGATATGAAATAATAGAAGTTTAAATGAAATAACTGTAATCGAGCAAGCATTAGAGGTAACCACCATAATAGACTATATATTAGGAAATAATTAAAATTAATATGTGGGAGAGAAAGATTAGAGAGAAAGACTTATCTTATTCCAAGACTCTATGGTTTCTTATATAGAGGAGAACCCTAGAGTGTCGAAACGAAGGAATTACATAAGTACCCCTGAGGGAGATACAACAATGAGATAGAAAATAAATAATAATCTTTAACAATAATATCTAATACTCCCCCTCAAGTTGAGCATATTTATCAATCGTGCCCAACTTGGAGATAAGCTAGGAAATACATCTCTTCGGCACTGCTTTTGTGAATATATCTACTAACTGAAGCTCTGTAGATATATATGGAGTGGTAATCTTCCCTTCTCGTACAGCATCTCGAACAAAATGACAATGTACCTTTATATGTTTGGTTCGCTCGTGGAAGATTGGGTTGGTGGCAATATGAGTAGCGTATCTGTTATCACAATACAATGGAATAGGTGTATTAGCCGGAAGCCCAATCTTTGCCAGGAAGAAAACTAACAAGATGATCTCATATATAGATTGAGCCATAGCCCTATATTCAGCTTATGCGCTTGAACTCGACAACTGTATGTTTCTTGGTACGTCAGATAACAAGGTTTCCTCCGACAAATATTGCATATTGAGTAGTAGATCGGTGGTCTTAAGGAGAACTCGCGTAATCGACATCAGCATAAGCAATGATGTTGGTGTGATGATTTGCGTTGTATAAGAGACCACACCCTGGAGATCCCTTCAGGTATCGAAGTATCATAAGTTCCTCCTACCAATGACTATAATACGATCATTCTATGTGGTGACTATCCCTGATAACTGGATATGAGATATTGAACCTAGTGACAGCGAGGTAAAGTAGCTTACCTATTAGGCTCATGTAACGAGTAGGATCCTCAAACTCCGGATCAGTAGAGGAAATATGTTTTCGTGCCTCTGTTGGTATGCCAGATGGCTTGCATCCAAGGAGGCCTATCTCTGTAAGGATATCCAAACAACACTTTCGTTGTGACAATTGTAGCCTCTCTATAGTGTGGATCACTTCTATACTTAGGAAATATCGGATCTGACCAAGATCTTCGGTAACAAACACCTTCTGTAGGAATACCTTAGTCTCTTCAATGCCATCTTTGTCATTACCAATTACCACCATATCATCAACATAGACTGTCAAAACTACAATACATGTAGATCGTCATCTGATAAAAATTGAGTAGTCAGATGCCATTCTTTTAAAAGTTAAAATCAAGCGCCATTCTCTGTAGTGAACCTATCAAACCAGGCTCGTAGACTCTGCTTCAGGCCATAGATGGCCCTTACGGAGTCGACATACACAATACCCTCGATGACGTACTTGGGAGGTTGCAACATGTAAACTTGTTCCTCGAGATCACCATAAAGGAAGGCATTCTTCACATTAATTTGGAATATGGGTCATTTCTTGTTCACTGTAATGGATAAAATGAAGCAAATGTATCCTAAGGGAGAATATCTCAAATTAATCTACTCCATGTGTCTGAGTGAATCCCTTGGTTACAAGTCTTACCTTTAATCTATCCAATGTACCATCAGGAAATAATTTGATAGTGAAGACCCATCTGCAAGCAACTGGTTTCAAACCTGGTGGACATGGCACAAGATACGAAGTCCATCTGAAAATGAGGGCATTCATTTCCCCATCCATGGCTCTTTTCCAACCATGGTCCTATAAAGCATTGTAATCATTACGAGGAATAGCAACAGTCATCATAGCATCTGCAAAGCATCGATCACACCGAGATAGGATGTCAGTAAAAGTAAAAGATGAAATAGAATGCATTGTACATTAACTTTTAGTCCTTCTATGGTCTATGGGGAGCTCTATGGAGGCATCCAGAATAGCATTAGTGGCGGCATTTGAAGACGACCTATCCTCATGTATATAAGAAATGGTAAAGGGACATCTTTTGAAGGAGGGATATGCTTCCTTTTATAGACAATGGGTAGGGGTAGTGGTAACTCCAATGGTATGTCATGAACAGACCGGGTGAAATAGCTAGTCTTTCAATAAAGGTTACATCAGTAGAGATGCAGTAGCAGTGACTAATGGGATCATAGCATTGATAACCATTTTGAGTACATGAATACCCAAGGAAGACACATTTGATTACATGTGATGACAATTTGTCAACATTATGAAAAATATGTACAAAAGTTGTGAACCAAAAACTCGTAATGGCAAGGGAAAATGTGACTTATAAAGGTAAAGCAGTGAGAAAGGAGTATCTCCCATTAGGACAGATGATTATACCCTGTTTATAAGATGTATAACAGTAAAAACATCCCTCAATATGTTTTGAGAACCTTCATATGGGGTGAGTGACCTGCAATGTCTAGGAGATGATGAAGTTTCCTCTAAGCTACCTTATTCTACTGAGAGGTGTAGGGGCAGGAAGTTTGGTGAGTGGACCTAGAGAAGCGAAGAAAGTCATCAAATCATGTTGAGTAAATTCAAAGGCATTATCAGTCGGTAAAACCTGAATGCATATATTGAAAGAAGTTTAAAGAAACCAAAAGAAGGATTTGACAAAGAAATTAATCTCAAATCGTTCTTTCATTAGATAAACCCAAGAACATCTACTATAGTCATCGACAAAGACCACAAAATACATATGATCACCAACAGTATGGACAGAACAAGGTCCACACATATCATAATGCACTAACGAAAAATGACATACTGATGGGGCTCAGCCTTGGAAGGAAAGGATATCCAATGATATTTCCCAAACTGACATGCTTCACACTCGAATGGCTTTAATATGAACAGTTCAAGGAACATCATGGATAATGCCTTGACAAAAGGGTGCCCAAGCCATAGATGCCCAAAATACAGATCAAGGGTAATAGACGGTGCTCCAGCAAAAGTAGATTATGTAGAAATATCCATGAAATAGATATCGTTCTTCTAATGCCCCCACCAAAAATCTACATTGTGTGGATGCCCTGAAAATAACAACGAAGCTCATCAAAAGTCACACGATAATTCATCTCACGACATAATTTGTGAACAGATATCAAACTCAAAGGAAAGGCATGAGCACAATGAACTCCAGTGAGACGGAGTTTGGGTGAGAACTCTATAGTCCCAACTGAGGTGATGGGAGAATGAGTCCCATTGGTCACCCGCACTGACTTCACAGTGGAAGAAGATCGAGATGAAGACAAGATACTTTCAACTGTCAGATGAGTTGAGGCTCCAGAATCTATAATCCAGGCAGGGGTTGTGTCTAATGACTGAATTGGTTATAGTACCTGATGTAGTAGCCAAATGTGGTGTAGGTGCACTATCACTGGAGGAAGGACTGGGAGTCTGTAATAGCTGCATTAGACGAGAGTAATCAATGACAGAGAGATGTATTGTCTGTTTAGGCTGGAGTTGATCTATGGAGGGCTCTGTTTCTGCAGCATCATAGTTTATATAAGTTATATGTGCTCGAGGAAGATCATATTTGTCCCAGCAATGATCCAGGTGGTGACTCATTCATTGATAGTGGATGCAAGGAGGTTGTACAGTACCATGACCACGCCCCTGAATGGATTCTCGTCCTCATCCATAACTAGAGTCACAACCACATCCACGTCCACCATAACGACCTCGTCCACCCCGATTGTGATATCGATCTCCTCGTCCAGAGTAAGCGGAGAAGGTAGAATTCTCTGCAAGAGGCAAAATAGAAGCATGGCTAGTGGAACTCTCGAAGTTGAAAATCTTTTGAAGAGTCGGTAATGTATCAAATGTGAGGAACTTCTCATTTACATGTTGATAGTGAAGATGTAATACTGATAAAAACATGTAAACCTGTCATTCGGGCCTCTCTGAAACGTGTTTATCACAACAAGCTAGTTGGAAGATAACAAGCTCTTCATAGAACCCCGTGAGAGTCTGGTAGTACTCCACCAGAGTGGACTCTCCTTGGGATACAAACCAGATCCGCACATAAATGTTAGCAAGCATGGACTGGGTAGTCTGTTGTGAATAGGTCTGGGCTAGCAGCTCACACATCTCCTTTGTAGTTTCCTTGAGCAAGATATTTGCAGCTGTTAGAGAATATTCTTTGTGGCTATTTGTTAAGAGAATATTCTATAGAGAATATTCTATAGAATATTCTCCTTTGAGCACCTATATAAGGATCCTCACACCCCCTGTACTTATTGAGAAATTTCAATAGAATATCCGCCCCTTTGAGGGCTTCTCCCGTGGTCTCATCCCACTTCTTAGGGAGTAGGGTTCCACGTTAAATCTCTTGTGTTCTTGATGTTTATCATTTTGTTTATCTTTTCCGCTTCCGCTTCTCTGATTTCAACATGGCATCAGAACAGGTTCATTTTTGGGATGTAAAGTTTTTTGAAGATTTATTTTGGTTATTAATCTTGTTTGTCATATGATCGAGGGCTAGAAATTTTTTTATGGGTTTTGCTTTAACCCTTATTCTATCAACATGTCATACTCCCTCGATGCTCCTCCGATCTGCAACACTTCCAATGACGGCGACAAGTATTAAAAAAAACTATTATTTGGGCCCAACATGGGTCGAGCATTGAAAAAGAGAGAGAGAGAGAGGTTGCCAACGTCTTAAATTTCGCGAAATTTCGGCGAAATTTCGCCGAAATTTCGGTTTCGACAGGGAGGGTCTTTCGAAACACCTATATATATCGATTTCCCGGATTTCGACCGAAATGGGTCGAAATATCGGTGATATTTCGACATTTCGACCCATATCGGTCGAAATTCACGTTTTCAGTTCAAAATTTCTCGGATTTCGACCCTCGTTCTGGTAGGGTATGGTGCAACAGGAGGGATGCATACAATGTTTCTTCAACGTAGGGAGCTTCACCTCCTTTTGCAAAATAGAGATGAACGCAACTTTATAGATTATACAGATCCGCTATAGCTTCTTTGCTTCATTCCTTTTGTCTTTTATCTTTGTAAAAAATATCATCTTTGCTGTAAAAAATCTATAATTATATATGTAATTCACTAGAACTGCGTCGATGACCATTATTTCTATGAACTAAACATTGTCTTATTAATAATTATCTACATTTAGAATAAAAATATTCATCTATTTTTCTTAACAAAAAGACATTTTATAAGTATTTTTAACTTAGTTATTTTAATTTCGATTCCAAATTCCAATATCTATCAGTCAGCTCAATGATATGCCCCGATATGTGCGATATAAGGCATATGGATGAGAGATATGTGTGATATAAGTGTGCATTTGTTAGCTATTATTGTTTTAAGAACTTGAATTTAATGATATACATTTCCAATATGTATCAATCAATAATCAGCCTTAACAACGAAATGACCGATATGATCGATATGTGCGATATAAGGCATATAAATGAGAGATATGTGTGATATAAGTACGCATTTGTTAGCTACTGTTGTTTTAAGAACTTGGATTTAATTATATCCATTTCCAATATGTACCAATCAATAATCAGCCTTAACAACGAAATGACCGATATGACCGATATGTGCGATATAAGGCATATAAATGAGAGATATGTGTGATATAAGTACGCATTTGTTAGCTATTGTTGTTTTAAGAACTTGGATTTAATGAATCCATTTCCAATATGTATCATCAATAATCAGCCTTAACAGTGAAATGATCGATATGACCGATATGACCGATATGTGCGATATAAGGGGCATATATGAGCAATATGTATGATAAAATTATGTAAATGTGAGCTATTTATTGTTATAAATAACTTGAAAGATCTTAATTTGCAAAAAAATGGTCGAAAAATGACTTTTTGAGCCATTTCCGAAATTTCCACCGAAATCGTCGAAATTTCCCGAAATATCGGCGAAATTTCGGTATTGGAGGTGACCGAAACGAAATCGAAATCGAGATTTCGAACCTTGGAGGTTGCTTTCTTTGAGCTAAAATTGGACCATGAGTATAAAATAGAGGGAGAGAGAGAAAAAGAGAAAAAAGGGGTGCGTACAAAAGAAAAGCCGTACGCATGTTTGCAAAAAAAAGGAAAAAATGTGTTGCAAGGCAAGCCGTAAAAAAAAGGGGGACGGCTAAGCCAAAAAAGAGAGAGAGAGAGAGAGAGAGAGAAAGGATTGAAGCAAAAAGAACGTAAGTTTTGTTTCTCCCAACTTGATGTTCCAAGCTCTTTATTCTATCAAGTATGGGAGAAAGGGGGAGTCAGAGATGTATTCTTCACAATTGTCCATCTTCGACTGACATATCATCACTCCAGCTTTATACAGATCATCCGTCTTCACCGAGCATCAACTTCTTCGTCGAGGCATACACTTCTTTTACGACCCGATCAGTTCCCCACGTTGGACATCTTCTACAGCGATTCTTCTCCAGGAACGACAGAGATATGTTCCGGTCACCTGATATCGCAGCGGTTCTACAGGCATGACAGAGATACGTTCCGATGATCTGAAAGCCGCAGACCCGTCCTCGTGCGTGGTCCTCTACCAGCAGCGGACATGTGTTCTTGTGATGTATCGTGTGAGGATGTGTTGTATACTTTCTTCTTGTTGCAAGTTGCAGCTTCCTCAGCTCCAGCTTGAGGGGGAGTGTTGGAGAATATTCTTTGTGGCTATTTGTTAAGAGAATATTCTATAGAATATTCTCCTTTGAGCATCTATATAAGGATCCTCACACCCCCTGTACTCATTGAGAAATTCCAATAGAATATCTTCCCCTTTGAGGGCTTCTCCCGTGGTTTCATCCGCTCCTTATGGAGTAGGGTTCCACGTTAAATCTCTCGTGTTCTTGATGTTTATCATTTTGTTTATCTTTTCTGCTCCTGCTTATCTGATTTCAACAGCAGTAATATAAGGCTCAACACTATTGGTCATCCACTTCATGACCTGGTAGCTGTTCCTGAGCCAAGTGTCATTTTCCTTGTCCGTCTCCTTCAACAGACCTTTCGTGAGAACATAAATTTTATATTGTCCTCCTACAAAGACTTTGAATGCCTAAGACCAAAGGTTGTAGTTATCAACCCCCGTAAGTTTGATGGTTGTTCCTTGCACATCACATTAGATGAAGAAAAGAGGGGCTTGGTCTCGTCTAGATTGGAACCCATAATTGTCAGATATCACAGCAAGACAGATACTGCTAGTCGTGTTTTAGGAGGGATAGACACATCCAATAACTATTGGATATGAGGATATATGCCTCTCGTGACATCAACAGGAGGGATAGACACCTCCAGCAGTAAACATAGGGATATAAAATATGATGTAGATGTATTGGAAGTGCATTGCAGAGATGGCAAGGTGCTGGACAACATCCCACGAAGATGATAAGCGTTAAACAATTTCATGTAGAGGTGGTTGAGCCTAAGGTGCAATAGAGAGGATCAGCGCAACCTTGAAAAGGATTGTTCCAGGCCTGGATTTGGTCTGATAGCATCACCCTAGGTCGACCAACGCAGCCCAAGCATGGTTGGTGGTGTCCATCACAGCCCGAGAGTCACTGGCAGCATGCTAAGCCTGTGCTAGGAGTCATTGGTTACGCCCTAGGTTGTTGGCTGGTAATGTTGACGGCACCTGGAGAGCCAACTGATTTTTTTGAGAGGATCTAGCAACATCGGCGATTGGCAGTGGCAGTGGGAGTGAGGGTACGAAATCCAATCTAAGACCGTTACTCTGATACCATGTGGAGAGAAAGATTAGAGAGAAAAGCTCATCTTATTCCAAGACTCTAGGGTTTCTTATACAGAGGAGAACACCAGAGAGCCGAATGACGGAATTACATAAGTACCCTTGGGGTTAAAACAGAGAGATAGAAAATAAATAATAATCTTTAACAATAATATCGAATAATATGAAACTCCAACTTCACATGCAAGGTACTACCTACCAAGCAACAAAGGGCCAGAGATAATAGGCGTAGGTAGACGACAACAATGAGCAACAAGGGAGGTGGCGGAGGCGAGCAGTGATAGAGGAGTTGGCAGAGGCGAGCAACGGATAGAGGAGGCGGAGATGAGCAGCAACAGAGGAGGTGGAGGCAAACACCCAATGCAACACCAGAGGGCATGGTTAGTATTCTGTAAAGTGTCCACTCATTGATCGAATCACATTCCCCAATCGAACCCCATTATGCCTTTGTGCCAATGCATGTTGCTTACAGACCTGGCCAAAATGTGGGTCGGGTCGAACGGGCCAAAGTTAAAAAACCTCTGTCCAAAGCCCGCCTATGGGTCGGCCTATGGCCCATTTTGTTCCTTTTTCATTGATTTTTTAATGGTATTTAATATGTATAAATGATTTTATTAATACCAACTATACTTGATATAACTAATATACGTAGTTTACATGTTACTTGACATTGTAAACTATTGAATTTTATTTAAAACTAGTGTCACAAATGAATAACTTAAAGCGTATCATATTAATACATGTATAATTTGACATATATTTATATATTTTTTATTTTTTTTGGGCTGGACCGGGTCGGACCATGCTTAAATCTCCAAGCCCAAGCCCGACCCATGAGCGGGCTGGGTGGGTGGGCCCCTAGCCCGTTGGCCATGTCTAGTTGCATATGCCAATTATGTGGTCCGCATATGCATCGCAATGTGCCCAAATAATTGGTATCTGATCTGGTCCGGATCTTAAAGATCTTATTACTCTAAGGTTAGATATCATAATCCCCTAATAATGCTTCTGCTACAGTTCTCTCACCGCTCTCTAACTTAACCCCGAAAGACACCTTCTCCACTTGTATTGCTGCTCACCATTACCAACTCTCGCATTTTCTCACCTCGGGTGCTTTGGCGATGGAGCGCTCAGATAACGGCATCGCCACGTTGTGAGGAGACGTGATGCTCCGATGCAACGGCGTTAGATGACATCTATGGTGGGGAATCAGTGGATGGGTTCGATCTGTGTAACCTTAAACGGAGTCACGGAAGAAGGGCGGCGAAATTTTCCCCATGTCGTAGTCCAACATCCATATGGACTTTGAATTTTCTATTTTTACATCGATATACGCCCAATGAGCAATGCATTATTATAAAAAAATGAGAAAGAACGAAAACAATGCAAAAAAATAAGAGGGCAAAAAATGTTAAGAAAAATGAAACAAAAATAGAGGTCTGATCCTATTGAAGAGTGTTAGAGTTATTATATTTACATTTATGTTCGTAACCCTTCGGTGGTATTTATATATTTTCCCTTTATACTCTCTAGGATTTTCTCTCCATATAAGAGACCCTAACAGTAGAAAGTAATATTTCTATTTCTTGTCTTGAAAAGGGACTCCCTAGGGCTCTTTATATAGATAGAGAGGCCTAGGGTTACATCACAATTGGTATACAAGATGACACATCTACCCCTAGGGTTTATGGGTAGGGTGGTATACAATATGACTAATTTACCCCTAGGGTTTGTGGGTAAATTGCATTTCAACACTCCCCTTCAAGCTGGAGCATATATATCAATCATGCTCAGCTTGTTACAACATTTTTCAAACTGTATGCGCGCAAGCGGCTTGGTGAATATATCTGCCGTTTGATCCGAGGAAGGTACGCTCTGAGTATGAAGTAGCCCTTTCTGTATCAAATCTCTAGTATAGTGGCAGTCAATTTCCACATGTTTGGTGCGTTCGTGGAACATAGGATTGTTGGCTATGTGCATTGCCGCTTGGTTGTCGCATCTAAGTTCCATGATCTTTCCAGGAGTGATATGAAGATCGTTAAGTATAGATCGGACCCATACAAGTTCTGCTGCAGCTTGAGCCATAGCTCGGTATTCACTTTCAGCACTCGAGCGAGAGACCACAGCTTGTTTCTTGCTTCTCCACGTGATTAAATTTCCTGCAAGATAAGTGCAGAACCCTGTAGTAGACTTTCTATCGATCAGGCTACCTCCATAATCTGCGTCTGAATATGCTATGAGGTCAAAGTTATTGCCTTTGGTGAATAGTAGTCCTCTTCCTGGAGATGATTTGATGTACCTTAAGATCATTATGCATGCATCATAGTGGGCTGAGGTAGGTGAGTCCATAAACTGGCTAAGCTTTCCGACAGCAAGAGCAATATCTGGTCGGGTGATGGTAAGATATAGTAGCTTACCCACTAGACGTTTATATCGACCACTATCCTCAACATCGCCTACCTCGTAGATACGTCCCTTTGGATCCATGGGTATCTGAGCTGGCTTGCATCCTAGCATCCCTGTTTCTTGAAGGAGGTCAATAGCGTACTTTCGTTGAGACATAACAATTCCTTTCTTGGATCTTGCTATTTCAATCCCTAAGAAATATCTTAGAGGTCCCAAGTCCTTGATCACAAATTGTTCTGCCAGTTGTTTCTTTACTTCTATAATACCATCATGGTCATCTCCTGTGAGGATAATGTCATCCACATATACCAGCACAACCACAGTCCCTTTTCCATTCTTCCGTATGAATAAGGAATGATCTGCTGAAGATCGGATGAGGCCCATATTCTCTAATGTTTTAGATAATTTTTGAAACCATGCACGAGGACTTTGCTTGAGACCATATATGGCCTTGCGTAGTAAACAAACTTTCTGACACTCCCCTTGAATCTCGAACCCAGGTGGTTGCTGCATATACACAATTTCTTGGAGGTCCCCATAAAGGAACGCATTTTTCACATCTAGTTGATGCAAGGGCCAATCAAGTTGTACTGCTACTGCCATGAGAATTCTTATGGTGGATAAACGAGCAACTGGCGAGAAGGTATCAAAGAAATCAACACCATAAGTTTGCGTAAACCCTTTTGCCACAAGACGTGCTTTGTAGCGAGAAATAGACCCATCTGGATTATACTTTACAGTGAAGACCCATTTGGAGCCGACAATTTTGTTGTCGCCTGGTGGATCTACAAGTGTCCAAGTGTTCCGAGAGATCAAGGCAGACATCTCTTCTTCCATTGCAAGGCGCCATCTCGAGTCCCGAATAGCCTCTGTATGATTACGAGGAATAATGGTACTCGAGATAACTTGGGCAAACTGTTTGTATGTAGGCCCGAGTCCAGAAAAGGTTACAACAGCAGAGATTGGATACTTCGTACTGTATCGCGATGGGCATTGCATGGTCCCCTTCCGAAGAGCAATGGGTATGTCACTTGGAGCTTCTCCTGGATTTCCGGAGATACCTGTATTTGCATCTTTGTCTTCAGTTTGTAATAACTCTGTCGAAGTAGAAAGTAATATTTCTATTTCTTGTCTTGAAAGGGGACTCCCTAGGGCTCTTTATATAGATAGAGAGGCCTAGGGTTACATCACAATTGGTATACAAGATGACACATCTACCCTTAGGGCCTGTTTGGTTGCAGGGTTGGGCAGGGTTGGCCCAACCCTGGTTACTATTCACAAGGGTACTTCCTCCTCACAGATTACTATTCACCCATCCCAACCCAGCCCAACCCAACCCTGCCCAACCCTGCAACCAAACAGGCCCTTAGGGTTTATGGGTAGGGTGGTATACAATATGACTAATTTACCCCTAGGGTTTGTGGGTAAATTGCATTTCAACACTAACCCTATGGAATAAACATCGCATTCATTTCTCTTCTCCACATAGTATCAGAGCAACGATCCTAAATCGGAAAATAATACCCAAAACCCGCCGCCAACACCAACCCTCTCTCCTTGTACGAACCCTTCTCTCATCAAAGGGTCCCGCGCAAGGCAGTCCGAGCCCCCAGCGACACCAGCCACCACCTCTAGAGGCACCTAAAGTGCCACCCGAGGCTCCAGCAGCTCTAGTCATGCCTTTTGCGCGTTGGTACCGCTTAGAGTCCCCTTCAGCAACCCTGTTTCACCTTCAGCGCCGTCGGTACCACCTACCGGTCCTCCTGGACTTCTGATCTGTTACGCACAGCCCCCTGGATACCATCTTTGGTGTCGAAAAAAACCTCGAAAACCTCCTGATCTGCAATGAAAGTAATTTTTCATACCACTATCACGTCCAAAAGTGATTTCTATGGTACTTTTCAGCCTTTGTATACATCCTTAAGTCAAGCACAAGATCTCTTTCTTTTCTAAGACTACCATGGCATCTTTTTCTACCAAGACAAAGTCCTTGACCTCGAATTTATGGCACAAGGCACTACTATCAAATTCAAGGGCACAGAAAATTATGTGCCATGGTCTCGATCTTTTATGGTGTTAATTAATGGTCAAAGAAAACTCTATATTCTGACTAAAGAATATTTAGATGAAAAGGACAAAGAATACGACAACTAGCAGACATACAACTACTTGGTTATCAACTGGATGACCAACAATGTTGAGCCTCACATGGACTTAAATCTCCTTTACAAAAATACGAACAAAAAAATGTGTGACGAACTCAAGCAAACATACTCCCAGACGAAGATTAAGTCACGCCTTGCAAACTTTTACAGGTGAATCTGGTCGACATCTCAGGGTGATTTCACTCTCATCGATTGTTACAGGCATCTATCTAGCCTATTTGAGGAGCTTGCGATATTCCATCCCCCATATTGCACCAAACATATAAAAGAGTGTTCTGATTATTGGCAGGTATACCGCTTTCTTGATGGCCTACATTCTTGATACCAAATAGAGGAGTAATTTCTTATATTAAACACACAACTAACGGTGAAGGCCATCTTTGGCCGACTTGAAGAACTTGAGACATCTGCTACTCAACCTTTCGTCCTACCTTCAGTAGAGAACTTTGCATACATCGTGTCATCTAGGTGAGAAGGAAGATACGACTTTCATGGAGGGCGCAATCGTGATCCAAGTCATGGTTGTGGATGAGAATCTGGACGAGGCCGTGACTTTGGTCGTATCCGTGGATGAAACTCTCCTGCCCCATGCACTCACTGTGGTCAGTGGAACCACCCGTCTAAACGATGATGGCAAAAGTTTGGCGTACCTTCTTATCACACCAATAATGCCTATGATGTGGAAGCCTACAACAACCTCTAGTGGCAAGATTGGTTGTTTTAATGACATAGTTACTCTCGCCCATGGCCTTAAATTTCGGCAAATTTCGACCGAAATTCGGTTGAAATTCGATTTCATGACGATACCGATATCGAAACCATATATAATGTCGCTTTCCAGGATTTCAGCCGAAATACCGATCGAATTTCGGTCATTTCGATCCATTTTTCACAGATTTCCCAAGTTCAGTGGAAATGAAAGAAATTTCGGTTTATTTCGGTCCATTTCGACTGAAATTGTTTTAGGTCAATATATGTCATGCCTAGGCCACTAATTGATATTCATAAGGCACTATTTGGCCACTAAAATAAATGTTAAGACACTATTTCAACCACCATTGCACTATAGGTCACTATTCCAACTACCATTGTAATAAAATAAGACCATTAGGGGTCCTCTTTAAACCTTATAAATATAATGTATACGTTTTCATTCCATCTCACAAGTTTACAATCCAACTTAAGTCTTGGAGAGCCAAGTTTCTAAATTCCAAGAAAGGTGGGGTTTTTACCATCTTTTTTTCCATAACACATCTTTCTTTAACATACTTGGAGATGCCAAATATGTTTTTTTTCATCTTTGAATGCTAACTTCAGAATCTTCAGAGTTCAAAATATTTATATAACCATCTTGTTATATTTGGCTAAGCCATCTTGGAGAGCCAAATATGATTTTTACCATTTGACTGCTAACTTCGGATAACCATCATCTCATCTTTGCGTTAACAAACTGTCAGTTTGTTGGGCATCTCATGACTAACACATGCTAATAAACCAACGTTATTCTAATTGTCTCTTAACCATTGGTACAAATTCCATGCATATTGAATAAAATGGCCAAACAAGCATTGAGAGTGTTACATGGGCCATCTACAAGGAAAGAATTATTCTGCCGGGAGGCTATCTAATCAACATAGAAATTCATATTAGTATGGAGTACCTTATTATTTAACCCGAGATCGTAATCTAGACACAAATTATTACTTATTATCTAGTAGCCCAATGCATTTAGGCAGAATGAATCTAGTCAACTGATGTCTAGCTCCATCCATTCCACCAAGGAAGGAATCAGAAAGAGTACATGGATCCACCAAGGAATTTGTGGTTCGGTTGAATCTCATTCTCATCCCAAATAAGATTTAATACTATTAACTTAGTAGTTAGTATTAGTAAGTGCATATATATTATGTGATTGTATCATGTGATCTTGTAAACTTGTATTATGACATTTAATATTTCAATTTTAACATTATATATGCATTCTCTATAAAAAAAATACTATTGTTCTTTTGAGAATTGACAGAAAAATTGAATGTCAAAATTTAATTTTATGTACTGAATTTCACCCTGGACGGTCATCAATATGGTGACCGAGATCATTATTTAAGGCACTTATCATTATAACATCTTATTATAACTAAAAAACTTGTATTTATATCTCTTTTATTGATTAAATAACATTGGAAATCTTAAATTTGAAGAAAAAAAGAGTTTTCAAATCATTTCCGCAATGGCCATTTCACCGAAATTCCTTTTCTGGGCTTACCGAAATGAAACCGAAATCCGACATTTGAGGCCTTGCTCTCGCATGATGCAGATCTTTCAAACTCCATGGCCTACTACCACTGGTAAGACTATTATTGCTGCTCTGGCTACTCCTTCAGGTACAGTAGCCAATTCTGATGTCACTCATGCTTCAGCTTGAAATATTGATCCAGGTGCCTCTACTCCTCTGACTGGAGAAGATAATCTGCTCACCTCCTCCATACCATCTACCTCTGTGAAGCCACTCTGAGTCGTTAATGGGACTCAAATCACTGATTACTACTGTCGGAACTATGGAGTTCTCTTCCAAGCTTCGAGTTTCTGGGGTTCATTGTGCTCATGATTTTTCTCTTAGCTTGTTGTCAGATCATAAGCTTTGTGCTGAGCTTTATTGCCGTGCGATATTGAATGAGTCTTGTTGTTATTTTCAGTATATCCGGACGAGGTAGATTTTTGGTGAGGGTCATGAGAAGAACGACCTATATTATCTTGACATACCCTCGGACTCCAAGCTTGTTGGTGCAACGTCCATCTCCAAAGACCCGCTCCTATGGCATCCGCACCTTGGACATCCCTCTGCCAAGTCCACCTCCATAATATTTCATGAACTCTCTACTCTGAAGCCCTTTCAGTGCGAGGCGTTTGAATTCAGGAAATACCATCGAGCTTCGTTTCCTGTTCGTACTGAGTCTCGTAGTATTACTGCTTTACATCTCATTCATTGTGATGTTTGGGGACCTTGTCCGATCCACACATTAAATGACCATCGCTATTTTATAGTTTTCATTGATGATTATAGTCGACCTGCTTGGGTATATCTAATAAAGGATCGTTCAAAGATTAATCAAATTGTCAAAAATTTCTTTCAATATGTTAAAACTATCTTTCCTAGCATTGTTAAGATCATTTGTACTGACAATGCTCTTGAGTTAACCCAACAGGACTTGACCTCTTTCTGTGCGTCCGAGGGAACTGTTCACCAAACATTATGTCCATATACCTCACAACAAATGTTATAACTGAGAGGAAACCCCAACACTTCCTAGTCAATTGAGTGTTCTTAAACATTATTTGGGGGGATGCTATCCTTATTGCAGTTTATCTTATTAAATGTGTTCCTTCGTCTGTTCTCGAAGGGGGAACTCCATTTTCCTTACTTTACCCTAATGAGTCATGTTTTCCCATACCTTTACAAATTTTGGGTTGTATTGCCTTTGTTCATAGCATTCATGCAGCTGACAGATTATCCTCTCGTGCCATCAAATACATCTTTCTTGGGTACTCTCGTACCTAGAAAGGCTATTGCTGCTTTGATCCTGTTGGGTGTCGATACTATGTGTCTACTGATGTCACCTTCTTTTAGCAGACAAGTTATTTCCAAGGTTGCAGAAATCGGTAGTCGGTACTTGGTTGGTGGGGTCACTGACTAAGGACTAATCGGCAGTCGGGCGACTAATCGAATTTAGTCGGCCATTAGTCGATTTTGGATTTTTTATTTACTTTTAATATATAAATCATTTTTTATATGTCTTCTTATATATTTTGATGCAAATCGAGATCGGCGTCGACAAAAAAAATGATAATATATTTTATGGTGGATATTTGGTAGAAGAACGAGAGGGGTAGAGAAGAAGAACACGCCGGAATGCGCGGGGTTGAAGGAAGAACGTGAAGATCACGAGGAGAGAGAGAGAGACAAGGGAGAGGGAGATAAAATCTCAATTTTGATTCATAATCGACTCTCTAAAAAACAAGGACCTACCCTCTCTTTATATAGGAGAGAGGGTGTACAAAAATAGTAAACTTAATTAAATTGACAACCAACTTATTTAATTGGACTCTAACAAATCCTAATTGACCTCTAATTACCTTAATTAGACTCTAATTATTTAATTGATCAACAATTATAATTAAAATCTACGAAATCAACGTTGAGATCACAGGCGATCTCAATTATTCAATTAGACCAATACGACCACTAAAAACGTAAATAAAATTGATAATTATTTAATTAAATAAATGTGGCCCCATAATTTGGGGTCACGCTGCATCAACTCTCCACCGCTTTAAAAAATTCGGCTCCTGACGAATTGCGTGATGTAGGTGGATAGTTGGAGAGATCATCCTTGAATTGGGCTTCAATTTCCTCCCATGAGATCATCTTCAACATTACGTTTATAATTTTTTCCAATTGGAGGGTACCACTGCAATTTTCGTACCCTTTCAATTTTCTTTATATTCTTATGGCCTTGGACCTTTCTGTAAATATGGATTTGAGGAACTTTTATTTTGCAATTTTTCCTAAATATTCCTCCCCTTAATTGAGGGGATTCGGTGGGAGGGTCTTCCGCCTTCCCCGTTAGGGCTCCATGACCCCATGATAAGAGGCGGCGCCGGTGTGCTGGATCCTCGATGGTACGGCCTGGGATGGCCGCTTCTCGCTGGCGCAGGCTGGGGCGGCAGTTTCGCAGGTGGGGCCGACGCCTACTCAGCCGCGGCAGGGGCTTCCGCGACTCGGAGGGGAGGTGGGGTTCAACTGGGCCCACTCGCAGGAGGTGCGGCGCCTTTGAGCGGCTGGAGTCGGGCGGATCTTTGCGCAGGAGGCGCGGCACTGTGGGGGGGGGGGGGTTGCGGCGTGGTGGATGGCGCGTAAGGGAGGGGCGCGCGGTGGGGACAGGGAGGGGTGTGTGCGGGAAGGGGACAGGCGGGGGGTGTTTTGGCGCAGATGAAAAGGGAGGGGCGGTGGCGCGTTGGTGTAAGGGAAGAGGAGGCGCCAGCTGGGTTGGGTGGTGGTGGCCGCGGGGTGGGAGAGGGTGATGGGGAGGGAGGGGTTGTGGGGTAGCCGGAGGAGGAGGGGAGGGCTGGGGAGAGGGCTGATGCGTGGGAGGAGGGTTTGGAGGCGGCGGGGGTGGGTAGAATCACGCTCGGGAGGGCGTATGGCGCTGCGGGAGGGGTCACCAGCGGGTCTGGGTTCTGGATTGGGGCCGTCAGGGTTGAGGAATGGCCTAGGGAGCCCTGCGAAGGAGTCGTTGGAAGGGTGGAGCTCACCGGGGTTGATTTCGGCGGCGACGGTAGGTCTGAAACCTCCTGGACAGCAGTCTTTTCGTCGGTTTTCTCTTCTAAATCGATCTGGACAGCAACCGCTTGATCTTCGTTCGCGATGTTTTCTTTGTCAAATCTCGCGGTAGCGGCTTCAACGGATGGCGGCTTTGATTGGGCGTCGCGGTAGGCCTCAAGGTTGGCCGTGAAGTCCCGAAACATTGAAGACATGGCTCGGAAGTTGTTCTGCAAATCACATAACATGCGCTTCGTCTCCTTGTCGTAGGCTTCATTGGCTTGCCGTCTTCGTTCGGATGAATGATGGTGTCGGTGCGGACGCCGGGGCGGATCGTTAGATCGTGAGGACGATCTAAATGCCATGCTCTGATACCAATTGATGCAAATCGAGATCGGCGTCGACAAAAAAAATGATAATATATTTTATGGTGGATATTTGGTAGAAGAACGAGAGGGGTAGAGAAGAAAAACACGCCGGAATGCGCGGGGTTGAAGGAAGAACGTGAAGATCACGAGGAGAGAGAGAGAGAGACAAGGGAGAGGGAGATAAAATCTCAATTTTGATTCATAATCGACTCCCTAAAAAACAAGGACCTACCCTCTCTTTATATAGGAGAGAGGGTGTACAAAAATAGTAAACTTAATTAAATTGACAACCAACTTATTTAATTGGACTCTAACAAATCCTAATTGACCTCTAATTACCTTAATTAGACTCTAATTATTTAATTGATCAACAATTATAATTAAAATCTACGAAATCAACGTTGAGATCACAGGCGATCTCAATTATTCAATTAGACCAATACGACCGCTAAAAACGTAAATAAAATTGATAATTATTTAATTAAATAAATGTGGCCCCATAATTTGGGGTCACGCTGCATCATATTTGCAATATAAATCATTTTTTATACATATATTCTTATATATTTGCATAGATTTGAACATTTTCTATACTATTATAATGAAACAAAAGGAGTAATTGGCTTTAAATATAACATTAAGCATATTAGAATAGGTTTGATTTTAAAAAAACAAAAAAAACCTCTATGTAAAAGTCGGCCGAGTAAAGTCGGTCGACTAGTCGGCCTGATTAGTCGGGTTGACCGACTAATGGCCGACTAGGCCTAGTCGAGTCGGCTACTCCCCCCCCCCCCCAACTCGACGAGTCGGCCTAGTCGACCGACTTTTACAACAGTGGTTATTTCTCACAGACTATAAGTGGCATTCCTCTGGACCTCCATCCAATCATTTATACTCATCAGCATACCTCTATACCTTCTACACCAGTGTATGTAACTTTGTCTGTCCCTTTTACGCATGATGATATGATCACTTCGAGTGCTCTCACCACTGTTGCTCGGGATATACCTGAGGAGCTTCATATAGCTCTACGCAAGCAAAAAGACAATGTACATATCACCCCATGTCACATTTTACTTCTATTGATGGTTTATCTAGTTGTGATAACAGATTTGCAAATGCTCTGAATGCTATTTCTGTTCCAAGAGATCATTTCAGTGCAATGCATAATCATGATTGGCGACAGGCCATGGATGAGGAGATGGATGCACTTACCTTCTGGGGCACGTGGGATCTTGTGCAGTGCCCCCTGGGAGCTCATGATGTGGCTAGCCGATAAGTTTTCACGATCAAATAGTCTCCTAATGGTTCTATTGACAAGTTGAAAGCCGTACTTGTTGCCAAAGGTTTCACACAAGCATTTGGGGTTGATTATTTTGAGACATTCTCACCCGTTGCCAGAATGAGGTCGATACATACCATTCTCTCTGTTGTTGCCAACAAGGTTTGGCCCATTTACCAACTTGATGTAATGAACATCTTTCTTTATGGTGACCTGGAGAAGGTCGACATGATGCAACCGTCGGGGTATGTAGTCGAGGGGGAGCATGTATGTTGACTATGCAAGGCCAGTTATGGTCAAAAGCAAAGCTCCAGAGCATGGTCTGATAGGCTCACTACGGAGATCAACACATTTGGTTTTCAGAGGACAACATCTGACTACTCTGTCTCTGTTAGATGATGGTCTACTAGCACAATCATTCTTATTGTCTATGTTGATGATATAGTTGTCACATGAGATGATGTAGACGGGACCTTCCTCCAGAAGATCTTTGTCATGAAAGACCACGATCAACTTCGTTATTGTCTCGGCATTGAGGTAATACGCACTACAGAGGCGTTCCATCTTTCATAGAGGAAGTACTGCCTCGATATTCTAACCGAGGTAGGACTATTTGGATGCAAGCCATCTGGCATCCCTACAGAAGTGAGAAAACATTCAACATTTACTAATCCAGCTTTTGAGAATGCAACACGATACATAAGCTTAGTAGGAAAATTGCTCTTACTGTTACTAGACCAGATATATCATCTGTTGTGAGCAGAGCCATCCAGCATATGGAAAAGCCTCTTTACAGTCACTGGTAGGATGTTCTTTTGATCCTTCGATATTTGAAGGAATTACCCGGACATGGACTCTACTATGGGGTGAAAGGGCACACCAATATCACCGCTTATACAGATTCTGACTATGCTAGCTCTCTTGAGGACCGTTGATCCACTACAAAATATGCCATGTTTGTTGCGGTCAACCTTGTCACTTGGCAAAGCAAAAAGCATATAGTGATCTCCAAATCCAGTGTGGAAACAAATACATGGCAATGGCTCAAGCCACCGGTGGGATCACATGGATTGTCTCTTTCCTAACAGAACTAGGCATGTCAATCGCCACTCATGTACCCTTATACTATGACAACAAGTCTGCTATGTACATCACCACCAATCCAGTTTTCCATGAGCGAATAAAACATATTGAAGTGATTTCTATTTCATTCATCATGCAGTACGAGGAACACGAATCAACACTCGACACATCTCTACTGGACTTCAACTTGCAGACATCCTCACAAAGGCTCTTCCAAGGAAGCGCCTCATCTACTTAGTGTCCAAGTTGGGCATGATCGACAGATATGCTCCAACTTGAGGGGGAGTGTTAGAGTTATTATATTGACATTTATGTCCGTAACCCTTCGGCTCCGTAACCCTTCGGGGGTATTTATGTATATTCTTCTTGCCTTCTCTAGGATTTTCTCTCTATATAAGAGACACAGCCCTATGGAATAGACATCTTATTCATTTCTCTTCTCCACAAAGGGAAAAATAAAAGGATGAGACTTTTAGAAATGGGTAGAAAGGAGCAATGAAGATTGCAAAAGAGTAGTAAAAATCGAAGAGAAAAGAAGCATGTTCAAAAAAATGGTGGAACAAAACAAGAGAATGATTGAAAAATAGAGGTTAAAAAAAGGATGTTAAAAAGGAAAGGAGGATCGAAATCTATGGATGGATGTAGGCCCATTTTTTATTGGTTTCATTTCAAGCTCAACACACCAATGTTTGTTGGATTCAATAAAAGGGGAAAGAAAAATGTTGGTGAAAAAATAATGGAAACAATCCATGAACGAAAAAGGGTGGGACTTTTTTAAGGAAAAGGTGAGACAGTTATTGCAGAAAAAGGAGAACGAGAAAAAAAGAGGGAAAGAAACTGTTGATTTTTTGTTTGTATTTCTCACACGGATGTAAGAAATAAGGGGAGTGTTAAAGAATACCTCCATGTTTTTGTACAAGGTGCACATGAGACTTTTTGTTGAAAGGTCTCCATATGCATGTGTGGGCGCAGAGACTGAATGCGGATCACGTTTGACAAAGACCAATAAAAGGTTTGCAATGAGATTTCCAAAGGAACTATGGAGAAGAGATCACATTCTCTCATGAGACTTTTTGTTGAAAGGTCTCCATATGCATGTGTTGGGCGCAGAGACTGAATGCGGATCACGTTTGACAAAGACCAATAAAAGGTTTGCAATGAGATTTCCAAAGGAACTATGGAGAAGATATCACATTCTCTTAGCACTATATGAGAGATGCCCAGATGAGAGGCTTTCATTGAGAGAGATACATTGCAAGTGCTTCATAAAATAAGCCCATTATTCATACCATCATCTGGCAGCTCTACTCATAAAGGCTCCTGTTATAGAGGTCCACTTCATACTTCCATATCTAGAACAATCAAGATCTGAGAAACAGCAATTGCAAACATCTAAGATCAAAAACACCATATATCAGTGTTTACGTTTTGTTTGTGGCTTAGTGTATTGAATTTTGTATTGTCCAAGCTAAGCATTTCATACTCTGACTTAAAGGGGATGCTGAAAAAAGTAAAATGGGTTATTCAAGTGGGAGTTATTTAGTCTTACATTGCTAAGTGATGGGACTTGGTTGTAATTATGGGGCTCCCCACACCCCTTGCACTCATTGAAAAAAAGACGACAACAACAACAACAAAGCCTTTTCCCACGTTAAGTAGGGTCGGCTACATGGATTCTTCGCCTCCATTCAGATCTATCTTGGGTCATTCCCAGAGCTTAGATCAAAAAAACTAAGATCACTTCGGATAGTCTCATTCCAACACTTCCTGAGCCTTCCTCGCCCTCTCTTAACCAGTTCAACACCCCAACACTCGCACCTCCTAACCGGTGTATCACCCGGCCTCCTTTGCAAATGACCAAATCACTTTAAGCGTTTTTCTCGCAACTTATCCTCGATCGGAGCTACACCCACCTTAAGCGTTTTTTCTACTTTCTTTTTCTCACTCATTGAGAAAAGAAAAGTAGAAAAAATAGTCCATGTGGCTTTCTCTCGTGGTGCCATCTCGCTCTTTTAGAAGTAGAATTCTACAAAATAATCCAAGTGTTATTCTTTATCATTATTGCTTTAATTTGTTTCCATATTTCATTTCTCAACTTGTTTATCTAAGGCATGTCAGAAAACATAATATGAGGCGACTCACCTAGTAGAACAAAAAGATAGTAAACAAGAAAGTATAGTATACATAGGGCTCAACAGGAACATACATGAGCAATTTATATGAAAAATAATGAAGCAACAAACTATACCAATACTTCTAGTTACAGCATGTAGAGGAAATTTGTATAATATTACTATCATAGATTTATCTAACCTAAACCTTAAGTGGTACGTATGGTTATTAAGCAATTTGACACTAGCTTGAGAAATTATGTCCAAGTGTTCTCAAATTAAGATATCTACCCAACCTTATTCCCGTTTATTTATAGTGGAAGTAATAATCAATCAATGAGTAGCAGAACCATCATTCATTCATATCAAAGTATAAGTGTAGCATTATTTAATCATAGTTCACATTGATATAATTAAGCATGCATTTCTATATCAAGTTACAACAACTAAACATGCAATTTTAAGCAATCATACAAAAAGTTTATTAAATAATTATCATTAGCAAGTAATTCACCCTACGGTTTAGATATATCTATAAGTCTTGCAATCGTATTTAATTCTGTTCTTGGATTTAGCTAGAGCCTCCTGAGAGAGAGATAGACTCGCCCCTTAGCTATGAGGATTCTCTCCAATCCTCCTAAGTATCTTCTCGATGATTATGTCCCTATCCAGGTAAAGCATCCACAAGCTAGGAGCCTCATGCTTCATCTCGGGTTCCAGCAAGCTATAAACAGAAATATATGATCATTATATCATATCATGGCTTGCACCTTGTATGGCAATTTCTACATATTCCCTTAATCGCCGCATACTCAACCAAGGCCTTTCGGGCTAATATAAGCATATTTAGTCCAATGCTGCATTCACAGGGTTAATATATATCATCATCATAGCAGGCCATCCATTTTATTTATGCACAAATCTAGCATGGCAAACCAAGAACTTTACATGTACTCAGTATGCAAACATGAGTATTAATATTAGGCATGTTACAAGGTATGTAGCACTTCAATCGAACATACCATCATCTATCCTATTTGCATTAATATGACATAACACAAAACAAAAGCTGCGGACAAACAATTTAAAGGCTAATCCATCATCTACTAAGTCGTTGTAACGGTGACATGGTAAACACAAGTACGGTGCGCAATTCAATCACATAGCATCATTAGCACACCTATTCTTGCATTTAAAACAAGCATGTGTTTATTCATATGCTCGTATTCATGCATTAGTTACAAAGATAGCATCAAGCAACATTAAGGCATCAAATAGTTATTAATCATCAAGGGTGAAGGGGCCTAATAGGCTTGATATGCCTAGATGTCCTGGAGGTTCAACGAGGATCAAGCCTTAAGTTCATGTAAATCCAAATTTCATTAATACAACCCTTGGCTAGACTTCTGGTGGTTTATCAGTCCTGGGATGAGTCGATTACCCACCCTCCTGATTGACCAGAGAAGTCATGAATCGACTTATGCAATGATGAGTTGACTAATGAGCCTTTGAGTTGGCTCTGGTAATGACTTAGTCGACTCTACTATAGACTAATTGTCTTCATAATCAACTCACAAACGAATGGGGTCATTAGAAGACCCGTGAGCCAACTCATTTCCTAGATGAGTTGATGTAAGAGTCTCCTGGTCGATTGGCAAATAATGCATAGTTGATGGCCACTCAGAGGACGACTCCAAGGGCGATTCCAAGGGCGACGGGGAAGGCGGTCGTGCACTACGCTACTACCGAGAGGGGCAAGGGGAAGGGCTGCGCTTCATCCTCACAGGAAGTCAGCCCCCAGTTCGTGGCGGCCGAAGGGGAGGAGAAGCTTCTAAAGGACTCAGCCTGGGTGACGGTCTCTCGCAAGAAGCTTGGTCGCACATGCTGGCGTTGTGGGGTAAAGGGTCATTTGGCTTCGGTCTGTGCGGCAAGGCCTCGCTGCTTCTCTTGCGGTGGCCTCGGACACAAACAAGCAGGGTGTGGTGCTAATCATCGGGGGCCTGTCGGTTTCTCTCTCGGTGGCCATCCACCTCGAGGGAATACCGCTGGCTCGGGGAGGCTGCATGCAGATCGTTTTGCCTCGACCTCAAGGTCCTTCGCGCAAGTGGTGGCGGGGAGAGGACCACGCTCTTCGTCGGAGGGTGATGGGTCCTCAGGGAAAAATGGCTTTCAAACTCCTCCTGCTCCCGCGTCAAGGGTGCAGTTCGAAGCTGGGAGGGTGATGGGTGCTTCTGGGAGTACCTCAATGGAGGGGGCGGGGGGAGTGGGGGATGCAGCTCATTCGGAAGGGGGGGCTGGTTTGGCGCGCCAAGGTCGGGTGCTGGTAGGGGTCTTCCTCGACCGGTGCCTCTCCTTGGAGGAGGTGGCCAACACTCTTCTTGAGCTTCTGGGGACGACCTTCTCGGGCGACCTGTTCCTGATGGGTTCGAAAAGATGCGGCGTTAGAGGTCTTCTTGGGGACCAGCGCTCCCGTTTGATCCGAGCGGGACCGCATGGAGGGATCGTTTGGAGAGAGCTGCGCTTCGCAGACGGCGCCTGCTCCAACCTGGAGGTTTGCGTGGCTGAGGTCAAGGGGGTCCCCTTCTTATCAAGATCCGTTCATTGCCTTCGGCGTCCGCTAAGAAGGTGGGGTGAGGTGCTGGCCGTTATCAGCGATGGCCTAGCACCGGGAGAGGATCCGGTGATAACGAAGATCCTTATGGAGTGCAACAAGGAATTCCTTGACAGGGCGATGGGGCAGGTTTTCTTTGAAGTGTTAAATTTGGGAAGATTCTACTGTAGAGTGGAGTTCTCTGTGGTGCAACCTCCGCCGCCTCCATCACGGCCGGAGCGGCGGGCTCCGGTGGGGGACTCCGACAACAGCCTTGTTTCATTTTCCGAGGAGTCGCAGCCGCGGTGGAGGGTCGCTTCGTTTTTCTCGCCGCAGCTGGGGGCGCCTCTCGAGGGGGCGCCTTGCTTTGATGTTTACGTAAGGCCCTCTCCCCCTGCTGTACGTGAAGGCCATCCCACCGCATGGCATCGTTGCATGGTAGCCGCCCTCGGGAGTACGCGGGGGGACGTGGCGGGCGGTTGGGATGATGTGGAGGGTAGGTGCACGAGTTTTGATGCGGATTTGGCTTTTTCGATGGGGTCGGCAGCCTCTGCCTTTCGGATCTTCTCTCCTGGCGCTTCCATCCTTGGACGTGCCGCTTCATCATCATTCGGAGTCGTACGTCAATCTGCGCCTCGGGTTGCTGACGCAGGCCTGCTCCATTTCTCCAACAAGGATCCTTCCTTTGCCCCGGGTCGGGCGAGTGCTCCTTCAGATCCGATCCACCTGCTACTCCCTCCTCCGCAGCCGGATCCGTCCTCTGACCCGGGTCGGGCGGGTGCTTCTTCGGATTCGGACCTCCCTCTGGTCTTTCCCCCGCAGTCGGGCCAGGGCGCCCTGCCCATTTCATCAAGCCTATTCCTTACACAGCACTCAGACTCCTCCTCCTTCGATTACCATCCGGGATCTTCTGCGCTCCAGGCTGGGTCGGCATCTTCTGCGCCTCAGACTGGGGCTTCGCCTGTGGTGGGGGGCTCTCATGGGCCTTCGGCTTCGATGGGGGACCTGGAGTCCCTCGCTGTCATGGCTTCTGCCTTCGATTCCTCGAAGAGATCTTGCAAACGTTACAGAAGAAGACGGACCGCGCGCTCGCGGTCTAGGGAGCACCACACTTGCCTATCCTTCGAAGAGGCGGTGGCGGAAGCGGCGGGAGTGGTACCTTCAGGGGATCTCAACGAGGTTGCCAAATGAAGGTCCTCTCATGGAACGTTCGGGGGTTGGGGGATGCGGCTAAGAGAAACACGCTGGGCTCCAGATTCAAGGAATGGGGGTGCGACGCTGTCCTCCTTCAAGAAACCAAGCTGGCCTCTCTGGACGATGATGTTTGGCGTTCCCTCAGGGGGGGGGATCTTGATCAGTTCTCTGCTCTCCCTTCGGCGGGAAGTGCGGGAGGGGTGCTTATTGCATGGAAGTCTTCTCTTTTCTCCCTTGTCTCTACTGTGAAGGGAAATCACTCCATCTCGGTCCTGCTCTCCAGGAAGGACCACTCTCTCTCCTTCCTTCTCTCCTGCGCCTACGGCCCTTGCGACGCGGCGAGAAGGAAGGAGCTCTGGGAGGAGCTTCGCAACGCCTCCGTGACCTTCACGGGCTTGCCTTGGCTTATCGGAGGGGATTTTAATGTCACGCTCCGTTCCACGGATAGACCCCGGTTCAGGGGGGGTTCGGACCCGGGTTCGCCGGAGTTCAAGGCTTTCGTCAATGACTTGGCTCTTCAGGACTTAACGGCGTCTGACGTCAGCTTCACTTGGAGGAACTCTTCTTCGAAATCATGCATTGATAGGTTCTTCGCGTCCACGGCCTTCATGGATCTCTTCCCTCTGGCGGTGGTCCTCTCGCGTCCTCGCGCGTTTTCTGATCATTCTCCGATCGTCTGGGAGTCACAGGTGCCTTCCCCACGGGCAGGCCTCTTCAGGTACGAGAAATGTTGGCTGCTCGAGGAGGACTTCCGCGCGCTGGTGGCTTCCTCTTGGGCGGAGCCTTGTGAAGGTCGATCGGCGGTGACCAGGTTCCGCAAGAAGCTGGAGCGGCTGAGGGGCGTCCTGTCCCATTTCAAGAAAAGGTCGCGGGAGGCTAGGCTTGCGGCGAGGAAGGAGGCGGAGGCTATCGTCAGCGAGCTCGACTCCTTGGAGGGGCTGAGGGAGCTCCGTGACGACGAATTGGCTTCCAGATCGGCGGCGATGGCTGCGGTTGAGAAGGAGGAGAGGAAGAGGGTCACGGAGTGGCGTCAGCGTGCGAAGTTGAGGTGGATCAAAGAAGGCGACACGAACTCCTCCTTCTTTCACAGAACGGCTTCAAACAGGAAGCGCTCAAACATGGTTCGCTCCATGTCAGTTGGGGGGCGCGAGGTGGTGGGTGAGGACGCCATTGGGAATGCGGTGGCGGATTACTTCAGGGACCTCTCTTCGGTTCGTTTGCCTAGACGCTGGCGCTGGTTGGGGGAGGATGTTCCTACTCTTTCCTCCGCGCATTGTGCGGAGCTGATCCGCGGCTTCTCCATCGACGAATTAAAGGCTGTTGTATGGGATCTCAATGTCGATGCCTCGCCTGGCCCCGATGGCTTCCCTATAGCCTTCTACAAGGATTTTTGGGATGTGGTGGGCCAGGATGTTTGGGAGGTTGTCGTCGAATTCTCTTCGGGAAATCTTGGCTTCGATGGGATTAATAGGGCTCTTATTGTTCTAATTCCGAAATCCCAATCTCCAGCAACTATTGATGACTATCGCCCTATTGCAATCTCGAATGCTCTGTACTTGATTGTTGCGAAAGCGCTTGCGAGGAGATTGGCGGTACTTTTAGATTTTCTGATTCATCCGTCCCAGGTGGCTTTCATCCCTGGTCGCTCGATCTCCGATGTGTCGGCCCTTGCGTCTGAGATGGTTGAAAGCTGGGTCAGACAAGAGAAACGCGGCTTTCTCTGGAAGGTCGACTTCGCAAAGGCTTATGACTCATTGGACTGGAGCTTCCTTTGGTCTGTGTTGCGTGCCCGCGGATTCCCAAATATTTGGATCTCCTGGATGCGTCGATGTGTTTCTACGGCATCCTTTTCGATCTTGTTGAATGGGCGTTTCGTTGGTAGCCGGTTTCAACCAAGGAGGGGTGTTCGACAGGGGTGCCCCCTGGCACCCATGCTCTTCGTCATTGCCGCTGACGTTCTCCCGAGAATGGCGGATCGGGTGATCGCGAGGGGCTTCTCATCTGGCTTCTCGTGTAGCTTCAGCAAATGTCCTACACTCCAATATGCGGACGACACGATCGCCTTCATTGAGGGGGGTCTGGAGGAGGTTAAGGGAATGGCGGTCACCTTCGACATCTTTAGCGACCTATCGGGGTTACGAATCAACCACTCAAAGTCGAAGGTGATCCCTTTCGCTTGGGATGATCATTATGCGGCGGCTTGTGGCATGACTCTGGGATGCTCCCCCTCTACTCTTCCAATCGATTACCTGGGCCTGCCTCTTGGCGCGAGAAGGACGAGATTGTCCCATTGGAGCAGGGTCATTGATAAGGCGGAGAGAAGACTTACTGGTTGGGGTGCGGCGATGCTTTCCAGGGGTGGGCGTCTCGTGCTCATCAGGTCGGTTTTGGCGGCCATTCCTATCTATTTTCTGGCGAATTGGTCCATTCCGGTGGGGATCAGGAGGAGGATCGAGGGCCTTATGCGGACTTTTCTTTGGGGAAGAAGGGGCTCCGCATCGCGGGGCATCCATCTGGTGGCCTGGAAGGATGTGGCGAAAAGGAAGTGCGACGGTGGGCTCGGGATTCGGAGCCTGGATCTGGTAAACGATGCTCTCATGCTTAAATGGGTCAACAAACTTTGGGGTACCGCCTCTGGCTTCTTCCCCTCTATGCTACGTGATATTCTCTCCATCGGGGGGGACATGTTGCGAGATGCTGACGCCGCGCGTTCTGGCACGCCTTTTTGGAGGGGAATCGCCTCGGCGGCTAGGCGGTTCTCTCATCTGTTCAAGCGGGTGCTGGGTGATGGAAACTCCTTCCTCTTTTGGCACGACGCGTGGGCGGGGGACGCCACTCTCGGTTGCTCCTTCCCTCGCCTCTGTGCCTTGGCGGCGAACTCGGGTGCTTCGGTAGCTTCTAATTGGGATGGGGGCGGCTGGTTCCCATGCTTTGCGGCAAACCTATCCGACGATCGTTTCGATGACCTCTTACGGCTCCTGCACCAGCTTAGGGATGCGCCAACACCTTCCAATGGAAGGGACCACTGGACCTGGCGTGGCGACGCTTTCTCCGCGAGGCGGGCCTTCAAGATCATCTCCCATCAACCAAACTCCGATCGTACCTCCCTTTGCAATGATCTGGGATGGCTGTGGACCTTAAATTTGCCGGAAAAGGTGGCCTTCTTCTTGTGGCTTCTGCGCCGCGGTAGGGTGTTGACCCGGGATAGGTGTGCTATGTTCTTATCGGGGGATGGCTCCACGGATTGCGTACTGTGTTCCGGCGAGTTGGAGACCCTGCAACATCTGTTCTTCTGCTGTCCGTGCTCTACCTCCATTTGGGAGGGCCTCAATGTTTCTTGGGTGGACGTTTCCTCGGCCGAATCGTTCTGGATCACCTTGCGCTCTCATGCGGATCGTCAAAGACGGGAGCTGCTCCGCCCACTTGCTTGCATCTGGGCCTTATGGCTCGCTAGGAACGCCAAGATCTTCAGGGGCCAAAGATTTTACAGGGAAAACGTCTTCGCGCATGTGGAATTACTTTTAAATGAGTGGTTGCTGCGGTGACGCTTTAGTCGGGTGTGGTGACTGGGTTTGTGGACTGTGATTTAGACAGGGATCCTCTTGATCCCGGGTGCTTCTTTTCACATTGTACCTCTCTCCCCATCTCCCTCTTCTCGCTTTTTAATAAAATTGGGGCGAACACCACCGCGTGTCTCCCCCGAACCTTTATGTGTTCAAAAAAAAAAAAAAAGTCTCCTGGTCCGTTCACCCTAATGGGGAGTCGACTTAACCTCCTAGAGAGTTGACTAATAAACCTTGAATCAACTCGGCCTTAGTATAAACCGACTCAATGTCATCAGTCAAAATTGACCTTTTCGATCCGTCGATTGGTAGGTTGCCAATACCCATTCCAAATCTGATTTGAGTTTGATGATAATTCCCTTGATTTTTTTTTGTTAATCCAACATAGCAAATGAAGTTCGAGTAACATGAAATTTAGAGGGTTACTAAATTAATACAAAAACTTTACATGTGTAAGGTCAGATATTATTTTCACTATAAAAAACAAGTCATAGATAAACACAAGTATATCCAAAACAAAGTATATGCTTTTAATCAAAAGCATGTTCCAAAAAAAGGACAAAACATTTTTCTATAAGCATTCTAATCACATGAAAGGATGAGAACAAACCCTAGAAGACCTCAAGAAATCCTCAAGAGACGAGGAACCAAGGAGGTTAAAGGGCATACTCTACCTCTTTGTTGGTTGCCCTCTTATTCAGCTCATTCTTCGTGGGTCCTCCATAAATCCGTGAATCCTACTCTTCAAGCCCACAGATTATATCCTAAACATGATGTATTAAAGGCTTGAGTCTTCAATGGACTCTTGGGTCTTGGAGCTCTTCTCCTTAATCTTCCAATGGAAAAGGTGACATTATCTTGATTATATGGCGGATAAGGCTCTTAATTTTGGGAATGGATGTTTTTCTAATCCTACTAGGTAATTATAAAGCCTTCAATTAATACAAGAGAGAGGAGGGAGTTTAGTTGCCTAAAAGGAGGGAATACATTACAAATTTCCTTCTCCCAAGTACTAAAGTCCCAATTGAAGAAGGAAGATAAAACAAAGAAATAATAAAATAGCATATGATCGGAAGTGAATTAAAGATCTCCCATTCCCAATGCACTTACCAACTCCTCTAAGTATAATTTTTATCAATCTAAGCTTTCCCATTCAATTTGTTAATAACTGCAAGTGCATTTTTCTTTGAAATTTAAATTAAACAAGTTTAGTGGGTTATATAATCAAGTCAACTTATTTCAACCAAGTTGGTTGAGACTACTTAGGTTCAATCGGCTACAGGAAAACTGGTAAATGGTTTAGTATCCAGGATGTTATACTCAATATCTCACCTAATTGTTTATCTCAACACTTCCCCCGAGCTAAGCACTGTAATTCCCAAACTGCAACAAACTGAAAAACTCACTCTTACACACACAACACCAACTATGAGCATAATGGAATTCGTTGTTTCTATTCTGGGAAGTCGTTCATGGAAATAATGCATACATCTGTATATACCCTCCTCACATTATAGAATTGTATACACCCACCTCGTGCATTATTACAATGAAGTAGATAACGGAACCCGCTTCAATGGTCTAGTTGCAGAGCAGGGCGAAATAATGCATACATCTGTATGTACCCTCCTCACATTATAGAATTGTATACACCCACCTCGTGCATTATTACAATGAAGTAGATAACGGAACCCGCTTCAATGGTCTAGTTGCAGAGCAGGGCGTATCCACCCAAAAGGACAAGGTTCAAGCCCCACAACTTACATGAATTTCCTCGAAAAAAATAGAGGAAAATGGCAATAAAACAATGATTATTTAATAAATAACATTATTTCAAAACCATGTGACTCTCAAAAAATCCCTCATCATTGGTACATCAAAACTAGAAGCATGTAAAGTGTGGCCTTTAATGGAGGTCATACCTGCACATCACAAAAATGATGAAAAAACATTGGACCAAATTGGACTAGAAACCCACCATATGGACGGATAACAAAAAGTTACGCGCGATGGAACCACATGAGATAGAACTTTTCTACATCGTTCCATAAACCACAAGAGATCTAGGACTATACAGGCAGAGGTGTGGAAACCTCTAAAAGAAGAAGCCGCCTATCGTACACATGATATTGCAAAAGTTGCACTCATGGGAACGACAATAAGACACATATCTCCCACACCACTAAGATGCTTTCTTCTTCTTTTCACATGTCCAAGGAGATATCTGGAGATCTCCTCCTTGATGTGGACGCCGTTACATGAAGTCCTCTCAGAACATGCTCACAAAAGATGATCGCAAAGACTTTTCCTTTGAAACCTCGAAGAACCAACAATGGAACGAGAGATGGGAGAAGGATAGTCTTGTAGGGAAGAAGGAGAGAGAGTGAGAGGCATATTGAAGAAATTTGGGAGTCTCTACAAGTTTTTATTAGGAGACAAGGTGGTCGTCCACCCTCTCTTATATAGAAAGGATGGGAGCCACCAATGTCGTCAAGGTCAAACCCTACCACTTTGTCCCAATCACAGAAGGATTACCCATTTACATGACCCTTTGACATGAGGTTACTCTAACCCGACCATGCTACTAAAAAGATGAGCTACGCCCCTAGTACAATTGCTCAAAGCATCATAAGGGAGAGAAGACCCAGGTCCGTTATACTTGTTTCTTGTGATAGGCAAGAAATCCATTCTTCTTTTCCTCTAAGTATGAGGGCAGAATTTCACTCATTCCAAGTTGGCAACGCACACATGCTCCTTAGTAAAGGTGAAGTGCGGAGGAGGGTGTTTATCCGAGACAACACAACAAAATCCTAATCTTTAAAAGAAAATTTCAGCCATTTGATCTGTGAAACCGGATTTGGCCTTCTCTTCCTAAGTCATTTTGCTTTCTTCAAAAGCAGATGGAGTGAGCTCAAGATTCTAGCCGCAGAAACTAGCTATTATAATATAAGTCAATCTACGCAAAGGGAAGAGCAATGGAATGGACGGTGGGCCTGGAGATGAGAAGGTCGAGAACGAGATCCCTTAATCTATGTAATATCGACCAAAACCATACGCAAACAGAAGAAAAATCATAAAACATCGGCCCCAATCCCCATAAATAGTTCCAAAGCATTTGGCGTAAACAATGAATCCAGTCTCGGATTCTCAAAGTTCAGGAGGCGACCAAATCCTTAGGCAATAGAGGAAAAAACAAAAGTTATTCGAAGGCTCAATGGTATTTCAAAGACGGGTCAGAGGTGATCGAGTAACACCCCGACATCAGTCCAGACTTGCGCGAACATCAGATCGGGCAAATATCATCGAGATTTACCCAACGGCAGGAAGCGATTCCCAATACAGGAATCGAAATTACGGGATCGCCAGCGGCCTTGTCGTTCGGAAAATCTACAATAAGTTCGGGAGACGCAATGATTACCGAAGCAGTCAACACCGCGGGCGAGTCAAAGGAGTGTTGACTCGCCGGTGAGTGTTGAACGGGATAATCTCCGACGTTGTTCCACCGGAGCGACATGGAAGCGGACGGAGACGAGATCGATAGGGCTCATCGGAGAAGATCGAAAACAAACAACAAACCGGAAGGACTCGCCTGAGGCCGAGGTGACGGAGAGGAGGAGGAGGCGGAGGAGGCGGAGGAGGAGTAGGACACACCTGGACTTCACCGAAGCTCGCTCGCGCTTCGGCCCTCGAGCCAATCGAGCACCATGTGATTCAGATCTGGTGGATCCAAAGATCCATCCAATTTAGCTTTGGATATTCCTTCCTTTCATGTCGGTGTTGGAGTTATCCTTACGCTTGCAATTATTTAAATTTGATGAGTCACAGATGGATGCCATTTTTAATCTCCAACTTTTGGATCTGAGTCTGACGTAAGTCACAATCATAATATTTTTACAATTGTATTCACGCATGAAGCCAACAATAATGATATTTTACTTGCCAAAAAAATATCCACTTCACAAGTTGACGTCGAACGTGAAGATTGCAATTCGACCCGTCCGATCGGTGAACCGGGCCTGGACAGGTTCAGTTAACCGATTTAGGTCGATTCAGTTTGATTATTCTAATTTTAGTTATCCGTTCGATTTAACTTATTTTTTTGACCCGGTTTAACCAGGTTCAACCGAAGTTGAACCGCATGTAATTTTTAAATTATTTAAAAATTTGTTGATGGTGGGATTGAACTCATGACCTTTAGTTAACTATTTCACACATCTACCCAACTACACTAACACAACTTTTTACATATATTGAGTTTTAAATATAATTAAACTCTTATCATGTTATAAAGCATCTAGTCCAAATAATATATATATGATATGTATGATATTTGATGGTGTATAAGAAAAATACTTTATGTATAGTGTGAAATATATACATTATCAATGTATTTTATATATATTTCAAGTATATTTAACTGTATATTATATATATTATTTCATTTCGGTTTGATTAGTCGGTTCAACCACTTTTTTTCACTGGTCTGATTTTAAATAATGATGATGTCATCATCCGATTGAACTGGTTTGATTACATGGTTCGATCCGATCCAACCATTTCAGTAAAGTTTCCGATTCGGTGTCCGATTCGATTTCAAAAACCTTGTTGAGAACATAACAATGTACCTTTATCTTTGTCTTTATATATTATATATAATATAAAGGCGCATGGGAGTATTACGGTGATGACAGTGACACTGCTCACCCTGATAATTTTTGTCAAAAATGTCGATCTTACCCTTGACGATTAGTTAATATCCCAGCGTGCCCACTTCTCTTCATGGATTCCCGCTAGGGCTGTCAAAAAATTCTCAGGTTCGACATTCGCTCAGATTCGGCTCGGTAAAAGTTCGTTTTAGATTCGATTCGAAAATAAACGAACCGAACCTGAACACGAGTTTGGGCTCGATTAAATAAACGAACCGAACCTCAAAAACATAGGTTCGCTCAGGTTCGGTTCGTTAAAAGCTCGATTATATACACTGATACATACATACATATATAAAAATATATACATATATATTGTACATATAAAGAAAAATATATTCTCTCAAAACGTGAGGACTTTCTCTTAAAATTTCCATACATATATATTATATATATAAAAAATCTCTCAAAATGAAGGGGCTTTTTCTTAATTTATCCAAATCCACCCATCCTAACCTAATTTGGTTTCCAGGAAAGGAACCCTCCCTCACGCACGCCGCCCACCCCCAACACATCCCCTGCGAGTTTGTCATTCGACCTCGGCCGGCCCCTCACGCTGCCGCGAGGCTGCGACTGTGAGGCCCTCTCGCGCCGCACCGCACTGCTACGAGGCTGTGATTCGACCTGCGACTGCGAGGCGGCGAGGGCCCTCTCGCGCCGCACCGCAAACCCGCGAGGCTGCGAACCTGCGACTCTGCGAGGACCTCTCGTGTCGCGCCGCGATGCCGCAGGGCCCTCACGCTGCGGTGAGGCTGCCCTAAACCCTGACGTTGCCGCGCTGCTCCTCGCGCCCTCACGCTGCCACCCCTCTCAACCTCAACTGCCTGTCGCCCGACTCGCTCCTCTCCCATCTCGGCCTCACCGGCCGCGATGCCACCTGCGAGTGCCAAGCATCCCCCTTCCCTCTCGCAGTCCCAACACGCGCACCGCAACACACAGGTATAATCCTTAAATCTAAGATGTGTTTTTTACTATATATTATCATGACTTTGAATGAATGCTAAATGATTTCATCCCCTTTGGTACTGCCCACGTTTTTCACTTACTTGGAGGGAATGTTCTCCTCTCTATGTTGCATTAAGTTCATCAAAATATTGCAGGAGATGTCCTCCCCTTATTTGGACGAGATGATGTAGCCGTAATCTGATTTCCTCCCAAAAACATAGGGGATGGATTTGCCATTTCGACATAAGATGTGTATGACGTATATCATTATAGATGACTTACATTTTATGATGATGACTGAAAGTAATTGTGGTTGATACTGTATACATAGTTCATCCCCATGCATTCTAAATGGGACTTTCTATATGCATTGTGATGAGTTAAAGCGCCTAATGTTACGACATTCGATTAATAAAACGCCAACTTTCAAAGGCGTACAGATAAACTAAGCAGGCATGATGGGGAGATTTTAGCCGTGTTCTTAGTTGTGCATATGTTCTAGTAGTTGGCTTGTATATCCATTCATATAAATATAAGGAAAATTATATATAAGTTATATAACATACACTATTGAAGTTTTTTTTATTAAAAGATATTAACCAATGCAAAAATACATATATATTTAGCATTATCAATGTTTACTCTAAAACGAGCCTTTAACGAGCGGAACCGAGCCTTCACGAACCTTACCCGAGCCGAACCTGAATACGATTTTTATTTTATCGAGCCGAACCGAACCCGAACCTCAAAGTATACTAAATGAACCGAACCGAACCTGGGTAGGTTCGCTCAGGTTTGGCTCGTTTACACCCCTAATTCCCGCTATCGATCCACCATGGACATCCTTCCACTTCTGCCCTTCCCCTTTCGAAGGAATCCCACCTATCTCCCGTTTTGACCGTTTGAAACATAAGCAAAGGGCAAGCCTTTATGCAATGAAATTGTGGTAATCTTTATTTAATTTCATTATATTTTTTTAAGCCCGGTAATTTTGGGGGTCCGGGTATCCCCATTCATTGATCAAAGAAAGATTTTACAATGACGCACAGATGAGGTATGTAGCCTCTACAAGAACCATTACAAAACTAAATGTGGCCAACATGGCCTTCAACAGTAAACATATGCAAAGTGACCAACATGATCTTCTAAATGTCGAAAGAAAAGTGCCCTCTTTTGGCTTTCTCCTTTGCTTTTCTGAACATTGGAGACCTCATCTTGGTTTGTCCTGGATTCAAATGAAGTTTGAAGTCAGAACTGTAGATTGTCTCATCACTTGTATCTGGAACTTCTTCTTCCACATTTTCATCATCTGCCAACTCATCATTGGATGGAATATCCAACACTTCTGAATTTGGTATACAAACCTGTTTAGGAGTTTGCATGCCCTTTCTTTTTGTTTCCATTTTCTTCTCTAAAGTCTTTTGGATTCTTACAGAATCCTGCTGGAATTTATGTAATAAGGCAGCTTTTAAATCAGCCACCATCCTTTCCTTGGATTGCTGAACATTAGGGGTCAATGATTTTATGCTTTGATCTCCAGTAGACGACCCTTGATTCAGTGAAATGTGCTTCTGATGTTGCTCGACTTCATCAAGTATCAGTTGCTGCCATTCTTCAGCTTCTATTTCTTTGACTATGAGCTGCCTCCCATGCTGTATTATTTCTTGAGTTTGCAACAAGGCAGCTTTTGAATCAGCCACCAACATCTCCTTAGATTGCTGTACTGATTTTGTGCTATGATTTCCTGTACAAGATCCAACATCAGGTTGCATCTGCCGGTGTTGCTTACTCTTATCATGAAGAGGTGTTTCCTGTTGAGTCTTCTTCTTTTGTTGTTGCTCCTTCTTTTGCACATCAGCTTCCATTTCATCCTTTTGCAAAGGAGTTTTTACTCTGTTTTTGTAAGATTTCCATCTTAATTCCTCTAGGCTACAATGTCCTTCAAACACTTTTCCTAGAATCATAAAATTGTTTGGATCATCTTCTTTCAGCTGACTCATTTGCTGCTGAGAAGGTAATTGCTGCTGCTGCTGAAAAGGATTTGGAAGACAGTTCCAAATTCCCATGAACCTGTGGAGATACAGCTTCCTTCAACTGATTTTCCACCACTTTAGGTCTCCAGACTTTATCCTCTTCCTTCCTTTCCTTCATTTTTTCACCATCATCTTTAGCTTTTTTCCTTACTTTACAATCATCATCATTGTGTCCAAGCACACAACAATGATGACAGAACTTGGTAAGTCTTTCATATACTATTCTTTGTTTGAAGACTTGAGCCCCATTCTTTATCATGATGAAGGAAATTTGAGACTTTAACAAATCAATCTCCACATAGACCCGTAAGTAACTAGGTCTAGTGAATTCTTTGACATCCTTGTCCACACAAATATACCTTCCCAAAGTGTTTGCAATAGACTTAATTACACCCGGATTATGGAGGTGTACATTAAGGCAAGGAAGCCCAATCCAAACTGGGACATTGGTAGACCGAAGATTAGGTCTAAAATAAGGAGACCATCTTATCACCGAGACCCAAGAACCACTAAATTTGAAATCTCCCAAGGCATAGGTTTGCACAAAGTCTTTTTCATCCTCGAATCTGATTAATATGTGTTTGGAATCAATGGCTCCAAGGAAGATTCCCCCCAACGAGAAAATCTTGCTTTAAGAAAACTTCTAAAATTAAGCAAGTCAGCCCTGGAATTCTGAAATCTAGCAACCAGGCTAGAAGAAAAGGGCTTCTAGAGCTGAATAATTTCATCCTCAGATATTTCAATTACATACTCCCCATCAATCAGAGATGCTTCTCTAATAGGAATCGACTCGAAAGCAGGAGCCTTACGCAGGCCTTTCATAGCAGTGGCAAAAGAGATCTTGACATCATTTTTTCTGTCTCTTTAGCTTCATACCCCAATTTCTTGATTTCCTTTGTTTTTCCAAACATAATAGGAGTTAAACTAGGAAAACTCAAATCATTCACAACAAAAGCATCAGAGGGTTTCAAGGCCTCGCCAATGGGAACCAAATCCCCAATAATATCCACACCCTCATCCAATAGTCCACGTGTAGCCTGTCCAGCTGTCATCTGCTAATAGGAGGAGCTTTCACAAATGATGCAATATGTCCAGTTGGGGAGATATCACCACCCGGACACATGTAAAAAGCAGATTGGGGTATAAAAAAGTGGGCAGCAGAGAATGTTCCCTTATCAGCTTTTCGCCAAAATTCCCAACCAAAAAGGCCAGGTGTCCTTCAGCGATTTGACGAGGATAAACCGAAGGGACCACAAACACAAAGAAGAGATTGAGCTTTTGCTTTCCTCGATCAAAACCTCTCTTCTTCACCAAGAAATTCCCAAGAGTTCTTCACCCCGTAAGAGCTCCAAGCTTCAGATTTCCTCACGATGATGGTATCCAGCACCAGCAACCACCAAATCAATCAGAGACCGGCTATGCGCAGGTCGCATAACCCACAACAACTCCTCCAGAACGAGATAAACTCAAGAAATGGATCAAATCCAAGCAGAAATGGATTCAAATTTAAGAAATAGGTTTCCAGTAACCTAAACCATATGTATCGACGATCTAACCCATAGTAATAGGCTAAAAAATCGATATAAGAGGATGAAATGACCTGGGAAGAGAGGAGCTACAAAATCGCCTAAATCGCCAGAGCTTCTCTCTCCTATTGAAAAATTCCCCTTGTCCTGTCTTGAGCTATTTAATTTCATTATATGAGTTAAAATATAATTGAGTTTACGCTAATGATTAAATCTTTCTGTACAAATAGGACATATATCATGACCAACTCAATATCATACAACTATTGATCTAAAGAATTAGAATATAGATATTGATATAGGTTTGTGGATCTAAAGAGTTAGATCGTGGACAAAACTAGACTCCTGAAGTGATATTCAAGGAAAATCTCTATTATGGAGAAGAGATGCCAACCTTTCTAAAATGGATATTTGATTGACAATCTTGTTGCAGGTCCTTTGTATAAAATTAGAGATTCGAAGGTGTCAGATAAGTCAAGTTAAAGAGTTAGATTAACAAGATCAACATACCGAAAACATGTATTATGTACCTTTGTGAACGTGCACAAGTCCTTTGATGGAGACGGAGATACATCTATATATCTGAGTGTGTACACTTGGAAAACCAATAGATTGATGGTTTGACAATGTTTTATATACCAGCGAGCTAGTATCCATATAAGGGAGCATGAGATGTATGATCTCTCAAAGGAATCATACGTATTCATATTTATTGAATCGAAAGTTAAGAACTCACTCGTGAGATATTCGAGACACAATGAAATCTATTGACAGTTATTTTATTTATGAAATGGGATAAGAATTTGATAATACTAATATATGTTTTTGGAAAGTATATTATTGATATTGTTTCCTGATGGTCAATCAAGAAATCTATTGAGAAACCTTTAAAGGAGACCACCAATTGTAATATTGAACTCGAGTTATTCAAAAGTCTTCCACTGTGCAGGATGCATGAGTATTTGGAATGTTCGAGATTAATGTGATTATAACAGAATGTATGCAATGCAGTTCCCCTGCCAAGAGAATAATGAAATCGGGTGGATTTTAGTGACTCCACTTAGAGGACAACGTCTGAGATTTAAGTTGGTTATATCTCAATTCATAAACTGCATTCTAGACCTGAAGAGTTGGAAAATTAATATGAACGTGTTAAAAGTCAACTAAAGAATTGTTCGATATCTAATTCAATCAGACAACTCAAAGTGGTTTGAATCTAGATATTAGATATAATCTAAATATCAAGTCACTATACATGGCTTGTATAATAAGACCATATTATCTTCAAGGATTCGTGAATGCAGCAAAAATTTCATAATTGAATTAGAAGTTGTACATATAAGAAATCGATGATCAATATAATAATTGATGTTATTGTTGATTAATTCCATGAAAATATGTGAATATAATTCAAAATTAATTAATGTGGAAATATATCAACGATAATTAAAATTAGTGTGAATATGATCCACATCTATTATTGACCATGGAATCTTTCATTCTTTTTAAGTATCGCATCAACCTTCGCCACCTTCAAATGATCTACCTGACAACTAAATTTTTAGCATGTTCAATAATTTCGAAATGTTGTAGCACGGATAAAAAGCAACTAAGCAGAACCGCATAAAAATATTTTCTTAATCATGTACGTGGTAATTTTTATTTTATTTGGACAAGTTCGAAGGTCGAACTCTGGAGGGGAAGTTATTACTAAATCATTTCTTTTTCACTGCAAAAGATAACTGCGAGATTTATACGTTCTTCGTATCATATTTTAACTTTAAATATCGAGATTTATACGTTCTTCTCATCATATTTTAACTTTAACTAATCGACGCTTGCTCTGGGATACGTATAACTGATAGCACACAATATTATCGTAATCAAAAAATAATATACATTTGCCCCTGTTATGTATGCTTATAATACCATCAGAATCATTTCGTATATTATCAAAGATTGTCGAAAACATTTATATTAGACAATAAGTAGAATCTAGATTATGTATGTGTAATAACACAGCATGCCATCATAATAGAAAAAGGCATATCCTGTTCTAGATCACGTATACACGAAATATCCGAATGTGTAAATAGAATGAATATATTCATGATGTTGAATTACGGATCACAAAATATACACATGCGATTCTGCGAATATATTTAATTATGTATATATCCTTATGAATTTATTTTGTAAATAAGATCTAGTAATGATAATAAAAAGGGTTTTTAGCGGTTGTGTCCTATGAGATATTGCAATTTCGGTTATGCCATGTTTTTGGGAATATCAGTCGTGCCTCCAACTTCTTGTCATTCTATCACTAGTACTCCTCTGATAATGTCAATAAGTTGAAATTAACTATGATTTTGGATGATAATCTTGATGGAGTGGATAACAACATTCGACAATTTCAGCAATTCTGAAACCGCTAAAATTTGACAGTCTTGATGGAGGGGATAGAAGTTTCGAATTAACATGAATTTTGAATGACACTATGATAATATATTGTGATCTAAATTCCACTATGTTTCATTTCATAAAAAATAAAACAAATGAGGAAAAAATGATGGGAGCGTGAAATGATGGGAGTGTGTAAGTTACATGCTCCTACGAAGCATACTTTTTCCCATATATATAATATAAAAGGAAAGGGAGCATACTTTGTGAAGTAGGTAACCTTACCTACTTCACATTCATTTTTCGTAATTTTTTATATTTTTTTAAAATGCCACAGTGGATTTTTATAACTATATCCCTTTAATATGTCATTCAAATTTCGTCAGAAATCGAGACTCCTACAGCCTCCATCCAGAACAGGTAAAATACAACAAATCTGTGACCGTTAAAAAATGACTCTCTGGATGGAGGCCGTAGGAGTCTCTGTTTCTGACGAAATTTGAATGACATATTAGAGGGATATAATTTTGAAAATCCACGTTGGCATTTTTCAAAAAAATAAAAAGTTTTACGAAAAATAGATGTGAAGTAGGTAAAGTTACCTACTTCACATAGACCCCCTTTCATCTATATGAGGAAAGGGAGCCTATTTTGTGAAGTAGGTAACCCTACCTACTTCACATTCATTTTTCATAATTTTTTTAAATGCCACAGTGGATTTTCATAACTATATCCATTTAATATGTCATTCAAATTTCGTCAGAAATAGAGACTCCTACGGCCTCCATCCAGAACAGGTAAAATACAACAAATCTGTGACCATTAAAAAATGACTCTCTGGATGGAGGATGTAGGAGTCTTTGTTTCTGATGCAATTTGAATAACATATTAGAGGGATATAGTTTTGAAAATCCACGGTGGCATTGTTCAAAAAAATTTACGAAAAATAGATGTGAAATAGGTAAGGTTACCTACTTCACATAGACTCCCTTCCCTCTATATGAGGAAAGAAAGCCTACTTTGTGAAGTAGGTAACTTTACCTACTTCACATTCTTTTTTCATAATTTTTTTTAAAATACCACAGTGGATTTTCATAACTATATTCCTTTAATATGTCATTCAAATTTCGTCAGAAATAGAGACTCATACGGCCTCCATCCAGAACAGGTAAATACAACAAATCTGTGACCGTTAAAAAATGACTCTCTTGATGGAGGTCGTAGGAGTCTCTGTTTCTGACAAAATTTGAATGACATATTAGAGGGATATAATTTTCAAAAATCACACTGGCATTTTTTGAAAAAAAATAAAAAAATTTACGAAAAATAGATGTGAAGTAGGTAAGGTTACCTACTTCACATAGACTCCCTTTCATCTATATGAGGAAAGGGAGCCTACTTTGTGAAGTAGGTAACCTTACCTACTTCACATTCATTTTTCATAATTTTTTAATGCCACAGTGAATTTTCATAGCTATATCCCTTTAATATGTCATTGAAATTTCGTCAGAAATAGACTCCTACGGCCTCCATCCAGAACAGGTAAAATACAACAAATCTGTGACCGTTAAAAAATGACTCTCTGGATGGAGGCCATAGGAGCCTCTTTTTCTGACGTAATTTGAATAACATATTAGAGGGATATAGTTTTGAAAGTCCACGGTGGCATTTTTCAAAAAAAATAAAAAATTTTACGAAAAATAAATGTGAAGTAGGTAAGGTTACCTACTTCACAAAGTAGGCTCCCTTTCCTCATATAGAGGAAAGGGAGTGAGGAAAGGGAGTCTATGTGAAGTAGGTAACCTTACCTACTTCACATTCATTTTTCATAATTTTTTTAAAATACCACAGTGGATTTTCATAACTATATCCATTTAATATGTCATTCAAATTTCGTCAGAATTAGAGACTCCTACGGCCTCCATCAAGAAGAGGTAAAATACAACAAATCTGTGACCGTTAAAAAATGACTCTCTGGATGGAGGCCGTAGGAGTCTCTGTTTCTAACGAAATTTGAATGACATATTAAAGGGATATAGTTTTGAAAATCCACGTGGCATTTTTCAAAAAAAAAATAAAAAATTTTACGAAAAATAGATGTGAAGTAGGTTAGGTTACCTACTTCACATAGACTCCCTTTCATCTATATGAGGAAAAGGAGCCTACTTTATGAAGTAGGTAGCCTTACCTACTTCACATTTATTTTTCATATTTTTTTAAATGCCACAGTGGATTTTCATAACTATATTCCTTTAATGTGTCATTCAAATTTCGTCAGAAATAGAGATTCCTACGTGCTCCATCCAGAACAATCCAGAACAGGTAAAATTAACAAATCCGTGACCGTTAAAAAATGACTCTTTGGATGAGGAAAGGGAGCCTACTTTGTGAAGTAGGTAACCTTACCTACTTCACATTCATTTTTCGTATTTTTTTTATTTTTTTAAAATGCCATAGTGGATTTTCATAACTATATCCCTTTAATATGTCATTCAAATTTCGTTAGAAATATGGTTAGAAACAAATCTGTGACTGTTAAAAAATGACTCTATATGAGGAGAGGGAGCCTACTTTGTGATGTAGGTAACCTTACCTACTTCACATTCATTTTTCGTAATTTTTTGTTTTTTTAAATGCCACAGTGGATTTTCATAACTATATCCCTCTAATATGTCATTCAAATTTCGTCAGAAATAGAGACTCCTACGACCTCAATTCAAAACAGGTATACAACAAGTCCGTGACCGTTAAAAAATGACTCTCTGGATGGAGGATGTAGGAGTCTGTTTCTGACGAAATTTGAATGACATATTAAAGGGATATAGTTATGAAAATCCATTGTGGCATTTAAAAAAATAAAAAAATTTACGAAAAATGAATGTAAAGTAGGTAAGGTTGCCTACTTCACAAAGTAGGCTCCCTTTCCTTCTCCCTTTCCTCTATATGAGGAAAGGGAGTACTTTGTGAAGTAGGTACACATTCATTTTTCGTAATTTTTTTAAATGCCACAGTGGATTTTCATAACTATATCCCTTTAATATGTCATTCAAATTTTGTCAGAAATAAAGACGCCTACGGCCTTCATCCAGAACAGGTAAAATACAACAAATCTGTGACCGTTAAAAAATGACTCTCTGGATGGAGGCTGTAGGAGTCTCTGTTTTTGACGAAATTTGAATGACATATTAGAGGGATGTAGTTTTGAAAATCCACGGTGGTATTTTTCAAAAAAATAAAAAATAAAAAAATTTACGAAAAATAGATGTGAAGTAGGTAAGGTTACCTACTTCACTTTCATTTTTCGTATTTTTTTATTTTTTAAATGCCACAGTGGATGTGTGTGTGTGCGTGCGCGAGCGCGAGCGCGTGTGTGAGAGTGTGCATGCGTGTGTGGAAAAAGAAGTATATGTAGCTAACTTACATACTCCCACTCACATTTTCACTCTATTTTTTTGAAATGGACATATGTATGTTCATCAGTATATCCCTCTAACATGTTATTCTAATATCGTCAAAAACATAAAAGGAGGTCAATTTCAACAATTCGGAGAGTGTCAAATTTGACATTCTTGTCAGAGGGGATATTTGTCTCAAATTTAGTCGAATTTTTAATGACAACATGGTGACATATTGCAATCTAATTCCAATAGGTTTCATTTCAGAAAAATTTAAAAAATACAAGGGAAGGTGTGTGTGTGTGTGTGTGTGTGTGTGTGTGCACGCACGTGCATGGGCGTGTATGTATACACATACAGAGAGAGAGAGAGAGTGCGAGGAAAGAGAGCCTACTTCATGAAGTAGATAACCTTACATACTTCCTGTCCATTTTTTTATCAATTGTTTTTTGAAAATACCACAATGAATAAAATCAACAGATGAAAAAATCTTAATTAAGTCATAATTCAACGATCAACGCTGCATCAACTCTCCGTGGCTTCGAAAATGTCACCTCCTGATAAGTGGCTTTGTCTTAGGTTGTGACATTAGAGAAACCTCAATGAACGATTGGCTCAAATTTTTTACCTTTCTTCCTTAATTCAACATTACTTTGTAGTTCTTCTCAATTGGAGGGCATCTCTAGATTTTTTTTACGCTTTCAAGTAAAATAACTCCTCTTAAGTTCCTAATAAGTTTTCTTTTGGAATAAATTATTGTTGGAGTAGCTTCTTTCAAAAGCTGCCAAATCTTATCATAGCTCTATTTTAAGGGAGTCAGATCCCCTTGTAGAGAGAACCCAATTTAGGAATTCTTCATCCATGAAGTGGTGATGGCAGCAGCAAGATGGATGCAAGAGGCGACAACGATGACCTTGTTAAATGCGTGCAAGACAATAACCACCCCCTTGGAAGCGATGCATGGAGTAGCGCCCATGCTCGATGACCACGAGGCGGTTGTTGGAGTGTGCACAATTGTGGGAGGAGGCAGGCGATAACGATGAATGGCAAAAGGTGTGCAGATGATGCGAGGGAGACTACAACTATAGTGAAGGGGTTGCAAGGTCGGTGGAGGAGATGAGGTGAAGGGTGGCAATGATTGTGCGGGATCACGGTAGGGTGGGGTAGTGGAGCAAGAGAGAGTGGCGAGGGTGTTTTGGGAGGGCTGGGGATGGGCAGAAGTGGTGCTGCCACAATTGCTTGCAAGGAGGGCGAAGAGGAAGGCATGGGAGTGCGGGATACTGTTAGGCTAGAGGCATTGGTGGAGCCGATTCCACCGACTATTAAGAAGCACGCTGGATAGCAAGCTCGGAGTGCTCTTTTCCCTTCATTTCTTCCATTCCTTTTCCATGGCGACCTTCAAACTTGCCATGACAACAGCTATTAAGAAGCACGATGGATGGCAACGAGGTTTCTGAAACCTCCCAGACAAGAGCTAGAGAGATTTTTTCTTCCCTTTTCTTCACTGTAGCCTTCAGATTCACCTTCTTTGGATGTAGAGCACTAATAATATTGTTATGCAAAGCAGTTTCAGAGACTGGTGGGATCTTCCTCCCAACATTGTTGTACATCCATCCAACTCAGGACCTTGTTAAAGAGTGTTTCTCTAAAATTGACACACCATTTGTAAAACAAAATTCTCTGCATGGGTGGCTGCACAAACCTCTCTATGGATCGCCAGATCGTGAGGACAACCTCTTAGTTATGCTTTGATACCAATTGGAGCAAATAGGGAAATTGCAACTGTGAAAAAAGAAAGCTCACCAAATGGGAAGGATTTGGGGAAAAAGAACCGCAATGAATTTTAACTGACTCCTAAATTTTAATGGACTCCTGAATGAATTAAACATTGGATTGCCCACTATATATAGAAGTGGCGGAGTTAAAAAATACATAGATGATTAAATCACATCAAATTAAATCCTCATTTGAACAATAAATATCACAAGCGATTTTATTATTTAAAAAAATTGCAACGGATGCTAATTTAATTACACTTTAGTTAAGAGAATGAAAAATAAACCCTTATTAATAACATTCAACAGATAAGAAAAAAACTTGATTGAGCCCCAATTCATCGATCCATGCTGCATCGATATTTCATTGTGGATCCAAATGACAAAATGGATAGGATTGTGCATGCAAGGGAGAAATCGATAAATGCCAAATGTATCTTTAAGCAGATTGATCTTTTATTGATGATTAGCCAAAAAGAAATCCAAGCATATCCCACCATAAACACATACATCAAGGCAGCATCAAGTAAAATATAAATCAGAACTGTGTGCAAATGGGGGCCCACAAAAAAATAGCAACGGTTATTTACAGATTTTTATGAATACCAATAAACTCACATCCTTTTATCCATCGACACTAAACTATAGATAATTTCTCTAAACTACCAAAATTTTCAGCATGGATTAAACTTCAACATGATGCTTATCCTTTATTGCTCACCACATACTCTAAAGCTCTCTTCTTAACATACTCCACTTTTTCTTCGTTGCCAAAAGTTTTCTCAAATTCGAGATACTTTTTAAACAAGAACTGCATAGAAACCCATAAGTTCAGGATATTTGCACTTGTAGGAAACAGATATCTCTCATAAAGTGCTCAATTTTAAGTCACTGGCAAAAAATTAAAATAAGTAATCATACCTTCATTCTCTTTGGAGCAATGGTTAAGCACGTTGCCCTCTCAAATAGCGACCGGGTAACATCAGGATCTCCTAGTCTAATCACCTGTGACAAGAAAAATGTTGAAGAATCTAAGGAAAATCGCGCAATTATTCGGTAGAGATCAGTAGAAGTAATACTTGCCTGATCGATATATATATTCCATATATCAGTTCGCTTAGGGTACTCCCTCAGTATCTCTTCGAACAGCTTTCGCCCCCTATCAGGCAGGCCAAACTTGAATTCAAGGATAGCAGTCTGGGAAATAAATTTTATATGTTTCTTCTGTGGAAGACTAAGAAGTGCTCTGCTAATAACATTTTGAACGTCATCTTTCTTCCCCTTCAAGAGATTATGTACATAAAGCAGCCAAACCTGATTTTGATACAACGTTAATTGCTGAATTTTTTAAGTACGAAAAATATGTGCATATACAACATGAACCTTGCAAGAATTCTTAAATTTTTTGGTTAATTTTCGGAGAAGATCCTGAGCAAGCTCATCCTGTTCTGTCCGCTCATATATTCCTAGCAATGCTACATGTAACTTCTTCGGATCACAAACTTGCAGCGCACGCTCGAACAATTTTTTCACAGCATCCTGAACATTGGACATGTCAAAGTTCAGCCATTATATCATATAGAATGAGGAGACAATCCACAATATTTACCTCACGAGGATTTCCATATTCATTCTCCAAATTGAAGTATGCTACCCAAACATTAAGTTTTTCATTTTCTTCACGAAAATTTATTGTTCTTAGAGCCCTGAAATGCATAATCAGATTTCCAATTGAGCAACCAGTAGGGATTATATTGATAGTACAATACACGTCTAAAACCTAGTCAATTAGTTTATAAACCAGTTAACCCTTTTAAAAAAGTTCAAAGGGACAGTTAGCTCAACTGAGATATAAAAACCTAAACAATTGCCAACGATTCAGCCAATAAATCAAAGTCAAACAAATGGTGAAGATCGCAGACCATACCGTTCAGCAACAGAGCGAGCCTTCTCAGCTTCTGCAAGGGATATATGAAAAGCCATGTATTTTATCCAAAGAAAACTGCTGTTAGGTGAGCTTCTCACCAGTCTCTCGAAATCATCAGCAGTTCTTGGAATGTCATTCTTTAACCTCCGCTCCTCAGAGGCACTGACTTCTAGTTCCCTATATCGGAAAAAATACATGAGAAGATTAGTAACATGACTTCAATGGCTTCGTGGATATGAAGCAAAGATAGGAGAAACCTCTTCTCTTTCTCCTTTTTCTTCAGGTGCCTTGTAGGATTCTCAGGAGCGGCTTCCGTCATTGCTGCAGTGCGCTCTTTTCTCAAAATGCCATCCTCCAAATCAGAGCTATTGATATCTTCTTCAAGCTTTACATCAAGAGGAGGTACTGAAGGCGGTAAAAAGGCACTTGGCTGGTTCCCAAATATGTCATGAATGACGTCAAGATTGGGAACCGGGGCCATATCAAGCAAGTCACCTCTGGAATCATAATTTTCATTATCAAGGGTATCACCACTGTAGCCTGTGATGGTTGCATCTGAATCCATAAGATGTGCACCCTTCATTCCCAGCGATATACGTCTCTTTTCAGGGTCAATCTATCAAAGAGAAAATTTTCCAAAACAATTATAGTAGCGGAAAACTGTGCAAGATGATGTCACCAAGTTAGAAGAAACTCTCCTCAGATAAACATGATTGTAAATTAGGTATTCCGCCTTAAGAAGCTTCACGTGTGTAAGCAAAGAAACAAAACAGAAATCAAGGAGAAGAAACATGATAACTTGAACTCAGTAGTGAGTACCTTCAGAATCCTGGTGTTCACTTTGCTGCCTACTTTAAATTTACTCTCAATATTTTCGACATGATCGTCAGAAATTTCAGAAATATGGCATAAACCAACCTGAAAATAAAAAAAATCAAAAAATTCCTTGTACGACACCACTAAGAAAAGGGCAGCAAAAATTTTACCACATTGGTGTTGTCAATGGCAACAAAGAGACCATAAGGTTCAATGCGCTTAATCTTTCCAGAAATGGTGTCTCCTTCATGGAGATTACTAAAATCATATATGCCAGTTTTTGATGCATTACTCGCATTTTCCGACTTCAGAGTAACATCAACTCTTCCAGACAGGATCTCCACTGATAAGATTCTGCAAGGAAAAGAAAAAGTGAAATACACAAAGAGAATGGAGAAAAAAAATCTGGCAACATACCTTCCTTCAACAAGTTTTCCAACTGGAAATTCTGTTTCTGGTTTCTCAACATAACCATCTGCCAAATTTGATATGTAAATTCGGGCATCTATTTTCCGGGAAAGCATTATAAAGCATCCTTTCGATGAGATATTCTTGACATATCCCTACAGTGAAATAATAAGAACAAAGTAATATAAAAAGCCTTAATAAACCAACCTTACTGAAGATTACAGAGCCAGGAGATAATAGCAAAAAATGCAGCTCCAGATATTACACAATAAATAGTTCACTCAAGCATAACCAACATTATGTTCCATCTTCATATGATACCAATCATATGATAACTACAAAAGACAAGCCCATACAATTCCATATATTACACGAAACTTCAGATATGATGTTCTATGCAATAGATTTCTCCAGTTTTCCATGAGTCGAGTCACATTCGTCAAAAAGATTATCCATCTAATGCATTGTTCATTTCCAAATCCACCTCCATTTTTACATGTGTTGCAATCCTATCATAAGATTATTATCCTTTCATTATTTTGATAAAGTTTTCCTAATACTCAAAGGCAATGTCCAGAACCAAGAATGCACATTCAGCTACTGGACAGCTTCTACTACTAGCTTCAGGCCAAAACAAGCTAATAAAATTAGGAGAGCAATGAATGAAAAGAGACCTGATATTAATGAGAAAGCAGTGTGCGATTGTCTCGATAATAATACTACGGGACACTCAATTCTATGCTTAAATAATGATATCCGAACGAGGTATATTAACAAAAGATCGTTAAAAGGATAAGAAGATATTTGAATAGTATGAATCAAACGCATTGCTTAAAGGGGGAATTAAGAAACTAAATTAAAACACATATATATGGAATTTTGCCACATCAACAAACCTTCACATTCATGCCAACATGCAGTTCCTCAACTTTTTCGTAACGTCCAGTTGTCATGTCCCTGAAAAATATCAAACTTAGTAGCTTTAATATATAGCTCACAAATGATAACAGCAGGTAGAAACTAATATTTGTTCTTTGACGCGCTTACGAATTGCTGGGCACTGAAATGGTTTTTTTGGCATCCACGGCTGAGGCACGCAAGGTCAAGTCAATATGCGTTAAGCCTTCTGTATGGCTCAACTCCAATATCCTACATCTCACGTATTGTCCTTCTTGGAAGCCAGAAGGAGGAAGGGTAATCCATTCATCCACGAGTTCAGTATAATGAGCTTTTCCATAAAGATGAGGTCCAATCTGTACAAGCAGTCCACCAATACCAGGCAATATCTTTTTTACTCGGCCACCAACAACATCATCTTGATGTATATGATTAGGCATACGAACATCTGATGCAACGGGTTCCACGTTATTTCTGATTCCACCTAAAAGTCGGCAAGTCATCCTTAATAATCTTTTATCCTTGTCTACGGCAATAACATGCCCAGAAACAGGCATTCCAAGGCTGTAACGAATCTGGAAATTCTTAAGTTCTTCAGGGTCACAAGAGCTATCAAGAACAAATAGTTGAGCAGAAACAGTTCTTGAGATGGCTAAAGACACCCAATCCCCGGCAACTTTAGTAACAAAACCCCAGACAGCTTCCCCAATGGCAAAATCGAACTCAGCATCCGATGGTTTGTCTATGCTTTCTGCATCTTACATTGCGAACAATAATTAGTTCAACAAATGCATGTACAATTCATAATATAGGAAATCATACTAGATAAACTAAAATAAAATATAGGCATTATAATACAATCATACTAGATAAGCGGTGAATTAAGTTAAAGTTATTTTCGATAAAGTGAATATGCATTAACCATTGCCAGAACAAAATGAGAAACATAATGGAACCTATTTATACATGGAACGGCACATATAGGCAGATGATAGACTACCAGATAGCTTGTTTTAATAATAAACAATGATGAGGATTATTCATAGAAATTCATTGTTTCTTTCCACATGCCTTGTCATTCTAGTTACAGACATGGGAAAAAAACATGTTCAAAAATTTGCAAAAAAATTCTTCTCTTATCTTTTACGGTTGTTTTGTATGGTATGGTAGAACCTTCTTCGACTTTAACTAAGGTCAGCAATAAGGATTCTTGGTCAGATCCATGTTGAAAAATATGCTACTTTTTATGCTAGTTGTCGGCTACTGCACACAACACTCACAAAGGAGGATTTGAACCATGATCTTTGACGAGGTAGGCACACTGCACTACCACTAGCCCATTGAAGTGGCTACCAATTGTTTTGTATAGTTAAGAAGAAAATCAACTGATTCTCAGCATCAAATCAAGTAGATTTAAAATCAAATTTGGGTAATGGCAGTGTGATACTAGCAGTTTAAATTGATGACATGGTGGTTACTAGTGATGATGAAATAGGTATTCTTGAGACCAAGGCCTTCCTCTAGAGGTGTCTGTCACCTTGGACCTTGGTCAAGGTCAACTCAGATACTTCTTTGGCATTGAGGTAATATGCACTGCAGATAAATTATATCTATCAAAGTGGAAGTATTGCCTGGATATACTTACAACGGCTAGCTTACTTGGATGCAAACCAGTTGGCATACTAACGGAGTTACGGAAACATGCTATATCACTGATCCTGAGTTTGATGATACTACCACAGAAGGCTATATCGATATCGATATCGGTCCGTCCGAAAAAGGATATATCCGGATATATCGATGATATCGATGAAAATGTCAGAAATGGCTCAAAAATGGATTTTTTCCTGTTTTTTTCAGAAATTAAGATCATCCAAGATATTAAAACAACAAATAAACTATAGATACACACTTATATCAAACATATAAGGTCATATATACACCATATATCGCATATAGACTGTTGATTCCTGACTTATAGATACTGGAAATGAATTTCATTCAGTTTTTTATAACATGAAATAATTCACAAATATACACTTAGATAACACAGCTCATATACGATCCTTATATCACATATATCGATTATATCGATGGTACTGTTAATTGTTGGCCCGTAGATATTGGAAATGGAGTTCGTCTAAGTTCTTAGAACACTAAATAACTTACAAATATATAACAATGTAATATATGATGATATTATGAAAATAAGAACATGAAAAAAAGGATATGTCAATGACATAAACTTATCTACTAAATTTCTACCCAATCAAAAGGAAATCATTGCCTATAACTATAACTAAATTTTTTTATCAAAAAGGGATTGGCTATAGTTGTAATTAAAGATATCCAAGTTGTTGAATCATATGGTTTGAATCCTAACCGTATGTTCTACTGAACCCAGATGAAGAACGGTCTGATGCCCCCCAGTGCCACCATACCCTACCAGTACAGGGGTCTCGCTAAAACCATGGTCACACCATAACCAACCAGACAAGGACTAAAAAAATAAGTAGTAAAATCAAGCTTGCAAGGGTATTATTCAACAATATAGAGATATCGACGATATATCGAAGATACCAACCGATATCCGAAAATTCTTGTATTGAATCCAGTCATTTTTGACCGATATGAGTCGATATGGAGATATATCACCGACATATCGATCAAATATCGCTGATATCCTTGTAGAAAGATATGCACCCTAATATCAATACCCAATGCCTCGCGATATCGATATATCGGTGATATATCGCCGATAGCGATATGTCCTTTTATGGATACTACACGACATTAGCGTTTAACGGGTATTGGGTAGAATACTCTACCTCACTGCCACTACGCCAAATATATTGTATATTGTGCAGAGAGAACCAACAGTCATCGGCATGATATTCTTCTAATTATTCGATATTTGAAGGAATCTCCAGGAAGAGGCGTCCTCTATAGAGCATGGTCTTAAATTTCAATGAAATTCGGTCGAATTTCTGTTGAATATCGATATCCGGTCGAAATCGAAATTTGATCAAGATGGTCGAAATGACTGAAATATGGGGGCCTTAGTTGTTGATATGAATCATATGGTTTGAATCCTAACCGTATGTTCTACTGAACCCAGACGAAAAACGGTCTAATGCCCCCTTGTGCCACCATACCCTACCAGTACGGGGGACTCGCTAAAACCAGGGTCACACCATAACCTACCAGACTAGGGCTAAAAAAATAGTGAAATCAAGCTTGCAAGGGTATTATTCAACAATATAGAGATATCAACGATATATCAACGATACCAACCGATATCCGAGAATTCTTGTATTGAATCCAGTCATTTTTGACCGATATGGGTCGATATGGAGATATATCACCGACATATCGATCAAATATCACTGATATCCATGTAAAAAGATATGCACCCTAATATCAATACCCCATGCCTCGCGATATCGATATATCGGTGATATATCGCCGATAGCGATATGTCCTTTTATGGATACTACACGACATAAGCGTTTAATTGGTATTGGGTAGAATACTCAACCGCGTGGCCACTACGCCAAATATATTGTATATTGTGCAGAGAGAACCAGCCGTCATTGGCATGATATTCTTCTGATTATTCGATATTCGAAGGAATCTCCAGGGAGAGGCCTCCTCTATAGAGCATGGCCTTAAATTTCAATGAAATTCAGTCGAATTTCTGTCGAATATATATATATATATATATATCTGGTCGAAATCAAAATTTGATCAAAATGGTCGAAATGACCGAAATATGGGGGCCATAGTACAAAAAATGATCGAAATGACCAAAATTTTGGTCGAAATTCAATCGAAATTCCGTTTCAGTCGATCACCGAAATGGTAATCGAAATCGACATTAAGGGACTTGTTATAGAACCAATGGTCATACGGATGTCACCGTCTATGTAGATGAGGATTATCTTCGTTCTACTCAAGAAAGAAGATCTACCATAGATTATGCAATGTTCGTTAGCGGCAACCTTTATATATAGTGAAGCAAGAAGCATACAATGGTTTCTGGAATGAGTGCATGTGTTGAATACAGGGTGATGGCATGTCCAGTCTCATTTATAAAGGAACTTGGACTCCTCGTTCATCTTATACCTTTGTACTGTGACTGTGGAAAAAATAGAATGGCTTGCTTTCATAAAGACCTAGGGCTCTCTTATATAGGAGAAAAGCCATGGATAAAAAACATAAAAGGTACAAAGAAGAAACAGAAATAAGAAATAAACATAAAGAGATACAAATATCTCAACACTCCCCCACAAGAAGGAGCATATATGATATCATGCAAAGTTGAAAAGTGGCCGCGACTAGTCGAGTCGGTGGGGTAGCCGACTCGACTAGGTCTAGTCAGCCATTAGTCGGTCAACCCGACTAATCGGGCCGATAAGTAGCCTAGTCGACCGACTTTTACATCGTGATTTTTAATTTATTAGTTTTTCGATATTTCTAAAGCAAACTTATTCTAATGTGCTTAATGTTATATTTAAAGACAATTACTTCTTTTATTTCATTATGATAATATATAAAATATATAAATCAATGTAAATATATAAGAATATGTATATAAAAATTGATTTATGTATTTAAGAAAAATAAAAAATTGACTAATGGCAAACTAAATCCGATTAGTCACCCGACCGTTGATTAATCCTTAGTCAGTGACCCCGTCGACCGAGTACTGACTACCGCTTTCTGCGACCTTGATATCATGCTCAGTTTGGAACGTCTCCGAAAAGAATCACTAGTAAGTACTTTGGTGAACATTTTGTCTCCAGTAGTGACATCGGAGGTGGATATGAGTCCATTTTGGATCATGTCTCTAGTATAGTTGCAATCCACCTCTATATGCTTGGTCTATTAATGAAAAGAAGGATCATTGGCAATAAATGGAGATGATTGATTGTCGCATAGATGTTGCATGGGAAGAGGTACCTTAACTGCAAGATTAGTCAAAGATTGAACAAACCCACATCATCTATGTGCTCCTACGAGCCATGGCTATGTACTCAGACTCTGCATTGGATCTAGCAACCATTGTTTTCTTTCATGACACAAATGAACTCCTACCAAAAACTGCAAAGTCAGATATAGACTCTCTGTCTCTAGGGCATCATGTATAATCTACATCTGCACAAGCTATTACCTCAAGAGATGCACCTCTGTTGAATACAAGGCCAATACCCGGTGAAGTCGTCAAATATCTCAGAATCATATGGACAACATCGATATGTACCTCTTTGGGTAGTTCCATGAACTGACTCACCTTGCTCACATCAAAGGATATGTCTGGCCAGGTAAGAGTAGCATAAAGGAGCTTCCCAACAAGCTCCTTGTATGTCCTCTTATCTACCTCCTCAGTGTCATCATCATATAATCTCATGCTCGAATCCATTGGGGTAGTAGCAGGCATGCAACATGTTATACCTCTCTTGAGGATGAGATTGGTAGTAGCAAGCATGCACTATGTCATACTTCGCTGGTTTCGTAGACTGCCAAGATCCTTGGTCACAACAAACTGTAGACCAAGGAACTCCTTAGTAACCTAAATACACTGCTCATCATGGCCAGTGACAATCAAGGTTCAGGAAAGCGATATGCGTATGCGTTCGAACAAGCCACTAAATACCGAATAAGCGATATGCAGGTGCATATGTGAGGTACTTGCGGTTCTACGCGGTTTTATAATTTTTAATTTAAAAATAAACAAATATCTATGAATAACATTACTATTGAATTTATATATCTAAGGGGAGTTAAAGACGATCTAAGAAAAATGGTTCATGTTAGATGGTAGAGTATATGCTTTTAATAGCCTAATAAGAAAACTTCATTACACATACATGCACTATATAAGCAAAACCTCAATTGGCATATATTAAAATATTTGACGATACCTTGCATATACTCATGAAAACAATACAAGAGACAAACACAAAACGTTACATATATATAATAATAAAATGCATTGCAATTGTATATAAATGCATGTCATATTCTTACAATTGAATGGAGGAAGACGCAAATCAATGAAATTAAGCATCTGAATGAGAGGATTGTAAAATAGGAGATGCTAGAGCAGTATGTGGGGCACATACGGGATAGGCGGGGCATATGTGGGACATATGCGGGCCGATATGCGGGGAGGGCGCATAATGCACCAATTCATGAAATCGGTTCGATCTACATATGCGGCCAATTTCATGGATACCGGTGACAATTATGTCATCAACATAAACCAAAATGGCAATTGTACCTTTCTGTGACCTCTGAACAAATAGTAGATGAACTATACTGGACCGCATAAACCCCCGGTGCTCTGTCAACTCTGAGAGCTTATGGTATCAATCTCTCGGACTCTGCTTCAAGCCATAAATTGCCTTGTGGAGCATGCATACCCTCTGAGACCGAAGACTCTCCCTTAAGTTCCTCAACAGTAAATCCCGGTAGTTGCTGCATGTATACCTCATATAAATCCCCATATAGAAAGTCATTCTTTACATCAAGTTGATAGAGCGGCCAATCCTGAGTCACGACAACTGATAGGAGAATGCGCAAGGTCAAATGTCTAGCCACTGGTGAGAAGGTATCCTGCTAGTCCACCCTATACGTCTGGGTAAACCCTTGCACTACGAGCCTCGCCTTGCAGCAATCCGCACTGTCATCTTCTCGTTGTTTTACCATAAAGATCCATTTGCACCCCGCAACAAACGCGCCTGGAGGAGCAGAAACAATGTTCTAAGTACCACAGGACTGTGAAGCTACGATATCCTCCTCCATGGCAAGTCAATAGCTACTGTCATGTACTGCCTCATGGTATGTTTGTGGGATAGAGACAACAGAAAGTCCCACTACAAACCTCTTGTACTCTCTGAAAGATGATCCAAGGAAACATGAGCAACTAGAGGATAAGTGGCACATGAACGGTGTGGCTTCCGCAAGGCAATAGGCACATCAAGACAATTAGCTTCTCTGTTCTCTAAAGAAGAAATCAGCTCCTCCTGCACAGTGTCCTGTGATACGAGTATGTCACCAGTGCCATCAGTAGAAACAATGTGTTCAACACATACATGAGGCATGCTGGATGACGAGGAAGGCACATGAGCAGAGGGTAAAGAGTCTGCGAATGTAAAAACATGACAAAAACTGTGTTAGGGTAGACGATGGTGGAGGTGGTGGTGGTAAAGGAGATTGTGGTTGATCATGAGAAGGCAGTGGTGGAAGCAAAGGAGGTGGTGGAACAAAAACATCTTCGCTACAGTCAGAGTTAGACAACATGTCACATGTAGAAGAAAAATACATGACAGACTCAAAAAATATGACATCAACACTCATATATTACTTTCTCCGGATATGCTCAAAACATTTATACCTTTTTTGGGTACGAGAATAGCCAACAAACACACATTTGACAACTCTTGAAGAAAGCTTGTAACGACCAGGAGAAAAATTGTGGACAAAGACCACCGACCCAAAGACCCTGGGAGTAAGAGAGAATAGGTCCTTTTTGGGAAATGCAATCGGGAAAAAATCCTTTTCCCCAAGGACCGTAGAAGTCATGTGATTCACTAAGCAGCAAGCAGTGAGGACCGCATCACCACAGAACGAATGAGGAGCTCGACTCTGAATCAAAAGAGTCCTCATGACATCAAGAAGATGACGATGTTTGCGTTCAGCAACATTGTTCTGTTGCGATGGGTACGGACAAGAAATCTGGTGAACAATACAAAGAGACCTGAGGAAATCAGGCAGTTGTGAAGGGAAGAACTCCAAGACTGGAGAAATCATCTATAGCTACTAGATAGAACTGATGTTCCTGGTGATCGGGAACACAACACAACTAGGACCCCAAATATCAAAATGAAATAACTCAAATGATTGACTAGTGTGGCGACTCTAGCTACTCGAAAAGGAGGAACAATGGTGTTTCCCAAGCTGGCATGCCTCAAGAACAGGAGGTTGGACACGTTTGTAAAGCCCTCGCTGCTCACGACCACATTTAATCACCCTGTCTGTGAGTATGTCCTAAAACACAAGAGAAGACGTGTAAAAAGATTCATCTGAAATGTTGGTGTGCGTAAGACATTCTGCAGGCGTATCCAGGGGGCTAGGACAATCTTCCCCTAATTAACAATGGGAAAATGAACCTCATTTGCAATCATCACTGATCTAACAAGAGGGATAGATCTGTAAGAGCTAAATTGTGCTTGATCTCCGCACATATGATGAGACGCGCCAGATATAAATGAAGAATGCGTAAAGGCACTGGAAGCGGCTGCAACATCTGAAAATCTTGAAGTGTATTCTGTGGTCATTATCTCTCTCAATCGAGAGACAATATCGTCGAGTCTCGTGTTATGAGAGGGAGCCAGAGCAGTTTCAGTCTGCTCAACTATACAGGCAAGCACATGATACCCATGCTTCTGATCGCATGTCTCCTCGGAATGACCTGGACGGTGGCAGTATGTGCAAGGGCCACGCTGACGTCCTCCTCGACCATGTTGGTCCTCGCCCATGAAACTATGTAGTAATCTCCCCCCTCCACTACAAGAAGCAGCCATCGCAGAGGGGGTTTGGGCCATGGTAGTGGATGAACCAGTAATTCAGCTAAGCCTCTTGTATACTTCCTCCATTGGCAATATCTTGTCTCCAGTAAGCAATTGAGTATGTATTGCATCGTACTCAGAATCAAGAGATGACAGAAAGACCCATATCAGTGGCATTTCGATATACTTGTTGTTGCTATGTGCCGGTAGTAATAAGCATGAAGCCATGGAGTAGCTCGAACATGCCTCGAAAATGCGAGAAGTGGGCATGAAAAGGTTGACCATTCTGCTTAGTCGAGAATATGTCATAATGCAACTGGAGGATCTTACTCTAATTCTTTGTTGGACCATATGTGCCAGCGAGAATATCCCATATGGCATTGTCGTGGGCCGATTCACAGTATGTCAGTAACATTTGTGATCTCCGTGGTGTGCATCTCGAAGAGCCAAATACGAGCATATGCACCGTTTTGCTTCAATGAAGCATATTCCCCAGTCTTATTTGTTAGCTCTAGCTTTGTTAGAATATATTCTTTGTTGCTGCATTGCATGAGGGTGAGAAACAACATGGACCATAACTCGTAGTTGGTCCCATCCATCTTCACGATGGGAGCAGGGCCCTTGAAGACACTAGTAGAAGAAAACATTTCACCTCTGCTTTCTGACATGATGAAAAAGAGAGACCACGACGGAACTCGACTAGGGATAGATTGTCCTCATACATCCATCCTATAGAGGATTGTAAGTACGTGTAGACTCATACATCCATTATCATCAATCTCTGATGCTTGCAATGGCCTAAGTCAGGCTCCGATCAAGGACGGTCTCCTCGATAGTGTTGGTAGCACCCTTAAGGATGGCAGCGATGTCGAGAAGAGAGGGTTGATGGTGGGGTACAGATTAAGTCAGGCTCCGATCAAGGATCGTCACTCTGATACCATGTGGAGAAAATAGAATGGTTTATTTTCATAAAGACTTAAGGCTCTCTTATATAAGAGAAAACTAGGGTATATTACATAAGCGGTACAGAGAATAAATAGAAATAAGAAATAAACACAAAGAGATACAAATATCTCAACAGTGACAACAAGTGCGGTACATATATTGTCACCAATCTCGTATTCAATGAGCAGACTAAGCACAATGAAGTTGATAGTCATTATGTCTCACATCTCCATAGATCTTTAGCTTACAGATAAATTCAGAAGGCCATATCAAGGAAACACATCTCTTGCTTGATTTCCAAGTTGAGCATTTGATACATATGCTCCAATGAGAGGGGAAGTGTTAGGGTTATTTGCATTTGATTATTTCGTCTCTTCATTTATTAAGTCTTGTAACTCTTTTGGGGTGACTTATGTAATTCTCTCTTCTTGGGCTTCTTTGATTAGATTTTGTTGGAGTATTTGTTATATACGCCACTTGAGTAGATCGATAAGGATCCATTTACCACATCTTGTGGTTTAGTCCCACATCTACTGCATGTGGGATGTGAAGATACAGTGAGGGCAATATAAGAAGCCCCTCACCCCATGTATCCAGTGAGAAAAGTTCAATGAGCAATCAACCATATGCAGCGTTCTCCCATGGTTTCATCCCACTACTTAAGGAGTATGGTTCCATGTTAAAATCCCATGTTTCTTTATTCTTTTTATTTGATACACTTCCGCATTCCTATTTTCTAACATGGTATCAGAGCGGGTCGTTCTTGGTTGATTTTGATTATTTATTCTTGAAGATTTTTTTTAAGATCGGTCAAGTTCGTTGTTCATTCGAGGTTCGATCACTTTGTTCTAGAAGATTATTCTGAAGTTCAATTCATGTTGACATATTGGTCGAAGATCTGTTCACATTCCAGATTTTCTAGGGATTATTTCAAAACCCTAAGTATGTACAATTCCTTGTTCTAAAGATCAGGGCAGCCAACGCCAACACCAATATTCTGTCGCTCCATATTCGATTCTAGGGTTCTTTCTGCTGAAACCCTATTTTTTCATGCACCATCGAGCGTGCATCTCTTCTAGGCAGATCCAGACAGCGCATGTGGTGCACGAAGATCTCCAGCTACGCGTATCAATCTTGCACATATCCAGAGGCTTGATGCCGTGCAGATGCCATCTTGCCCTAGATGTGGGTACTACGACATCACATCAAAGCATCCCACCCTCATCAGCACCACGAAGAGGTTCCATAAATTGTTGTCGAGATCTCTCTCCTCCCTTCGCTGCTCCGGGCGGTACGAAGCAGACCAGCTCTGCCACCTCCCTTCCTCATGGTCACACGAGCAGTGACGCATCTTCCATCTCTCTCCACGAGGATCCAAGCGGAAGCACCCCACTACGGTGGCAGCAGCAGCAGGGGCCCCCATCGGGGGCGGTGGCATATACTGGTGGTAGCCCCTATCGAGGGCGGTTTTTTTGTGATCGACATTTCCAAAAACCCTAAATAGGGTTAGCTCTTCTACCGCAACTTATTATAAAAAGGGGGGAGAAAGAGGCCCCAAAGAAAAATGTGAAAAATGGAGAACAGAAAAAAAGAGGGGCGTACGTTGTTGAAAAAAAGGAGGGGCCCAGTGTTTAAGCCCATTTGGGTTGTGCAAAAAAAATATTTTGAGAAAAAAAGAGTTGCGTACAGAAAAAACGTACGCGGGAAAAAAAGGAGAAGCCGTAAAAAATTTAATGGCTTAGTTGGAAAAAAGATGACGGCTATTATAAAATGAAATAGCCACAAAATATAATTTAAAAATGATTGATTAAGCCAAAAAATTTTTTATGATGATCGGTTTATTGAGTTCTTGTTGTCTCCCCATTTTTTTGTCTTCTCCATCTTTGTCGATATCACTGTGTCAGATTCAGATGTCAGATTCTAAACCAACCAGATTTTCAAACTCTACAGATTTTGTCAGATTTCAGACTCAACAATTAAATTGGTTCCGAGTCTTCAGTTTCATACATGCACATGTATGCGATCTTTTCAGATGTGCACATGTTTGTCATCATTGTATGTGGTCCCCATTTTTCTGTTTGGTCAGGATCTTTATGTGACTCATAGGGACTCCAGAGTAGAGATCTCATTCCATATGCCATGTGGCCTAGGGTTTTCATTTAGTTTCAAAGGGGACTCCAGAGTAGAGATCCCATTCTCTGAGCCAGAATGGGAAAGACCCAATTCTCCGATGAGGAGACTTTTCAGACTCCATTCTCCAGCGATTGTGAACTCCGACGAGGATTACACTCCACAGTTTTTTCAGTGTGACCCTTTCAAAGATGGACGAGTTGTCCACATTACTGTGGCGGGCCAGAGTTCTCCACAAGGAGGCCCATTAATTTGCATTGACTCTGACATGCGCAGTACATAGCAGATGTTCTCCAACAAGGAGATTCAGTTTCACTCACATTCCAGCTTGTTTGTCCTCCTCATCTACACGGCATGAGAAGCAACGTCCTCGACAACAGACGACAGTTGTGCGCATTGAGTTGATATTGTTTGTAATATCTTATATTGTGAGTTACAGGCTCCAAGTTGAGAAGCAACGTCCTCGACAAGGAGATTTCTTCCCGTTTGTCCAAGTTGAGCATTACATGCTCCAGCTTAAGGAGGAGTGTTGGAGTATTTGTTATACGCATTACTTGAGAAGATCAGGATCCATTTACCACATGTGGTTTAGCCCCACATCTACCGTCTTGGGATGTGGAGACTCAGTGAGGGCAATATAAGAAGCCCCTCACCTCCTGTATTCAGTAAGGAAAGATCAGACAACGATCAACCCTTTGAAGCATTCTCCTGTGGTTTCATCCCGCTCCTTCGGGAGTACGATTCCACGTTAAAATTTGGTGTTCAATATTTCTTTATTCTTTTTATCTGATACGCTTCCGCTTTCCTTTTTTCTAACAGATTTCTAGAGCAACGCACTCGAGGGCTTTAGCAGTTATCTCATATTAAAGGTAGCACTTATCTCATATTTTATCTATATCATTTATTCATTTTTCATTAAACATGTAATGCAGTGTAGATTCTATTCTTTTAAATGAATGAATGATCTCATATTTTATCTATATCATTTATTCATTTTTCATTAAACATGTAATGCAGTGTATTTTCTATTCTTACTTGCATATTTTACTTTCTAGGATACCAATATTGCAGCATATTCTAAATAATGTTGGGGAAATAAAACCTCCTGATTATGTATTTATTTTAGCAAACAAGTGTTTCTTTCTGGCTAATATTTATTAACTAAAGGATATAGAAACCCTTATTTCTAAAAAAATCAATTATTAGTCATTTCAATTTCCAGGCTGAGATCAACATTTGAGTCTGCTGGGAATTAAGTTTTGGATTCATATTTTAGTTTTAATCAGTCAGTGAGAAAACTTATGTCCATGGTTGTAAAAGTCGCTCGACTGACTCGACTATTAGGTCCGACTAGTCTAGTCAGTGGGGTGGCCGACCGAGTACCGCCTAATTCCGACTAGGTACACTAGTCGACCAATGTTTTGCTTAGAGATACCAAATTCTTATATGTTTTATTTTTTATAAGCAACTTATTATAACATGCTCATTGTTTTATTTAAATTCAATTACTTTTTTATTTTATTTTGATAGTATAAAAATGTACAAAATTTATGTGAATATATATAAACGAGTTATATATTTAAAATAATCATAAAATTCAAAGCCGATTAAAGTCCGACTAAATCCGATTAGTCGTCCGACTGTCGATTAATCTTAGTCAGCAACCCAACCGACCGAGTACTGACTATCGACTTTTGCAACCTTGCTTGTGTCAATGTTAGGGATCGCCATATCGCGATATATCATCGATATATCGGTATCGACAGGTCACCGATATATCGCCGATATGGACGATATCGGTTATCGACAGGAGAAAATGCCTAATGGATACCGGGTTTCGGCGATATGCGTCGATATATCGCCGATATATCGGTATCGACATTGTATCGAAACGATATCGATATCGATATTTCCTTCCTTGATCAATGTCACCAAGCAGATTTAACAATTCTTTCATCAAAATAACCAAAAAGGGGATAAGATTTCGAAACATTTAAAACCCAATATGCCAAACAAACATTCAAACAACCAAGGTTGCAGAAAGAGGTAGTCAGTATTCAGTCGGCGGGGTCACCTACTAAGGATTAGTCGGCAGTCAGGCGACTAGTCGGAATTAGTCGGTCATTAGTCAATTTTAAATTTATAATTATTTTAAATATATAAATCAGTTTTTTTATACATATATTCGTATGTATATACATATATTTGTACATTTTATATGACATCATGATGAAACAAAAGAAGTAATTGACTTTAAATATAACATTAAGCATATTAGAATATGTATGCTTTAAAAAAAGTGAAAAACAAAAAAAATAAAAAAGATTGTTGTAAAAGTCGGCCTGACTAGTCGGGTGGACCGACTAAGGGCCGACTAGGCCAAGTCGAGTCGGCTACCCCCCCCCCCCCCCCGACTCGACTAGTCGACCGACTTTTGCAAGCTTGCAAAGAACCCTCATCCATATAATCAAATGCGTTGCGAAGCAAACATTTCGTAAAATGGGAAAGCCATTAGATTGATGTTTTAGTTCTTTGGCAACCTTGGTCTCCTTTCTAATAATCATATGTTACTTCAAAGAAAATTATAAATGACATTAGGAAAAGAAATGACACTTAGGTTTAAAAAGATTTCTATACCAGTAATCTGAGATGTTTTAGTGTCATCTCCCAGTGGTATCCCTTAACACCTTTCGCAACTATTCGTGCATTGACAACTTGCCCAACTCTAAAATTCAGCAATGGATTGCAGGTGGATAAGGCATCCACAACCTGAAAAGAATATAAGATTGATCTCAACTAATAACAGTTATGTAGCAATAGAGAAATTGTGTAAGCTAAAATTTAAAACTAGAGGTCAGGCATCTATTCAGTTTCACAAACCTCGGTTATGTGAACTCTTCCACGGCAGCCAAAACCAAATTTCAGAAATATTGCAGTATGATTTATGTCGGTTATCTGAAACAGGACAGCCAGTAGATAAAGAATAAAAAGAAATGGACGAGAATTCTTCTATTTTTTACACACAAAATGTCGGCACATACAATACATTTACATATATGTGTAAGTATGAGTGCATGCGTGCATGTGGATGTGGGTGTAATTTCAAAAAGTCAAATATCACAACCTCAGCTTGAACAAGTGTGCCAATCACATATGAGGACTTCTTCAATTTCTTGATAGACGGGGACTTCAAAGCCCCATTAGGAGTTTTGAGTAGCAACAGAAGCCTCCCACACAACGAAGAGCTGGGAAGAGCCTCAATGGTAACCAAAACACTGGAAAAACATTAAGAAAACATAACGAATAAAAAACAGTTGATATCTGGGGCTAATAAAAACATAAAACTCACTTTCGGACCAAAAAAGCAAGGAGTGTCGGAAATTCATTGTTACAAATATAGTTTAAAGGAACTGATAGAAAGATCAAGCATGATGTCAATAATATGAACATTCATAGGAATATTTATATGTAAAAAGAAGAACTCCTATACCAAAACAGAGATTATAAAGAGCAGTTGAAAGAGTCATTCGAATCCTCCGAACATGAGAGGTTACCATTTGAACAATAAGGGGATGATTAATCATCACTCCCTATGCACAAGATCTTTCTGAGGTTACCATGAGTGCACACACTTAGATTTCCATGTATGAGAGAGAGTCATTCGAATCCTCCGAACATGAGAGGCATATTTCGAGGTCCATAAAAAGGATCTATTTTGAGATTTTAAATATTGGGCTCTCTATACTCTACCATCACCGTAATCCAAAACAAGATTTTACAATAGGCAAAAACATCTCAAAGAACAAGAGTAGCAATCAGCTACCTTTGACCTTCTTTAAAGCTCTTCCGAGGAAATTTCTGTGTGTTATAATCAACTAATGAAGCATAACCAATTGCATTGTTACATTCTGGTAATGAGAGCACCTGTATTTACAACAGAAAAAAATGGTAAAGATAAAGCATAGGAAATCCTGCGGCTAGTACAAGCAACATAATAGTTACCAAGTAGTTCTCTTTTACAATCTCCACGACCGCATTCTTTGTTTCATGCAATTCTATTAAATTTGACTCATCTCTTCGCCGTCTCTAAAAAATATATGAAAAATTATATAGCAAGATTCTTGCAGGAGTATTATAAGATTCCATAGAACGAGTAGAGACCAAAAGGAAATCGACTACCTTTTTAGATAAATCCTTTATTGTATCTGTCAATTGATAACAACCAAGTAATTCTGATTTTAAAGTAAGATCAACAAGATCGTCACTATATGATATATCAAGTACAAGGGCTTTGACAGTGGATCCCTTTTCAACAGTTCTTCCACCTACTGCAGAAAATAACACCATGTAATCAAGAAAACTGTAATGACCTGCAGACTGCATCAATATAGAATGGTGGCTTACATTGGTGATTCGAAATGAAGCCAACCACATCATTTTGACCCAAAAGATTAACAACAACACCAAAGTCTTTTTTCTCCAGAATCACTCCCTCCAATATCTGATTAATTTGGATTTTCTTCATCGAAGAGCTTTCACAGTTTGATGACTGTAACCCTGCAAACTGCAGATACCAACCCCCAAAAGGAAATACAACTTTACATGAATAAAATATCTAAAACCTCACAGCTTTATGATTGTAACCCCTCGAATTAAAGAGTCCAACATCAATAAGAAAACTAAGTACCACGATATTTCTGCAAAGAAACAAAGAAAAGCAACATCCAAGTCTTGAGGCTTCATATAGATGTGCATCTGTAGCCAAAATGACCCCCTCTAGAAAAAGAAAATAGATGTTTATATGTAGCCATAATGCCTAGCGCATCGACGACAGAGTCCCACACTGCAAAAGATCATCTCCAAAGGACAAAAATACAGTCAGAGATATTTTTGCAACAAAAGTTGCACATATCCCAATGCCTCCATCACTACATGGGAGAAGGAATGGAGAAATCAACCAGTGCTTAGGAGAAATATCTTCAGTTTGATATAAGGGAAAGTATCAAGGAACAGGTGATCAACTCATCTGTCATGATAGCGACTGACACACAGAATCATGGTCGTGGAGGTCTTGTTCATCAACAAAAAACTTCATGAGCAGTAAAACAGCATCAGTCACACATTAGAATTGATGTTGACTCAAACATTATTACCGTCCTGAGTTTTAACACTTGAAGGATGTTGAGATATTTGATATTGAGATATTATCTCTCAGAACTTCTTGTACAACTCTTATTTCTTTTGTCTATTTTATGTAATTTTCTCCTTAGAGATTTCCTCCTATATAAGAGAGCTCTAGGGTTATAATGAATAAACGATTCTATTTCACACTTTTCCGCATGTTATCAAAGCAACAATCCTAGGCCAGAGCATGTGCCCTAGCTATCCCACCCAATCAAAAACCCTAACGCCGCCGCACCCTGCCATGCCCAAAGATGAACCAGCACCAGCAGCAGCCTCGCTACTGTCGTCACGGCCGGTGACAGTCTAGGGATGTGCCGCCTCCATCACCGAAAGCCCTAGCCGATCGCCTAGTGCTGTTGTTCCTCATTTGAGGTCTTCCGAGGTCTGAAAAATAGAAAATTGCATCGGAAAAGGCAATTTGATTCCTGTTCAGTCTGATTTTAGGTTTCTAGGTTGTAATTTGATTATCTAAAATCAACCTAGTTACACAAAGAGAACTCCAATGAATGGAAGAGGTAGTGGTATGAGTCTACACAAACTAGTGTCTTCCTGTATGCTTGTGTAGACGTAGTCGTTCTTGTCTACAACCCCCGTTTTTGTTACTATTGTTATCATGTCAAGATGGATGGAACAAACTATGAACTATGAGCTATGCAATGCATGACCTAATACAGTGTAACGGCAAGAGGCACATCTTCACGCAGGATGAGCCAAGCGACAAGACTGGGGTTAATGCCTCATGGGAGGCAGATAACATGTACACGTGTGGGTGGCTATCTAGGATTGTGTCAATGGAGATAACCAATTATATTCTAAGTCAGCCTCTTGCAAAGGCTATGTTGGATATTCTCGCCGCTACATACTCCCCTGGTGAAAAATGAGTCGAAGATACTGCAACTTCAGCATGATATTTTTCACATCGAAGCAAAATGGGCGTTCTCTCCATACCCTTTACAATTTTTAAGGGATATGTTTAAGAAGTTTCATGATTTCAATCCCTTGACTGCTACATCAGAACAACTCAAGGCGTACAGAGATTCGATGATGACCGAAATTTTTCTAGTTGCTCTTGACTCCGAGTATGATGTTGCTCGATCACAGATTCTTACTGATGCTACCATACATCCAATGGAGGGGACATATCGCAGAATGAGCAGGCTCTCTATAGCTCCTGGTGGTGGTGGTACTCAGCAGTCTAAGACCTCTTCTACTATGGCCGCATCTCATGGTAGAAGGAGCTCTACACAGTACTGTGATCGTGGTACCAGTGGCAGGGGATGGAGTAGTCGACACTGTCAACTGTGCATTTACTGCCAAAGACCAGGCCACTCTGAGGATACATGCTATTCTAAGCATGGTTTTCCTGCTTCAGCTCGGGTTGCCAACCAAACTCAACAAGTTGGTATTCCATCACATGCTTCCGATCAGAGATTTGATGAGCTTGTTGCACGGCTCAGGGAGATTATGCATGCACCTGAGACGACCAGCTCAGGTAGTTGCCTCAGCATCTGCATCCACATCAGGTGCAACATATGCTTTTACTAGCTATTATAGGGCAGACTTGCCAGAATGGATTACGAACTCAAGAGCATCACATCATCTTTGTGGTGACAGAGGACAATTTAGTACATACAGATCGACTCAACCAGGTAGATCAATTATAATAGCTGATGGGATACACACTCCCATCACTGGTCAAGGGGAGGTGCAGTTAACTTATGCAATGTGCCTTCAATAGCAAAATCGCCAAGGACTTACATAGTTGTGCCATATTTGATCCATCGTCTCTCATGTTTCGCACATTCTTATGGGCAGCGTGATTGGATCTGGCCGTAAGCAAGGAGGTCTCTATAGACTGGTCCAATCGCCATATGTCGGTGCTTCATCTCTCCACACTGGATCAGTCTCTCCTTTTATGTGGCACCTCTGATTTAGCCATCTTCCCCTGCAAAATCTATGCCATGCCCTTCCTCAAATTTCACCCCATTCTACCTTTCAGTGTGAAGCATGCCAACTTGGGAAGCATCATCAGTATACCTTTCAGAGTCGTCAAGGTCAAAGTAGTCATAATATTTTCGAGTTGTTTCAGCTTGATATTTGGGGTCCGAGTCATGTCCCAAACCATCAGGGACATAAATTTTATCTTGTCGTTGTGGATGATATTTCCAGGTTGTCTTGGACGTTCCTTCTCGAAAAACAAGTCCGATGTTGCACATGTTATCCCGTCCTTCATTAATGAAATAAAGAATGTTTTTTTTCTGTGAATGTCAAGTATATTCGTTCTAATAATGCGTTAGAATGTTGTAGCCTTCAACTCTCACAATTTCTCAGAACCATTGGTATTGTTCATCAGACTTCCTGTGTTTATACTTCCTACCAGAATGGAGTGGCTTAACGCAAACATCAACACCTTTTGGATGTTGCCAAGACCCTCTTAGTCCAAAGTCAAGCTCATCATTCTTACTGGGGGGATGCAGTTCTAACAACTTGCTACCTGGTGGATCATATGCCCTTGCCTGTGCTGGGAGAGAATATCATATTCTCGATTGTCTTTCCCAAGAAGGATCTTTTCTCCCTCACTCCTCGTGTGTTTGGATAAGTTGCCTTTGTTCATCATAGGTCTTTTGGTCAAGACAAGCTCTCCCCACTAGCTGTCAAGTGTGTCTTTGTGGGATATTTCAGGACTCAAAAAGGATAATGTTGTTTTAATCATGTTAGTAGGAATTATTATGTTAGTGTGGGTGTCACTTTCTTCGAGTCAATTATGTTTTTCTCACCTACAGGTGATAAGTTCATTCCTTCGGAATCTGGAGAAAATGTGTACATGTCTCTGTCTCTGATTTTGTTTACCCTGGGCTCTACTTCTTCATCACATTCTTCATTGTCTTCTCAACCTCCACCAACACTACATCCCCCTGCCATGCCCATTTGTTTGCCACAATTTTACCAACATCGATCTCGTGCTCATGAGCCTCCTCTATCATCCAGCACAACCCAGGTATATCCTGAGCTCTTGGTTTCTACTGATGGCACTGGTGATTTGCATTTACAACAGGATGTGCAGGAAGTCTTAGATGTTCTAGTCTCGACCACTAAGGAGGTTGAGGATCTTAACATGTCTATTACCCTATGAAAGCAAAGGCGTGCATGTCCCATGTTTCTTTTGCATGTCTCTTAGCGGAGTTTCAAAGGTTTGTGTTGTTGCAGTGGAGATATCACGATCATATCAGGAGGCATTGCAGGGGAGTCAGTGGCGTCTAGCCATGGAGGAAGAAATGGTTGACTTACAGTCTCATAGCACATGGATTGTTGTTCATGCTCCTCCTGGAGCTTCTGTTGTCGGGAGCAAGTGGGAGTTTACAGTAAAGTATCGTGCCAATGGTACAGTTGATAGATACAAGGCCAAACTTGTTGCTCGTGGGTTCACCCAGATATATGGGATGGATTATCAGGATATGTTTTCTCCAATCGCTTGTCCCTCTACACTGAGGATTCTTATTTCGGTCGATGTGGTATGTGATTGGCCTTTATTTCAGTTAGATGTCAAGAATATGTTCTTGTATGGTGAGTTGCATGAAGAAGTCTTTATGCAGCAACCTCCAGGGTTTTATATGGCGTGTAGACTTCACAAGGCTATTTATGGCCTGAACAGAGTGGAGTGCTTGGTTTCAGAAGCTCTCAGAGTTGATTGAACAACAAGAGTTTGTCAGATCTACTGCACATCACTCTGTTTTTGTCAATAGATCTCAAAAAAATATGGTAGCTATTCTGGTCTATGTGGATGACATCACTGTTACATTGGATGATGATCAGGGTATTCGGGTAGCTAAGGACCTTAGCAATCATCGATACTTTATTGGTCTTGAATTTGCAAGTGGCATGGTGATGACGCGAAGGGAGTATGTGATTGATCTTCTAACGGAAACATGCATGACTGAATGTAGGCTTGCAACAACTCCTATGGATCAAAATGCTAATATCTACGATGATGATTCTGAGGAGGTTGACAAGAGACGATATAGAGACCTAGTAGGGAAACCGTTATGTTACTATCACCTGGCATGATATATCATTTACAATTAGTAGATGCAGTCAGTTTATGGAACCTATTTTCAAGACAGTAAGACTAAAATGATGATGTCTCTCTCATACAATGTTCAATTCAATCCTACTCACTTTTAAACTAATGCACATTCAATTATATTCAAAACAAGACAAAGTTCAAAAGAATCGGACTTCATATGTGAAGTCGGGTTTTGGACCTCTGTGGTACATTGTGTATTTTAGCTGATTTTGACATATTATTTTATGTACATAATTAATCCATTTTCTTTTATTTCTTTTTCATTTAATTTCTTTGACAAAAGTTTTATTAAAATGCACAAAAATCAAAACCTAACATGAACTAGAGGTTAAAGAAATTGATTGAGTCTGAGTATTCATTGAGAATTTGTACAAAAAGTCCTTATTTTATTTCTATGTTTTCTTAATTGTGAAAAATAAAAAAAATAGATTATTGTGTAAATATATCTCTATTTTATCATATTTTAATATTTTTAATCTATTTAAAAATTGACAAAAAAATTGCAAAACCCAAAAATCAGATATTATATGTACATAGAGTACCACCAAAAATATCACTTTGTGCAAATGACCTACTTCGGTTTTGGTATCTTCATGAAAGTTGTAGATCTCGTCGAGGCGAACAACTTTCATGAAGAATACTATTTGATTTGACATTGTTTACTATTTTTATTGATTTTGCTTTGCATTTATTCTTGGGTTTTTCTAAGCGTGACAACTGTAGCTCCTGTAGCATCCACGTGTCATCGCCTCCTCTCTCACTCCCTCTTTTTTCCAGTCGTTGGATGAAGGGTGCTCCATCCAATAGCAGGAGCCGCCCCTCTTCTCATCTTTTCATTGCCTGCTACGTGTCACATTTGTGATCTTCGTTCGATCTCAGTCGATCGAACAGCCACAACATCATTCCCCTTCAACCCCATCGACTCCGTCAGTCACAGTCGTCCTCCGCCATATTCGCCTGCCAGCGACAATCCCTGATCTCCTCCATCACCTCCTTCCATTACTCTGCCATATCCGACCTACCCCGATATCCACCGCAACCCTACCTCTGCCTCTGCCTCATCGCGCGGACATCCTCATTTACGCGAAGAAAGAGAGAGAGCTTTATCCCCTCAGGTGATAACTGAGGGAGCTCCGTTGAGCGACGATCCTCCGTCTCCCAACATGATCCAAGGGAGTGACTTGCTCCATTGTCGCGGCTTCATCAGCAAGAAGGCCTCCCAACTTCAAGGCTCGATGACGGCCTCGCAAAGCAAAGATCTAGAACCAGCCCAGTTTCTTGCCTCCGGTGAACTATAGGTAAAGCTCTGGTCCTTTTTCGCTACGCCATTTTCTCCTTTTCCTCTTCCTCTTTCTTTTCCCTAATTTGACCAAACTCACAGTTTACCCATCTCATCAGTCAACCACAATCGTTAACTCCACCTTTCAACTTGCACAACAACTCCCTCGCTCCACCTTGATCGTCGACGCACCTTGTCTCTCGCAAATAGAAGAGCACTATCTGCACAACGGCATGACCGAGGCTTGAAGCTTCGAGCCCTCTTTCTCCCCTTGCAGGTTGACAGGTCGAGCAGAGAACCTGCCTTCGTCCGTTGTATACGCACCCTATCTCTGCTTATCAGTCGCACCTCTTTCCCATCCTCGAGGGCCGCACTACCGCTTCGCCGTCCAGACGCAACAACCGCCTAGAGTACACCTTCTCCGAGCGACTCGACCATCGAGGTTCATCGCTCGCCTCGTTCCGCTCAATCATATGAGACGAGCGAGAATCCCTCGACTTCGTCGGTTGGTCTGCCTCGACCGGACTGCGACGTGCCAGTACCGCGATGTCTGTGCACCCATCTGTTGCATCATCTCTCAATCTCAGAGTGTGTCGCCTGGAGTACAATGTCGTCAACCGCCCCGCTAGCAAGGGTTCATCCTCAATGAATGTACAGGCACCGTTCGATCAAGAAACGGGTGCCTCATCCAGGCCATCGAAATATCTCCAATTCTCAATCGCAAGATTAAGGCTTCATCGACAGACCAAAATCTCCCTCAAGCCAACTTTTCGAGCCTCCGACCTTGGTTTACCCCGAGCAGCCACCATGCGATGAGTGGAGGCTCGGCACCAAACCGCAGCCCCACACCCGAATCAAGCAAGTCACGTGAGTATTAGAGTAAAGATAGCACCTGAGCCCCTACCGTTTTGGGGATTTGCATCTAGGTCCAAGCAGTCAATACCTCATGCCCCCGAGCTTTTTGCAAAAATACCCTCGTGGAAATAGGTATTTGCACTCAAGTCATACATCTTTTTATTCGTAAACAAATTGCACATTGTTCACCAACTATTTCTCTACTATGGGCACTTGAATTATAATTTTATGATCTATGATTATTTATTAATTATTATTCTTGTGGAAAATTGCGTATTTTACCCCTTTCATGGGTCTGAAATTCCTAATTAATTAATCAATGCTCGAAAAATTGCCAACATTCACACTTGCTAGAATTATTTGAGATCTAATTTGTGCCCAAAAATCATTGCATTTTCATACATATTTTGTCCAATACAAATTATTTTGCTCTTCGGACTAATTAATCTCTGTAAATAGAGAACTTCACATTTTTAGGGTTTATGATTTTTCTAAGATAAACCACAAAGTGATATATCTTAGATAATTTTATTCCCTGGAAACGAGTGGATTTTAAAATTATTATAATTAATTATTGAAACTTACATTATATCCATCATTTAATCCATTAAATATTCATATTACAACAGGAAAATCCAAAAAATTACAATACATTCCTTTCATCATAGTTTACATTTCGGACACTATTTCAATGAGAATTGCATTTTAATCCTTAAAATTGGTCGCATTTGCATGTGCATCCTTAAATTGTAAAAAGTACCAAAAAATTCCACCCTGAAACCGTGCATTAAATCTGATATATACTCGAGATCTAATTCAAAAGGGACTTACCTACACTTCTCATGTTGTGTCAAGTGACCAAACTGCAGATATGTTTGCCAAGGCCCTTGCTAGAGGTCCTTTTCATCGTTGTTCCAAGCTGAGCATGATAGACATATATGCTCCAGTTTGAGGCGGAGTGTTGATATATTTGTATCTCTCATTATTTCATTTAGATTTCATGTTCTTTTTGTCTATTTTATGTAATTCCCCCCTAGAGCTTTTCTCTTATATAAGAGAGCTCTGGGGCAACGATGAATAAACAATTAAATTCCATACCTTTCAACAAAGGGGAAGCCAGATTTAGATAACTACAGAATCTAATAACTCACAAGGAACACAAAGCAATCTATATGAGTGACTCTATCTACAAATTCGATAGTGATGCAACCTAATATTTTAGAAAAATGAGAGCTGATAAATAAAGGAAAATGATTAAAGAGAGGATAAGCATGCAATCTTGCATGCATGGAAGAAGAAATGGGGGAAGGAACACACTAGCAGAAGGAATAAAAGCAAAATTCTAAAGATAGTATAGCATTCACACTATATCTATGACATATACTAAAGTTGGGATCCCGTGCAGCTTTCCCCTCACCCATCTCCATCGTCCCCAATCCCCCCTCTCTCTCTCTTCCCTCATTACATCCTTAGGAACCCTCTCTCCCCATAATAGAACAAGACGTCTACTCCCATTCTTTTACTTGCAAATTTTCTCTATGATATCAAACGTTTCTTTGTTAAAATATTAAAAACGGTTAAATTCAAAATGTTCACTAGAAGGGGTGAAATTGCATGTATACCCTTACATATATATATATATAAACCTAAGAAAGAAAAACTATTACAAATGTTAACACCACTCAAGTTGGAGAATATCCCTCTGTCTATCACAACAATGCCGTGTACTGGTGACCCATCATGGAGAGGAAAAACTTTCTTTGTTTCCACATATGTGTCTCGAAAACACAGAATCAACGAATCATTCAGAGGAATGTGATAAAACATTGCAAGCAAAACATTTCAAGTATATACCTAAAGGACCTGCAAATTCTGCAATTTCTGCTTTGGTAGTAGATCCACAGGAGGAAGTTGAAGTTTTTGAGATGACACTCAGTGGTGACTCGGTCTTTGGATCAGATCATCTATTCTACTCTAGATATAGTTCATGGGTGTCATCTGGATAAGCGGGAAATACTTCATTTGCTATAGGAGGTGCCCCATGATTTCCCCAACAACGATCATAAGTATGATCAATGTGGCCACAGAATGTGCACCAGGGATGGACACACCCAGGTGCATAAAGACCACAACCACATCACAGAAGTAGGTACCACAACCTTTACTACAAGATGATGCCAAGACTGAAGTAGTCTCAATTCGCTAACCAAATGCTACGGAGATGAAGTATACTCAGATGATTGTAAGCAACTTCCATTGAAGGGACTTTGGACGCAGTAATCATTTGTGATCGAGTTGGCCTCTAAGAAGGATTCAATCCTCCAAGAAATAGACCAACCATCAACAGAGATCTAAAAAAGCTCTGAGTTTCGCATGTACAAACATGCATATAAGAGTTCAACCTTTGAAAACTTGAATTTAGAGCTGAATAATATTGGATCAAAGTGCAACAATTCTATTTCAATTGGGACATAGACACATATATCTAGAGAATTCTTGCATGTTTCTTTTCCCTCAGAATACGTTTGAAGAATTTGTCCTACAAGCTCTTAGCATATTTATAGTGCACAATATCACTAGCAATACACTGCACAATATTGTTCATAATCTGCCTTGACCATTGCATTATCCTTTCACCATATTGAGTACTTGTTGGTTTTGTCTGTTGGTTCCTCATCAGTAATGATGTGCTCCTTGTCATGACCTCCAATCACATTTAGTAGCAATATGGACCAAAGAACATAGGTGTGTCCATCCAATTTGCTAAAGAGGCCAAAGAAGGGATTCTTCATTTCCCTCCGTAAGTCACAGGATTGACTATTTAGACATTCTCTCATAAATTTGGATTCACATACAGGAAAAATCACATTAATATTGAAATAAAATCAAGGCATGCACATCAATATGAAGGTACTCATGCATAGAGGTCAGTTGCACTATAAACAAAGAACAAAGATATACTCATTTACTAAGATAATGATGTTGTATTAGAATTCGGGATGGTGTCCCTGAAATAATGTGATGTCGATAACGTTGCTGCTTGCGAAGTCGAAGCAGAGGAAAACGATTTGACATAAGGTTGGGTCAATGTTGTTGCACACACTAAGGCGAGGGGAAGAAGCAACGCGACTGGAGGCGGTTGAATCAGCTCTAGGCAATGCAGTTGGAGGTGGCTAGAAGTGAAGTCAAATTGGCTTGAGGAGACGTGTAGGTGCCTCTACTAGTAGTGAAAGATAAGAAGATGGCGAGGCGGAGGCGAGTGCTGATGGGGGTAAACGAATGCGAGATGGAGAGGCGGAGGTGAGTTATCCTTATTTGATTATTATTTAAGTTCTTGAAGTTCTTAAAGATCATGATTTCATTAGAGATCAAGTGTCTTTGTTAAAAGAATCAATGTTCCGGAACTAGATGTTGTGGTTTATTTTTATTTAATGTTTTTTTGTGTGCTTTCTAGAACTCGATGATAGGAAGCAACATATCATTTTGTAAGCCCTAATAGGATAATGATCATGTCCTTTATGTTGAATATGTTGTACAATGAGCTATTGATGTTCAACAATACGTGGAGATAGGGTTCAGATAGTTGGTATGCAGAATTCATTCGGTCGCGCGGTCTGAAGCGAGTAAGCCAATAGGCGGAAATATATGTGGATTATGTGGTTTCCATTATTTTTAATTAAAAATGATAAAATATAAAAATAAATTCAACTTTAGGTATTATGGTTCAAAAAATATAAAAAGGAAGAACTATAAAGTGAAGAATTTTTTATACAATGTGATTTCAACTAAAGCACTTTCAAAAATCATCCATTTACATAAACAAGTGAATCATCACAAAATAATTAAGAAATACATCTCAAACAAGATCCATACACAAATAATCGGTATCCTAATCAAAGTCATCAAAAATAACATCAGGAATTTCTTCTTCATTGCTGCCAGAATCAGTGAGAAATTCTCCTTCAGTTTTTAATTCAATTTCACAAAAAATCAAGTCATTCAGTCTCTTGGTATCAAGTTTATTCCTCTTTTTGGTGTGGATCTGCAATACTCAAACTGTTAATTGATTAAATAAACATCAATATTAGCCAATCATAAATCACAAATGTGGTCGTGTGTTTCAGGAAAGAGCTTTGATTCCTCTCACATCGAGAAGAAGACGATGCCAGCTTTAATATCTTCATTGCCACTACCATCATTTATGGTTCTCACCACCATATAGCGACAACCAATTATCTAGAAGAAAAACTATGATGTTGACTCATTAGTCGTTGACGGAACTCGTCGTCATTGACAAATCTCTGCTTGATAGACAATGGTTTTCCCACTGCACCATCTCAGCTTTAATATCTCCATTGCCACATTGCCTTCATGTATGGTGTCTCACCACCATATAGTGACAACCAATTACCTAAAAGAAAATCAAGATGTCGACTCAATAGTCTAATTATAAATCACAAATGTGATCGTGTATTTTAGCGAAAGAGCTCTGATTCCTCTCACATCCAGAAGAAGAGGATGTCAGCTTTAATATCTTCATTGCCATTACCTTCATGTATGGTGTCTCACCTAGCGACAACCAATTATCTAGAAGAAAAATTAAGAAGTCGACTTATTAGTCCTTGACGGATCTCGTCGCCATTAATGAATCTCTGCATGATAGGCAATGGTTTTCCATTGCACCATCTCAGCTTTAATATCTCCATTGTCAATACCTTCATGTATGGTGTCTCACCACCATAAAATGACAACCAATTATCTAGAACAAAAATTAAGATGTCGGCTCATTAGTCCTCGACGGATCTTGCCGTCATTGACGAATCTCTGCTTGATAGCCAATGCTTTTCCCAATGCACCATCTCCACTTTTTATGAAGAACCATTTCTTTTGTTGTGATGGCATCTTGAATGTTCAAATCAGGATAAAATATCCATAAGCATTGCAAAAGCCATTTATAACAAAGCAATCTTCTGAAACATAATACTAGGGATTGAGATAGTTAGCTGCAAGGTGAAGAGAACTATCTATCATCTCCCTCGACTTCAAATCAATGGCATCAATGTAGGACTTATATGAATGCTCAACGTCTTTACAAAGGCTCTTCATCGCCTTCTTCGCATCTTAAAACCGTTCATACACAAAGCTCAACGATGGCCCCCGATCACCATCAACAATATGCAAGAGAGGGACGAGCAGGGAAAAGACCTTCAAGGACAAGGAAACTTGGCTGCAAAATGAAAATGATATACTTTTAACAATTAATCTATCCATTTCACCTTTTCTTGTCTAGGACCACTTGCACCCAATACATTCATTAGAAGAAAACATCAATCTCAGTTCCTTCTTCTTATCAATGGCACTTTGTAGTGTGAGAAAACAAGGGGTAAATCTTCTTTGCCCTAGTTTGACTATCTCACCCAATCTCGTAAAGTGTCGCGCAAACTGAGCATCTTTGCATGATTGCAAATGAAAATAGTCAGCGTTCCAGCCTTTCCTAAAGAATTTTTGACCATCGACTCTTTGCCAATTTCTTCAAGGCATAGGATCTATGCAGTCATGTTAACAGAAGCATTGTCAGTCACGATTAGCAGAACATTCTCCACTCCAACTTCCCTGATCAATCATCCACCAATGAGGATACATATTCAGCAGTGTGTGCATCGACTAAAGTATCTACGAATTTCAGAAAACATGTGCCAAGTCACAGTTAACACACAAGTTCATTATGTTTCTTCCCCTCATATCATTCCATGCATCTGTTAAGATGAAACATCCACATTTCCTCCATGTTTCCTTATACCCTTTCAAGAACTCTTTTCTTTCTTCCAATCATCCTTTAACAAAGTCTCTACAACTTCATAATAAGATGGAGGACTTGTAGCCACTTCTGTGTTGGCCAATTTCATCGCACATGCGAATGAAGGAGCTCTGGGACATCAAGTTGAATGGAATATCACAATCATAGAAGAACTTCGCTACATGTTTGTAGACCCGCGCGTGTGTTCCTCCTTAGTGTTTCCTCGATAACGGTTTGGCGCATTATGCCAATTGATGCATTCATATTTCCTTCATATAGTGGTGTGAAAGAGCTTGTACCTTTAATCACCACATCATCTCTCATTTTCTTTCAAACCGACGGCTTTCTCATTCTTCCTCTTCATAATTCCCTCAACTTTGACGTGCCCAAGATGTTGTTTCGTCCGATTGATTCCGCCCTTCAAGACCTTGCCACACGAGCGACAAGTCACGGAAGCTAGACTCAATCTTCTCCAGGAGGTACGTATAATCCCATCCTGAATCAGTAGATTCGGGTGGAAAACAAAGCACATGTTCCTCAACATGTGTGGGTTTTGAATCCATGATAACCAAAATTCAAGGGAAAATAGTTAATCAACAAAAAGTGCATACAAAAATTAACCTACACAGGACTGCCACCCCGTGTTCCTCCCTTGCATCCAAAGCTACTTATGACAACTAGAAAGAAAGAATAACCTAATCTCTAATAAGACCTTTTACAAATGATTTAAAATCTAGAATGCAAGGAAAAATAACATTACCAAATGTACATATAAACGATAAAAATCATTATATAGATGTAAACAAAAATAGGAATCTCCCTTCAATTAAGCACTTAACACACAGAACATAACAAACCACAGTAATACACATTGTTTCAATACAAGAAATATGTATTAACCCCCAGTTCAATTCACACAGTTTCAAGGAGTTTCTAAATACGTCAATACACAAAATTTGCTTTTATGAAAAGGCATGAATGAGGTTTGCTACAACACAACGAAAACTTTCAAACAAATGCATCTAACAAAATCTTTGAAGCTAAAATTTTATTTAACAGTGGCATAATACAAATTTAATATTGGCATGATGCAAATCTAATATAATGTTATTTGATTGAAATCTAATCCATCCAGTGAAATCCAATCGCATTCATATACATTGAAACAGTTGCATCTGAAAATAAAATATGCAAACTAAAATTTTATGTAACAGTTGAATGATGCAAAACTAGAACAGAAAAGATATGTTTGGAACCAATACATTAACGATCATGATCTATACCAAAAATATATATGCAAGCTTGTTAAACTTATCTGAAAAGAAGAAACTTAGATAACGCAATTTTATTCCAATAAAATAACAAGCTTGCAATAACTTTAGAAAAATTGCGATGATACCTAACCTAATACTTGCAGGTCTTGCATAGCAGCACTTGGAGAAAAAAGCTCATGTGATGGTCATAGATGACCAATTGGAGGAGAGGTGACGCACTAATATGAAGTAGGGGTGACACGCAAGGAGGGGAGATGGTGTGCTGATCTGGCACATAGGTGATGTGCAAGGAGGGGAGCTGGCGCAACATGGTAGCACGGGGAGAATAGGAGCAGGAGACCACAATGAGGAGGATCGAATGAGGTCGGATGCGATGAAGAGATCGGAGCTGCAAGGATTTTTCGTCGGGTCCATTGAGAAAAAGGGAGAAGATTCATTGAGAAAAAGGGGGATAGTGAATAAAAGTGGAGGTACTTTGCTCTCCCAACGTGGTCGATCATTCTTGTGTTTTCTCATTTCTGACAAGTATAGGAGAAAGGGGGAGTGAGAATAGGGCATATTTGTTATTATATCTTAGGTTGCGCAAGAAAAATGTTCTAACAAGTCCTTCCTCCTCTACTCGTGTCTCCTTAGAACGAAGTTTCATCTTTAGTGTCTAATGTGAGAGAAACGACTTCTTGAGGTTCATGTATGGGAGACTCACTCTTTGAGATCCCTACGTGTAAGAATCAATGATGACACCCATGACTGAAAGCCATTTATAAGAGTTTCCATAGAGGAAAAGCTCACTCTCGATATCTTCGTACTTGAGACAACTAGTTTACTTCTAATGATTGGCATCAACTTCGTATGGACTTTTTTACAGCTAGGGACCATCCCAACTTCTAATGCATGTCAAGTCAATGCATGAAGATCAAAACTCTGATACATCTATTGCATGCTAGCCATCTTCATCAAGCGCATCCCCGCAAGGCATGGGTCTCCAAGTGTGACTTCTACAACACAGATCTCAACCTAGCTCCTTTAAAGATGTTTCGAGTAAAGATGAGTTGAAAATATTCTTTTATAAAAGTTATAGCCCTTTCGAATCCTTCTTAAGGGGGAGTGTCAGAGTCTGATTTAGACATGTCTAAGATCTAATTACACTATTATCATGTTCACTCTCATACCGATTATAAATGGGACTTTGGTATGCTAGTAGGGTATATATAGAGTCATACACCCATTGCATTCATTGAAAAATAAAATAGAAGAAACAACCCATTCTGTCTCTCCTGTGGTTTCATCCGACTCTTTATGGAGTAAGGTTCCACATAAAAATCAAGTTTTGTTCTTTTTGTTCTCGATTTGCTTCTGCATTCTATTTTCAACACTTCCTTTATGGGATAGGTTAAACAACATCAAAAGCAACATTTAATGTCAAGTGAAATATACATATCTATGCACTGAAACTACAGTTACTCTAATTAAATGCCATGTTATTACTCAGCTCATTGTAGAGTTCACAACGGAACATTAGCAATGAAAGTATTCTCACACTCCAAATCTATTATGAAAATTTTGGATGACGGTTAGTTTACCGACATTAAGGTGTGGCAAATAAAGGAATTCTCTCCCATTGCACCAACGGCCCTTCCACTCGGTACCATCGGATCACTAAGACTGACTATTATCCTCGCTCGACAGGTGGGTCTTGCAATCAAGCTCCCGTCTAACTTTGCACTCGAGGGTTGATCTATGTCTGGTTCGAGGAAACCTTTGCATGCCTCCGTTACCTTTTGGGAGGAGTTCTCTCACGCCCTAGGTATTCTCTACCTACCCATCTGTGTCGGTTTCAGGTAAAGGTACTCTTTGTTGAAGGTCATTCAAGCTTTTCATGGGAGTATATTACTCGCTTATTCAATGATCAAGCAAGGATGGACTTCATTTTCACATTGCAAGTATAAACCAAAGGGAAGTAAGAGAGTAATTAAATAGTTCATAAATAGCAAAAGAAAATAGAAATGAAAGAGAAAGAAAAACACGCATAAAATTCCCGAAACTCCATGATTAAAATCTCCAATATAAGGATTCCATTTGTTGAGATGTCTACTGAACCATCTTTCTAAATCAGCTCAGCAGAAAGAGAAAGTAAGGTGAAAGAATCACCTTCCCTCACAATCAATCATTTCCTCTCCTGTTTACTGAAATAGAATCCAAGTAATAGCCCCTCTACAGTTTGAGGATGGATTGAACACCTTACTATGATTTTTATTAACACACAACTCACAATTAACCAAGGTTTCAAATAACATGAGATGGGTCGAGAAGATTTTCTGTTGTTAAATTGAGGTGAAAGCCTCGATTTATAAAAAATATAGATAAAAACTACAACTAACTAAGTTATGGGTAAAATTACAACATAACTATATTTTTTGTAGAATACTAAATTTAAATACTACATGTTATATTAACTATATAGGCTACAAGCTTATGAATATATAACCTTCATTTGAGTGCCTTGAATCCTAACTCGTATGTTTGGCTCTATACAATGCAAAGCTTGTTATGAAATGTCTAACCTCTCTCAGTGTCCTTGCATGCCATTAAGACGGTGGGCCCGATGCTCCTCACACATACATACACATTAAATGTTAATTCACTTACTGAAATTAAATTCTTTCGTGTTTTTTAGAGAGACAAATATAGGATTCTGCATCCTCTCATCACGGTCCTAACATAATCAGGCACCATGGATGATTTGCAATAGGTCATTTTAGCTTAGTTGTGTAGCCGCGGTGTAACGAGGGGTTTGGAAGAGGAACAAAAGATAAAATCTTTCCTACTTAACATGTAAACCAAAAATAACATTTCAGAATAGCAAAACTTGTTCAAAGATGATTCACACTCGGCAAAAAAATCAAGCAAAACTTCAGCATTATATAACAGTAGTTAACGAAAAGAAAGAAAAGAAACGAAAAACAGGAAAAGGATGCAGAAAAGTAGACACGCAGGAGAGACAGGGAGAGAGATGAATAAAGAAAGATCAATTTGTATGTGTGCTAATTACTCCCATGTATTCTGCTTGGAATCATGTCCTACATATTTCTTAATTATCGATGCGCTCACCTTTTATCTTCTTATTTGATAATGCTCTATCCAGTGCTTAATCATGCCCTACGCACTGATTCTACACTCGATTGCATGAAGACCTATACAAAAAATCACACATCATCGATCCCAAAGATAAATCACAAGCAGGGAGATTTGGCTTCTTTTTCTTTTACACACGAAGACAAAGCTTTACCCGGCAAGCTCCAGTTATTTATACAGAAGAATACTGCAGTTGGATCTTACTTGATCCCATAATTTGAGAAAATAAAACTCCCCCACTAAATACAATCATCCACCATTGTCTATATCTGAAAAATTAACAAGATAACATTTACAAGTTTCTACTCACATTCAGCACAACGCTTATGCTTCTGTCAACAAGTATCCACCATTGCTTCTGTCAAGCCTTTTCCCGTATTAAGTAGGATCGGCTACATGGATTCTTTGCCTCCATTCAGATCTATCTAGGGTCATTTCCGGCCTTAAATCCAAAAAACTAAAATCCCTTCATATAGTCCCATTTCAACACTTCTTGGGCCTTCCTAGCCCTCTTTTAGCTGCCTCAATAACCAAAACTCGCATCTCCTAACTGGTGCAACAGTCGACCTCCTTTGCAAATCGCCAAACCACATTAAGAAAATTTTTCGTATCTTATCATCGATCGGAGCAACCAACTTTTCTTCGGATTGCATCAATCTGAATCCAATCTTTATGTTATATCCACACATCCACCTTAGCATTTTCACTTCAGCTACTGTCATTCTCTACACACGGCTATGATTCACATACCAACATTCAAATCCATAGAACAAAGCAGGCCTTACGGCTACTTTATAGAACTTTCCTTTATTTTCAAAGGAATTTTCTTATCACAAAGAACAGTAGAGGCTCCTCTCCACTTTAACCAGACTACATTTATTTTATGAGTAACATCTCCAACAATTTCTCTATCATGTTGCAAAATAAATCCCAAGTATCTAAAAGAATCTTTTCTTTGAATGCTATCATCACCAATCTTCGCCTTGATTCCTTCACAATAAGCTTCCATCAAAAGTACACTCCATATATCCAATCTTAGCCCGACTTATATGAAATCTTTTAGTCTTTAATACATGTCTCCAAATCTCAAGCTTTTCATTCACTCCATCTCTAGTAACAACAATCAATACAAATATCATAAACGGATAATATACACCAAGGTATCTTATACTGAGTGTGACCTAGTCAACTCGTCCATAATCAAAGTAAAAAGAAATGGACTCAAAGTTGAACCTTGATGCAAACCAATGTTGATGACAAAATAGTCAGTCTTCCAAAACCGGATACTTACACAAGATGAAGCCATATCATGCATATCCTTTATGAGGTTAATGTATATTACATGCACTTGTCTCTTCTCCAAAACTCCCCACAATATCTCCTATGGGATAGAGTCATAAGCCTTCTTTAAATCAATAAAAATCATATGAAGGTTCTTCCTTTCAGCTCTATAAATCTCCATTGTTCTCCTCAGCAAGTGGATAGCTTCGACAATTGAGCGATATGACATGAATAAGAATTGATTTCCTTTTACTTTGGAAACTTGCCTCAACCTTCTTTTGATCGCACATTTCTAAATTTCCGTAGTACCTCTGTAATTCGTACAATTTTGAATGTCTCGTTTGTTCTTATAAAGAGGCACCACAATGCTTCCCATCCATTCTTCAAGCATTTTCTTTCTTCCCCAAATAACGTTGGATAAATTCGTAAGCAAGTCAAACCACGCTCACCTAAAACTCTCCGTACTTCTATAGGAATGCCATCGGGTCCTACACCTTTCTCAGGTTTGCCTTCAAAGCCTCCTCTACTTCCTTCATGTGTATTCGTCTATAGCTTGCCTGACTCAAGTAACTTTCACTACTAGCTAGATCTCCCAATGTGATCTCTATATTTGCTTATCCAATGAAAAGCTTATGGAAATACGACTTCCATCTAGTCTCTATATCCTTCTGAGTAACAAGCATGTGTCCTTCCTCATCCTTAATACATCTTAATTGAGAAAGGTCTTTAGTCTTTCTTTCTCATGCTTTCGCCAACCTAAACATTATCTTCATGCCCTCCTTAGAGTCGAGATTTTTGTACAAAACTTCATAAACTTTTGACTTAGATTCGCTTACAGTCTTCTTTGCTTACTTCTTCGATATGTAGTTTGTGACAGTTGCCTATGTCCTACCCTTAGACATAGCTTTAAAGCATGCTCTTTTACGTTGAGATTCGCTTATACCCTAGGGCATCCAATGCTTCTATCATGGCTAAATAAATACTAGCAGTTAAGCTTGCAAAAAATGGCGACTAGATTGTTTATTCGGACTGTTTAGTCGTGTCGAAGATGTGGTCGCCTCGAGCTGGACTAGGCGGTCACTAGTCAGGCAACCAACTAGTCAGCCCGAGTATTTGGTCGCCTAGTCGGACTTTTTTGCAATTGGACTACGTTTTTCCCGTTTTCTGCTTTTTTTAAAAGCAAACATAACCTAAGATGCATAATACGTGATAGGAATTCAATGTTTCTTTTATTGTTTTATGAAAGTACAGAAAATATACAAATTTATTTAAATATATAAGAATATCTATATACATAAATAAAAGATGGGACTTTCCCCATTTTGTTGACACGTGGATCCTTCTCCACTCACCCATATCCCACTCGAGCAACTCTCGTTTCGTTTCCTGTCGATCTGTTCTTTCCAATTCTGCTGACCTGCTCCAATACATGGTTATCATGTGACATTGCCTCTCGCTTTATCAGAACAACGTTCCTGGAACCTTGCTTTACAAGTTAGCCACACCTCTTTTCCCTCTTTCCATGTGGCTTCCCATGTTTCTTTTTTACTCCTGATAAAAGCCCCAAACACAACAACAGGCTCCAGGGGAACCCACTGATCCACATGGCCACCACCTTCATCGCCACCATCCCCTCCCTCAATGAATCCACTGGTTTCCACCTCTTCTCCTCCCGTCATTCCCCCTCCAATGTCTTCCTCAAGCTTGCTCCCAACCAGACCCTGCACAACATCTTCATCGGTGCCAACATCTCGTGGGCCCATCTCACCCTTGACCTCCTCCACGTCCTCCACCCTACCTTCAGCACATCGAGTCTGTCACCGATGAGGTCGAGCTCACACGCACTAACTTCCGTCTCTCCACTAAAACCAACGATGAGGGGAGGCACTCTTTGAAATCGGCGCCTTTCACACACTCGAGCACCATGGACACCCTCGTCATGGATCCTTGCATCAAGTAACGCATCATCGTCGCCATGGGAGGGTTTGGAAAGGAGCTTTCTCTTGCATGGCCCCCTGGAACCGGGAAGCCGAGCTTCATTACCGCCATGGCCAAGTACATCTCCTACGATGTCTACAACCTCGACCACATCCGGATGTCCGACCTCAAGACCCTTGTCTTCTAGACATTTCCCAAGTCTGTCATAGTGGTGGAGGACCTCAACAAGTACTTGCCAAACTTGCTCGTCCTCCTCAACCTCATGGACATGCTACTCTCGTGCTGCGACGAGGAGAGTCTCATGGTCTTTACCACGAGGGACTTGATGGGCACTGCTAATAAATGGCTTGGACCCTACTTTGCTCTGTCCAAGGAGCTCGTTGTGCACCTCTACTTCCTACTATGAGAGTTCACGATGTTCAAGGCCATGGCGAGCTGCTACTTGGGTCTCAAGGACGAGAAACTTTGCCCTATCATGGAGGAGATCTTCCAAAGCGGTCTTGTGTCCATAATCCCCGCAGATATAAAGGAGAAAGAGAGTCAATCTCCACAAAGATAAGTTAAGATCCTCCCCGTTGGGTCTATTTGCATCATCTTCTATTGCTCATTATTTTCAATCTCTGTTTAAAGTAAGTGCTCTTTCGCCATTACTGCATGACAAAATGGTGCATTCTATACACGTTTCATTTTGATCACCCTAGCTAATATCATTTTTATAGTCCTTTTATGAGAGATGACATTGCAACAAGGAGGAAAGCATGAAGCTCTGGGAATTTCTCCTCTTTCAACTTTATTCATGGTTTCTACTTTGTCTGGTCAGTTTCGTTTTTTGGCATAAACAAATATCAAGGTGTTGGTGTTGCTTCTACACATTTGGTATTACATAAATTTATACTGCTTTCCTTTTCTAACTTTTATATCATTCCCCCTAGGTTTACTGCAACATGACGTTTATACTTCGGGGATCACAAATAAGGTAAGAGTTTATAGCCATTTTTACTTAAATGTTTGGATAATTGATTCACGATATATGTTCGTTTGGTTATTTCCCGTGGAAATATCTAACAACGTTCTTGGCAAAATCTCTGCAAATCTGGTATTCTTTATTGCTCCCCTTTATGTTTGTGTGATATCGTTGGTGTATTTATAGACAATATATTTACTATGCACAATATATATCATTATTTAAATATTATATTATTATTATTGAGATTGATTTTTCTTATCCAGGTACTATGCAAAGATGATGTATGTATGTCTAGCGGAGAATGGCAAAAAAATCTTACGTATTCACTTGGGCTTCTGCATTCAACAGGGTATACACATCTACAGAAAATTACACAAGGTACTAAAAATCAAGTGGCATTCACTTTATTGTTACATAAAGTAGGTGAATAGGACTCAAGTTTCACTTTAAATGTTGCCATCGTGGGTGCTTTCGAACAAGGAGGTTGGATTGAGTTGTCGAGAATTTGTGAGACACTGACCTCAAAATTGGATGGTGATTTATGGCATGCAAAACTAATGATTATTAGCTTTGAATTCTTTTCACTTTTTTTATCCAAAATTTATTACCTTAACATACTACATATAACTTCTACAATGTACTATTTTCCTCACCTCAACGTCAAGAATGTCTCATGCACTTAGTTTATCGTAGAAGATCTAGATACACAAGAATTCATCTACTAGTTATGTCTCATGATTTGTTGTCGATTGGAATAAGCTATACTGGTTTTCACAAAATCTGGAATGCATATCACTGGTTATGTATTTGCAGGGCATTGCATTCCTAAGTTGGCAAATGTTCTTCCGGATTACATAAAAAGTCAAATGACCTCAAGTTCAAAATCAAACGATTAATATTGAGACCAAACATTAATTGATGTAATCTATCATTATACATTCATTAAATGAATTACGAATAGGATTCTAGTTTTCTTTAGAAGAAACAACCTGCTGCTCTATTCCCATGCATGGGGTATCTAGCACGAGTCACATACTAAATTTTGATGTTTATTATTTGTTATGCTTTAAATGAAAATTATAGGAGAACATGAGTAATTAATATATTTTGCAGGTGTACAGTTGTTTGTTCTGAGAATTCAACGGTACGAGGATGCATATGTATATGTTTAAAGAATTCATCGAGGATCTTCACTAATAGGATTAAAAAATATCAATTTTACAGCTTCATTTTTGCAATCAATGTATAGCTTCACTTATAGAAATGTACAGTTGTTTGATTACTATTGTTTGTGTTGTATTTTCTCTTTTCTTTCGATTTTGAGACATCTCATTCAATTAGTTTAAATATAAGAAAGGCTTTAGAACTTTAGAGGTTTTCAACTAAATCATAGAGCTTCTAGCTTGGTAGTTTTATCGTAGTAAATAAATTTTCAAGGTAAGTTTTCTTCATGTTCCTGCAATATATATACTAAGAAACAAATTTTATTACAGTGATGTCGTGGGTTTTTGGAATATTAATGCAGAACAATCATGTAGAGCAAATTAGCATATAATATGTAAAGGTTACGTACGCAAATAAATTATACAAAGTGGAAATATAAAAATTATAATGCCCAGATAAAAACTTTCTCAAATATGCAAGATCTACAATGAAAGTAATTATAAAAATTAGCAATCTAGAATAATTAATTCAAGATTTATGAGGATGAAAAAATATAAAGAGATAAATTTATAGTATATAATTTTTTATATTATTTTCCTCTCTCGTCCGCTAAATTTTATAGGTAGATTATAACATTATATTTCAAATTACTAATTTGTATAGGTCGACTAACATATATTTAAAAAATTAAAAATATAATGTCTCAAAATAAGAAAATTTACAAAGTGATATTTCTAGATAAATATTGTAATTAAGTATATTATTTTTTATATTTGAGATAAATTCCACTTATAGTAGTATTTAAATGTATCCTTAAAAAATTAAAAAGAATCTATAGGTGAAAATTTTCTAAAAGAAATGCCCTCCAAAAGAATATACAAAATTAAGCTCCTTTATAAGAGATTTCATCTTACTATATACATATATATATATATATATATTAAAAGTAGAAGATGAAAAATAGGTCCATATTAAATGTAGTTCTCCATATAATTTTAAAAATGATTTATGTGTTTGTGGATGTCGTTTTATAAATTGATATACTTGGAGATTCTGAACTTCTCAACATGATTTTTTAACAACATTATCGTATCTGTTATAACTCTTTCCGTTATCACTTTTTTATATTTAAATATCTTTTACCAATAAGAAAGATAAATCCAATGCTAAAAGATTAGTTAAACGAGAATAAAAACATATTCCTCTACCAGATTCTGCACCTGCTACTTTCTCATTTCGGTATTTAGAGTAAAATACTTATAATTTACTCTTATATTTATATGTATGTCTAAATATTTTAAAATTAGGAAGAAAATAAATCTTTTTGGAGTAACTTAGGCATAATAAGGTCTTATTAATAAAAATATTAATAACAAATACATCTTAACAATAAAAAGAAAAACGATGCCATAAAAGTATTTAAGACTAACAAAAGTAAATAAATTGTATTTAAGATAAAAAAATTAAATGCACATATCTACAATGTAAAATCTTGCGACATTAATTATATTGTTAGAAAATTTTAGTTCTAAATTCAAGATCATAGATACATTTATAAGGCTTTTTATCACAACTCTAAGATATTGTGATATCAGTTATGCCCCCTTTTTTTGAAATAATCATTTGCTCCCCTACCTTCTTGCAAAATTCACAATTTTGCCCTTCTATTAAGATAAAGTAAGGGCATAACTGATATTACAAAAGAGTAGAACTGTGAATTTTGCAAGAAGGTAGGGGCACCGATATTCCAAAAAAGGGAGGAGCATAACTCTATTGCAATATCTCAGAGGATCACAACTTATAAAAACATGTTTATATATAAGATATGTTTATTTAAAAAGCCTTCAAAACAAATATTTATAATATTTAAATTAAAAATATAAGAAGAAATTGCCAAAAAAATAAAAAGTATGATAGGAACTCCAAAACATAGCTTTGTCTGAAATTTTCATAAGGTATAACTTATGATTATGCCTTCAAGAAATATGAAATAATATTATAAAATGAAATAATATCCAAATAAATGCAGCTTCCGTATTATTATTTAGATGTCCTTTTTCATATCCATACGCCAATAAATATCATATTCAATTTTCTTTTCTAATGTCCGAAAAAATGCAAACTTTATCATGGACAAAACTGTAACTTTATAACTACGTACAAGTTCGAAGTGTATATTTTTTAGATTTAATATTTTCCCATGTTTGTTGTAACAAAGATATGATATTACTGAAATGAGATGTATTTGGAAGCAAAAAACAAGCAATATATGTCATTTGAAGTGGGAAAAGTTCCACCACTGTTTATTAATTCACACATTAGAATCAATATTAGAAATCTATATTTTATTTTGTAATTATAAGATTTCCATTTTGAACAGTTAACTTTGAGTCTGAGATTTTCTACTCAGATTTTGGTTTTTTTCTCCAATTTAATTTACGACAAATAATGAAGAGAAGCCATCTGATTATGTTCAAAGTCTTTACTAAATTAATAGAAATATTGCATTAATTCTAGAATCATTAGAGATAACATTAACAATAAGCTATAAATCATGCGTGAATTCTATCAAAATATGTCATTTTGATTTTCTACATAAGTCGCCAATGCAGTGAAGCGCGAGCTTTTATACTAGTATGTATAAAAATGGTGTATAACAAAATCGATTGAAGTCAAATTAAATCTGTATAAAAATGGTGTATAATCATTAGTCGGTAACTCGGTCGACAGTCGACCACGCACCCGGCTACCAATTTTTGCAACCTTACTAGCATTCCAAATTGCATAGAATTTTATTATTATTTCTTCATCATAATTTACATCCCCGAGATCAAAAACAAATAGTTGCCATTCAAGTCTAAAATATCAAAGTTTTTCAAAGTACACTCTTAGCAGAACAAGTAACCATTTAACAAAGGAATATACAAGAAATTTAAAGTAACATAGAAGCGTTAGAAGAAAGAAAACTACCTTTTCCTCAATAAGAAAATAATTTTCGATGAATGACGCATCTACAGAAGAACAAGAAGACTGCTTCAAGGATAATGATATTCTCTGTGTGTCTGTATTAACCTGAAAAGGGAAGCGTTTTACTCACGATATGTTAGAATGCAAATGGTACCATTGTTATCTAATGATAATAAGATCATTCCACTTACATTTGCAACATAACTGCGAACAGATTGCCCAACAAAGAATACTTCAGGAAGTTCCCCAATTTCCTCATCAGAAGCCTGCATAGAAGGAGAAACGTACTACATTAACGAATAGTATATATTAAATAGAGACAACTCCCAAGGAAAGAAGCATATATGGAGAGTTCTTGAAAAAATTTACAATATAGGTTCATGAAATGTCGGGGAAAGGCTGATGACTGCATACATAATGCTTTGGCATTAATACACAAAATGTAGATAAACTGTCAATTTTAAGTTTATTTAGATTGTTCATCGTTGTGAAATAAGCAATCAAAATTAACATAAAGCACCATATCAGGAATTGAGATCGGGTAACGATTTGTCTCATGTTTGCAGAAATGAAAAGAATTATCTAATATAGTAAAACTTATATAGTATGAAGAAAGTTAGCAAATGATTATAGGGCAAGTAAATATCCAAAGGCTGCAAAAAAACCGGAACCTTAAATTTTGGGCAAAATCCAGTGAGACGTCCAAGAAAGCGAACAAAGCACCCGGATTCTATCATGTTGCAAATATACCCCTGTCATACACCACATGCAAATCACAAGAACGATAACGTTAAAAACATGATACTAATTTAAATCTAAAGAGGAATACCAACATGAATCACTGAATGAAGATGAATTTGGGTAATATCCAGAGGAAGCTCATCTGAGGAAATGAGAGAGGATTTAGCCGATAAGACCATGCTGTTGCCTTCAATATCTGCAAAATCCAAGAAATCAGGAAAAAGAGATTTTGCCTAAAATTGTAAACACCAATCGACCAGGTTTCATGGATGAAATAAAAAATGGTGTCAAAAAACGCACTAGACAAGAGGCAAGGAGTCAGAAAGTATGTTCTTTTTTATATACAAGTATGCAAGGAATCATTTCTATATACACGTATGCAGTTGTTTTCATTGATAACCATCCATATTTGCTGAAAAATACAATTACAACATATACACTATAGAGAACAACATCAAAATCATGAATTGAAACAGAAAACACTGTTACATATTCTACATGATAAGGAGGCATACCAAATGGGAAAGCCAGTTCAAAAACAAACATGTCAATTCAAGCATTTGCCCCAAGATTCAGAAAGTCGGTAGGTGGTTTCGTGCAGCCATGCGATCTAGTGCGAATAAGCGGGTAACGGGTGGACTTTGCAGTGGAATATGTGGATTATGCGTTTTATAATATTTAAATGGAAAATAAAATTCAAGCATAAAATTTTTATAAAGACTGAAAATAACTGTATCACAGAAAGTAGTGGGGTTCAAAATATCCGGATCAAGCGACTACCCAGCTTGACCCGTCTATTTTGACCCTAAACTCACGAGTACTCGTTTGGAAATCCTGGGTCAGGAACCTGCTACGTCCCGAGTGCCTCATCCAAAAAACCCATGGGAATAGCGGATACATGTCAGGTATCCGAATGGAAGCTTACAATACCCCCATTAATTCAAAGGAATGCAAAAGGTTAAATATGGATACCAATCTAGTTGTAGCATTATTTATATCTATTTATAGTAGTAATATAATTACGAATATGAATATCGATGAATAGGAAAATTATAGTACCATATAATAAAAAAATTGATACGGATATGAGATTAACCAATTCAGATATAACTATTATTATAATATAAATAGATTATTTTTAATTTAAGTGTATTGAAAGATTCAAAATTACGAAAATATCTCAACCATGTACATTTTGAAATGGATATAGATACAGATGCTAAAATATAAACAAATATATACGACAATGAATCGAACACTCTATCGTGCATGCCAACGGATATAATTAATTTAACAATAGTATCAAACACTCGAGCATGTATGTACGCTAATATTAATAATTTTACTATAGAAATCATTAATAATATAAACAGTGTTACAATTGAACATTCATGCAGTAAAATGTGAATAAACATATACAGCAATGAATCAAACACTCGAGCATACACATCCGCTCTTATAATTAAATTTTTCATAGAAATTATTAACAGTGTTTCAATTAAACATGCTCTTGCAATAAAATATAAAGAAACGGATACAGTAATGAATCAGACACTTGAGTAGACGTTTGAGTCTACACGTCTGAGGGTATAAATAATTTTACCATTAGAATCGGTAATAAAGTTTCAATTAAACACTCTTGTATAAAAATAATTAAGGTTTATGGCAAAAATATGTGATAATGCCAAATCAGTCAACAAATTTAGCGATTGAACAAATAAATCCGTGAAGGAGTGACGCCTAAAATTTCTAGGCGAAGATTGATGATAATTTAGCAACTAATCAAAATCAGAATCAAGACGAGGTGTCGACTTGATTATAATTTAGACAATGACAAATCTAATTCCGAACAAATTATATGTCATGTAAATTAGATAAATGATAGGCCACTATCTAATTAAGGCAAATTATTTAGATAAAGACATGTACTCATGTTACCACTCCTTCACGAATTTATCAAGATTTGTCATTGTCTAAATGTTTAGCTAAATGGTTGGCCACTATCTAAGCGAGGCTACAACAACAAAGCCTATTTCCACATTCAGTAGGGTTAGCTACATGGATTCTTTACCTCCATTCAGATCTATCTTGGGTCATTCTTGGTCTTAAATCCAAAAACTAAGATCTTGTATAGTCTCATCCAACACTTCTTCGGCCTTCCTCGCCCTCTCTTAGCTGGTTCAACATCCCAAAACTTGCATCTCCTAACTGGTGCATCAGCTGACCTCCTTTGCAAATAGCCAAACCACCTTAAGCGATTTTCTCACATCTTATCCTCGATCGAAGCTACACAACTTTCCTTCTAATTGTATCATTCCGAATCCGATCTTTACGTGTGTCCACACACCCATCTTAGCATTTTCATATATGCTACCGACATTCTCTGCAAAAAACTATGGTTCACATGCCAACGGATCCATAGAGCATAGCAGGTCCCACGGCTGCTTTGTAAAACTTTCCTTCGTTTTTTCAAAGGAATTTTCTTATCGCATAGAATAGTAGAGGCTCCCCTCCACTTTAGCCTATCAGCAATTATTCTATTAGCAACATCTACATCAATGTTTCAATCATGTTGTAAAATAGATATCAAGTATCTAAAAGAATCTCTCTTCTGAATGTTATCATCATCAATCTTCACCTAGATTCCTTCACCATTACTTCCATCAAAAGTGCACGCCATATATTCAGTCATAGCCCTACTTATACGAAAACCTTTAGTCTCCAATGCATGTCTCCAAACCTCAAGCTTCCCATTTACTCCATCTCTAGTCTCATCAATTAACACAATATCATCAGTGAATAGCATACATCAAGGTATCTCCCACTGAGTGTGACTTGTCAACTCGTCCATAATCAAAGTAAAAAGGAATGGACTAAAAGTTGAAGTTGATGCAGACCAATATTGATGTCAAAATAGTCAGTATAGTATCCTTATATAAGAAAAACAAACAAATGAACTGGCATTCGGTACCCATCAAAATGAATCGGTATTCGGTACCAACTATCTAAGCAAGGCTAAATTATCTAAATTATAATCTATATTAGCTTAATAAAGGAGTTATCTCAACTGATATTCGATACCATCTAAATGAAATGGGTGGATATTGGATTCAAACACCCATTAAAATAGATCAGATTGATTTATGACCCATTATCTAAAGTAAATAGATGGATTATTGGGATAATTGGAGACCATTAATTCTTGGTAGAGATATGTTCACAGTACTCGAGGGTATCCGTTACCCAATCAAATGAACTATGTACCCATTAGATACATGTATATGTTGGAACGTAATAGGTTGACCCGTGACTTGGTAATGACGGTCTGAGACGGGTCAACGAACAAACAGGTCGACTCACCGTAAAGACCCTTAATAAAAATTTCCAAATTAAAATAGTAAATTTATAATTTCAAATATATTTGAAACAAAATTTAAAGTACTCAAGTAATCACCCAACTTCCCCCAATTGCAGAGAGAGATGGCAGGCCGGCAGCAATGAAAAGGTGGCAGTGATTGGACCGGAAGTCCTCAACGCTCTCCGACACCATCTTTGAGAGTAGGAAAATAAGTGCATGTTGACCCTCTCGAAGCCAGCATTACCTACTGCAAATTTCTCCAGAGCCTGCAGCACTTCTCTCCGCACCATGCCCAGGAACTCTCGATAAAAGAAAATGGGAAACCATCAGAAGGTCCCTCCATGTTGAAATTCCAGACCGATGTCTTATGCCGCGACCGCTTCGAGGATTATGCCTCACATCATTGACAGAAACCACCTCGGGTTTGTTAACCCCAAAGTTATGATATGCATCCTTCCTTGCCAGAGGCATGTTTTCCATGCATAATGCAACAAAAATAGCAGCAAGATATAACTATTCCAGAACATTTTTAAGATCTGATCATGGTCGAGTTATCTTGGGAAGCCTAACACACATATATGTACATGCACAATATACAAAATAATTGGAAGCCTAAGACCAAAATATCAACTATGTAGCCCTGAAAATATTAAAAATTAAGCGAGAGAGGAATACCTAACACCAAAAGCTTTTCAAACATGTAACCAGGCTTCACAAATGACTTAACTATGGGCACTTGTCCTGTAGAAAAAAAGAAATTAGCTATACTATTTGTAGCTACCAAAATCACTGCATAATGAACATACCATGGTGGTCTGCCAAATGATCATTGTATATAAGCCCTTTCTGAGAAGAAGTGCCCAATTCTACGAAGACTGCATCCTCTGTCACTCGTGTAACAACTCCTGAAACAAGACTTCCTATCTTTACACATTCCACTTCAGTGGCCCTGAAAAATATTGTGAGTAGCAGGAATTTTAAGCACCTTGCAAACGAGATGATAAATTATAACAAGACGCAGCAAAAACAAGATAAAGATCTATTACAAGTAAATTTCACAACTGCCACAGCTCATGCATTAACTCAGAAAAGAATATGCATGGGTGTTCCATTGCCCACAAATAATCTACATCTCATGCAGAGCATCAACACTACATATGAGCATTTCTTTAGTCATTAAATCCATGTTATCATGAATCTAAACTCGCAACATGAAAAATTTTGCTAATATAATTTGAAATATATATCTTATAAATTAAAAGCAAGCCTCTGCTACTTCAGCATCATTGACAATGAAGAGCGATAAAAGGACTAGAACTGGTAAACAACCTAGAACCCACCTCATTTTTTAATCATAGAGAACCAGGCAGACCATATCTAAGTGGGAAATTGGTTTATGTGAGAATAGTTCATAAAGTTCCTTTAGGTTCAAGTGGGCCGAAACCAACAAGTAATTAAATATGCATGGTTTCTAGGCCCGTAAAGGGCAAAAGATCCCAAACATAACAAATTGTTAATGACATTAGATTATTTCTAACCAAACTCAAATAGGCCTTCTCTTCAAAGCTCAACAATGTTTTAACTACAGCCTATAGCCGCATACTATTTGATCCATTCAGAAGAAGAATAATATAAAGATCAGATCCAATGAGCAATTACCCCAGAGAGAAGGGCCTCTTTTATTAAGAACAATCTAATACTTGATTCAAATGAAGTATAACTAGTGTGTGTACCCGTGCTATGCGGCGGAATGGAAGAAAGTCATTAAGCGGCGGAATGGAAGAAAGTCATTAACCATGAAGACTATGGATAAAACAAAGTGCACCATAGTATATTATAACTTTTATTTGACGATGAGGAAATATTCTCTTATGGTTACAGATACTGAAATAAACACATGACATAGAGATTTAAGTAAATAAATGATACATAGAAAATCACAATATAGTCTGAAATTGAATGAATACAAATTTATGAATAATCTATAAAACCACAATATAGTCTGAAATTGAATGATGAGCATGAATAAATTAACAAAAGAAGTGAGTAAAAAGTACAAGAAAATGATTACCAACATTAAACATAACATGTGAAAAGAATATAACGAATACATTTTACAATCAAATTATGAAGCTATTTTCGTCGGTATAGTAAATATCGATAGTATGCCTGGCACTTCTTTTCGCACAATGAAGATGGCTACTTAAAGTAATATTGAATAGATGAATATCTTTCAAGTAAATGACCTTTCTAACAGAAGAAGTGACTACTTGGCATCGTCATTATCATTTAGTTCGAGCAGCAAACATGTTTGAAAAAGAAAATACCAACTTAATGTAGAGTCTTAGGTACAATCTGGAGATATATTTCCTTATATCTAAAACTTGTAAATGTCTAGCGTTATTATTTATTATAAAGCAATTTAAATGAAACAATAAAGAAACAATATGTTTTGATTCTTACAACCCTATCGGAAAATATTTAAAACTTAAGTTTCCTCAAGAAATACTTAACCCGGACATTTGAGAAAAACACGCATAATAGGAAGTTTGGGTATTTTCTGATTGAAATTACCAGTTATATACATCGGTTAAAATTAATTAATAAAACAATGGAGTTTACTATCTTATGGTTTAGTTGAGATGCCCGTAGATGCTAATTGAGTAGCTGCAATGAGGAAACCTAGCATGCATCATTATAAACGAAACAACATTATTATATATATAAAAGGAATTATAAACGAAACAACATTATTATATATATAAGAGAGAGAGAGAGAGAGAGACAAACCAATAAATAATTTAACAAACATCACAAAGAAGATACCCACAATCACATTTATTAACAATACATCTTTCTTAGAATATAAAGAACGAAAAACCATGCCATACCTTATATGAGCTGAAACCAATCTGATTACTTCTCATATCTCTCTCTCTCTCTCTCTCTCTCTCTCTCTCTATATATATATATATATATATATATGTGTGTGTGTGTGTGTGTGTGTGTGAGGAAAGGGTCTACTTCATGAAGTAGGTAACCTTACCTACTTCATGTCTATATTTTGTCTATTTTTTATTTTCTTTTGAAAAATACTACCATAGATTCTTATAACTATATCCCTCTAATATGTCATTCAATTTAGTCAGAAACAAAGACTCATATGCCCTCCATCCCGAATAGGTCGATTGCAACGAATGAAAAATATTACCAAAGATTTTCATAACTAAATTACCCGTTCAAGATGGAGGGCATAAGAGTCTATGTTTCTGATGAAATTAGAATGACATATTAGAGGAATATAGTTATGAAAATCCATAGTAGAATTTTTCAAAAAAAAATAGAAAATAGGCAAAATATAGACATGAAGTAGGTAAGGTTACCTACTTCATGACGTAGGCTCCCCCCCTCTCTCTATATATATATGGATTCAATGGGGATGCCCCCTTGGAGAAGCCAACATGGCTGCCCCCACCTCATTTTCAACGTTTTTTTATTTTTTTTCAAAATCTCACCACATATATATTCATCTATATATCCCTCATATATGTCACTCGAATTTCGTCAGAAATAGAGACTCTGATGTCCATCAAGAACAGGTCGATTACGACAATTTTAAGACCGTTAATACACACGGTTTTATTTTGCAAAAATAATAAAAAAATGCAGAAAAATGGCTGGGGGAAGGGAGCAGCAAGTTTCCCTGTGTGTGTGTATATATATATAAACAAGTAAATAAGTACGCCAATGAATATGCCCTATTAAATAGGCAACATTTTTTATCTCTAACTTTTTGTTTCCTTTCCTCTATATTATGTTATCTAAAAAAATAGTACGAAGTATTAGACCTAAATTATTTTAAATACATGGCAAGAAAACATAAAGAATTGTGAAGCCAGTAGTTATAAACCATAACCATTGAACTATTGCATAACACCATGAGTCAAACATCATAGTTGATATGCGTTGTAAGTACTATCAAGGTTGCACAAGTCGGAAGTCGGTACTCAATCGGCAGGGTCACTGACTAAGGATTAATCGGCAGTCGGGAGAGTAATCGGATTTAGTCGGGCATTAGTCGGTTCGGAATTTTTTTTATTAGTTTAAAAATTTAAATCAATTGTTATAGAAAATACTCTCATTTATATTCATATACTTAGCAGTTATAATATTTTTAAGAGCATAAAAAATAGCAAAAGAATGAAAATAGAAGCAAGTTAAGAACAAAATGTTTGGCACATAGTACAAATAAATGTTCAAAAATAAAAGAACAATTACAACATGCCCAAAAAATAATACAAGCGAAAGTAAGACAAGTGTCACAAGCCATTGGGTTCAATCCTCAATGTCGTCATCCAAGTCCAACTCTTCTTCTTCATCATCGCCTTCTTCTTCATCATCGTCATCATCTTCTTCTTCTATATCCTCAAGATGTTGCTCCTCCTCCTCATTTATCGGTGTAGCATTAGAGCTTGACGATGAAGCTCCCCTTCCACGCTCACCTCGTTGGCTCCTTCTTGGTTCCAAATTCTCTTCGGCGCCACTAGCATGTGCGACAACACCCCAGGTCAGTCCTGAACCTACAAAAACCTCCCCATCATGAGCATCAACATCCCCGATCCATTCAGCTATGTGTGGACGATCACGAGATGATAGAGGATCTCTCTCTTTCTCAGCTCGACGTTCCTGCAGGTTGGAATTGAAACACACATACACAAGATCGTTCAGCTTCTTCGTCTCCAACCTGTTTCTCTTCTTGGTATGGATCTGAAGACCAAAAAAGTTAACATTATATCAATTATTCATTGAAATTTTACTATTACTAATCGAATTGGGTGGGTGGAGTGGAGTCTTTACCGAGTCAAACGTACTCCAGATACGCTCACATCCCGATGATGAAGACGTCAAGCTCAAGATTTTGATAGCCATAGCTTTCAAATGAGGTGTGTCATCTCCTTGATTATGCCACCAATTAGCTATTAGAATAGAGAAATGGTCAACATAATAAAATAAGTGATTAACATTAATAGAAAACAAATGACTAAAATACCTGGATAAAATTGCCATCATTTGCCATCCTCTGTCTCACAGCTGAAGGCTTCCCAAAATCTCCATGACCAAGTCTATATGCCGGAAGCTCGTCCCTAGTGATTGCATCTTGTATATCCAAATCTGGATAAAATTTTTCCATGCAATCCTTAAACCCTCTCTTCACCACAACATCTGGATCACCATGAGACTCGGTGTAGAAGAAAGATGGGTTCAAGTAATACGCTGCTAGATGCAATGGAGTATCAAGCCTCCCTTTGGTCTTGGAGGTAATAGCATCCACAAAAAATTTATAAGATGACTCCACACCATTGAATGTTGCAATTATTTCCCGCTTGGCTTCTTCAAGCCCTCCGTAGACAAAGCCCATGGATGGGCGTCGATCTGCATCAACCACACGTAATAAACGAACCAATGGAGTGAAAACTCTGATAGCATGTGCTGTATGGTTCCAGAATGTCGGGCTGAATACACTGGAGCTCGCTGCTTCTCCCTTCTTGGTCTTATACCACTTGCAGTTTCTCCACTCTTCTGAGGAAAACATCAATCTCAGCTTGTCTTTCTTCTCATTCAGGCTCTCAAGAGTGAGAAATGTGGTTGCAAATCTTGTTTGGCCGGGCCTTGCAATGTCCCTCTTGCTGGTGAACTTGCGCATCAAGCTTAGAGTTTGGTGTGAGAATAGATGAACACCGTCAGCCTCTTCGCCTTTGTGATTGCACTCCTCACCTTTGTCTCTCTGCTTATCTCCTCCAAAGCAAGATCAATAGAGTGCGCGGCACACGGAGTCCACCAAATATGCGGATATTTGGTGACCAACAATCCTCCTGCTGCTACATTGGCGGATGCATTATCCGCCACAATCTGAACCACTTTATCCACTCCCACTTCATCCAGGCACTCCTCCACCAACTTACAGATGTATTCCGCAGTGTGAGCCTCATCTGAAGCATCTATGGACTTCAAAAATGAAGTCCCCAAGGTGCAATTGATACAGAAACTGATGATGCTCCTTCCCCGCTTGTCCGTCCACGCATCAGTCATCAAAGAGCATCCCACTGACGTCCACGTATCACGATAACATTGCAAGCCATCATGAATCTCCGTCACTGCCTTCTTCAAAAGCGGACCACTAAGCTCGTACCTCGTGGGAGGCTTTAGTCCAGGCCAGTACTTCCCAATCGCCTCCACCATCTTCAAGAAATTCTTCGTCGTCAAAACATTAAACGGAATCGCCGATGTATATGCCTACTTGGATATGTACGATGTAACCCTGTCACGATGATCCTTGGAGAATGCATCCTTGATGGTCATCTGACGTGATGACCCATCCATTGCGGCAGTCTGCTCCAAAGATTCGGAGACTCGTGATCTCTTCGTCGAACCCAGATCAACTTCCTCCCTCATCTCAAGAACATCGGCGGCTTTCTGGGACTTCTTCCTGGCAACATCATCAAAGTACGCAATCATCCTCTTCTTTGTTTCCTCATCCACCTTGGGACATGCAGCTACGTTCCCTCTTCGGTGTGCTAGATGTTGCTTGAACCTATACACACCACCCTTGACAATCTTCTTGCACAATCTGCAAGTGACCGTATTTGGATCTGTACGGTTCGCAAGGTAACCGTATTGCCATGCAGGATCAGTTGATCCCGGCGGCACATAAAAAGACGAGTCGCTACCGGAAGCGACATTCGCAGGAGGTGTATCCATCTACATAACAAACAAACTCACAAATTAGGCAATCAACAAACACACAACTAACTAAACTCACAATTTGGACTTTCTAATTAACTAACAAATCACAAGTTAGATTAACATATAAGTTGAGCAAATTGAATCATAAAAGAATATCAAAGTTGGCCTAAATGCCAACATACATGTCAGATACAAGTTACATAATCATACTTCAAGCAATCATCCCAACACCAACGGAAGCATAAATAATTAAATGTGGTTTCATCACTGACAAGATTTACAAGGCAAATAACCCATTCAATTCTTTGGAACATAGTATCATACCAACACAAAACATTACAACAGAGAACAACTAAAATAATATTAGGGTAAGCCAACATACAACTTTATATCTATGATTCTATACCAAGTTACCAACAAACAACTTAGATGAAAGTCTAGTGCAAGTTCCAAGTTCTATTCAAATAGTAAAAATAGAGAAAGAAAAAAAACGAAAAATGAAAATAAAAATTTGACCTAGGTCCTCAGCGGAGACTGCGAGCGGCGTTGTTGCGAGGCTGGCGATGCAACAGGGCGTTGGTGGTGAACCGGGAGGGCGGCGAGCGACGACCGGCGATGGAGCACTGGCGCGGAGAAGCGGCGAGCGACGAGGGATGCGGGTGGTTTTCGGGAGCTAGGGCTGCGGGACTGGGAACGGGACTGGGAACGAAAGTTTGTCGAACAGAAACTTAACTTGCCATCATTCACGGGTTATCGGGTTTAGATATAGCCGAACCCTTCATGCAAAAGTCGGTCGATTACTCGGCCGACTACACCGATAAATCGGCCGATTAATCGGACAGACCCGATTATAGCCCGAGTTAGGTTAATCGACTCGGGTGACCCTCCGAGTCGCATAGTCGAGCCGACTAGTCGGCCTAGTCGGCCGACTTTTGCAACACTGAGTACTATCATGGTTTAACATTAAAGAATACAACTTTAATTTTATTATAATGGTCTTGATTAATGGGATAAAAACTAGTGTTAAATTAAATGAAAAGGCAAATATAATCTTTACATAGAAATTTTAAAAATGTGACATAAAACAAATATAGGCCTAGGAAGTTTAGAAGTTCATGTGCAATATTTTTTCCGGATAACGATATCTGTACTAAAAATGTTGCAAATTGTTTCCTATAAGGCATCATAACTACCTTGCATTTTTCAGTTATAAAAATATTAAGTTACAATAACTTAAACAACATGAGTTTAAAATCATCACCTCATTCAACTACCTATGTCTTTCCATCATGTGGTTGGGGATGGATGTTCCTTCTGGTATTGAAAGGATGATTGGAATAGCCGGAGACTTTGGAGGTCAGATTTCCACGATGTTTCGCCCTGGCTACAGACAGTGACATGCTGGTGTCTAAGGCATGAGTAGATAAGACTTAGAATCCTACTTTTAAGTCAGATTTTTCTATGCAGGGATTCCAAAACATCTTGGAGTTGATGGAAGTTTTGTCTACTTTAAAAGACACTTATGGAGGGTGAGATCACTGGTGGCAGGATGGTGAGTTTACGGTGATGCGGGCCTATAGAGTAGTGGATTCTCCCCCACCTCCCATGCTTGGAGATATAGCATGTGATTGCAAAGTTGTTTAGGATATGTGCGTTGTCTCAAGGGAAGGGTTTTTCCGTGGCCCCTAAGATGCACGAGATTGGTATTGGAGCATTAAGTGATCATCTGCTTGACGGGCGACGATAGATGTCCCACCTGTGGAGAAGAAGTGGAGTCAGTCGACCATAATCTCGTGGTAGTGATAAGCTGAAAATCTGTAGATAATGTTAGACGTGATATGTTTGGACACCCGAAGCATGGAGAGCTTCTGGGAGTCAACTCCTCAAGCTCCCATCCCCACCCCGACACTTCTTGTAACCTTGATTTGGGATTTTTGAATTTGCACAAAATGATGCAATTTTCCGTGTGGATCGCTAGTCGCTACAAGTTGTAGAATGTGCTTCTCTACGCTACAACTCTCCTCAAGTCCAAACCGGTTTAAAGTATCCCTAAATCCTTTATTATAAAAAAATCATGGTGCGGACACCATTGTATGGTCCCTTTTCGTGTGAAAAAAATCATCATGCATTAGAACTGATTAAAAGATTTTAGTGATATTTAAGGCTAATTAGATAAAAAAAAATTTATACGAGAACGCCAAAGTTTTGCTCGGATTTGTGTGTTAGAGCATGTTTTTAAGGAATGTAAACATCATTAGAAGGAAACATTACACTCTTTAACGTGTTGAGGATAGATGGAACAAAAAGGATAACAATAAGTAGAAATGGAAATTTGCAGAGGAAAGATGGAGTAGATTTGGACTCTACTCAAGAAAGGAAAGAAGAAGTTGATGAAGGTATAACTGGGTGTTTAATTGAAAAGAAAATCTTGAAGTTATAGCAAAAAGGAGACACTTGGGAGGGGCTCAAAACAGAGGATGTTGCTGGTATGTTATCTATAGTAGTGAATGACACTCTTTATGAAGTTGCCATGAAGATGCTGAATGAAAATGAAATTAGCAAGAGACTTGATGCTACTGTCCTACAATCGATGGGAACACAAAGGGTAATGACTGACGGATAAGATCCAAGGAGAAGAGATAGCAGCGACTATAAGGAGAAACCAAGTTCTTTCACGAAAAGATGGAAGTGATTCAAATTCAGCAAACTCAACAGCAAATCTCAGATGGAAAGTATTTGCAACATCAGTTACAGAATGGTAGTGACTCCATGACAGGAAGAGGCGTCAAAATTCTTTATTGTGGGATTTGAGGTTGAAAAAAGTTGCTATAAAAGAGGAGATATGCCAAAAAGTGGAGATGACCTCCTTTAGAAGCAGGGATTGGGCGAAATTTGATTCAAAGCAGATGAAACTGGGGCCAACGTCAGAGCCTCACCACCTCAGACCTCTGATGTGAATGGCACACAAATTCAAGCCGCGGCACCCACCTCAAGGTGATTTACATCTGCCTCCCCACAAGGTGTGCGTCTCGAGGCTAGCTATTTCATACCATGGAAACAAGCACGAAGATCCCCAAGAATGTAATGACTTCCACTTCAAGCAGGACGAGTCTTCGTTCAATGATCGTGAACAACCATACAATGTCATCTCCATTGCAGGTGAGGAAGAGGTGAAAATAATGCATAAGCACAATGATAACTCATCCAATTTATTGTCATAAAGATTAGAAATGGAGGGTCATAATCTAATGTCTACGTATAAATCTTGGATCTGTGAAGTTTTATAGCCCCTGAGACTCAAAGTAACACCTAAGAAAACCAGTACAGTGGATAGTCCTAATAAAGCTTAAGACAGCAATACTTAGCATGGAAAACAAACATACAAACTAACATCGAATGTGTGCTATGAGTCTATGACACAGCTATACTAAATGAGGAACCCCGCACGTGGGATTTACAAGCAAATACCACATCAGAGAGTCATATCGTCCAACCACATGGAAAAGGCTAGACTTCAGAAGAAAATCATTTAAGCTTGTGAGACAGCATAACAAAACACATGGTTCAATATCAAGAAAGTCGAATTAAACCCTTAGAAACCAGGGGTACATCATAACGAAGTATTCCACAATACTGAGACATCAAGAGAACTCAAAATAGCGTGGGAGAGTCAGGCACGTGCATAACTCAAAATAACTTTGTAGTGCATGCACAATTAAGGTGGCACATGTGGGAAGTTTGGGAAGTTTCTACCCTCGTCATTTATGCTACCAAAAACAACTTTGATGTATTCCTCTTTATTCCATACTAAGCATGTGACAGGATTGGCAAAAATGAAAAAAAAGCTACATACAATCCCATCATGTATTCCATAAGCTTATAACATAATATCTTACACCTAACAGGAACATTTTGTTCGCTGTACAGGTACACAGTATATCATGCTCTCCTATATAGAGTGAAATTAAACAAAGAAATTGCTATAACCTCTTTGAGGACAAAATGAAGCTGACGATGATCCTTCGGGAAGCAGGAATTGAGCTTAGAATACGGCACTTAATAACCTGTCCAACATGATAACTGGCAGTTGGTTCTGTGCCCGGTTCCAAACCAAGTTCAGATCTGCGACAACAAAAAGCTATGATTAGCAATTAAACATGATGAAAAAATTCAAAGAAGAATAATGATAAATAGTGTCAGACTGCCCCAAAACTCAATCTTTACTCCAGTGAACAGCAAAAATGCAGACCACAAGAAAAGAACAATCTGAAAATATCAGAACCCTCGCTAAAAAATATCGACTTGAAATCCATACCTTAAAGCAAAAAGGACATACAATAATAAAAGGATAATAATTACAATACCGGGTTGCCAATTTAAAAAATGGTCAGAAAAACAGATAGAAGTAAAGAAAGTACTTAAAAGCAAATGTTAATAATGTGATAAATGGCAAAAGATATATGTGACAATAGGCGAATATCAACTAGCACTTCTACAGAGATGAAGATTCTGAGTAAGTAGACAAGCGCAGCATCAAGTTCACAGAATAGGATCAGAGGCAGATACACTGATCCTAGCCAACAATTTAAATATATAACTTAAGCTGTAACCCCCGCTTAAATGGTCTGGTGGTAGTCCAGTTTGCCTACCACCCAAAAGATCATGGTTCAAATCCCCCCTTCTGGGGGTTGTGTTAGGTAGTCGACAGCCAGCGTAAAAAATAGTCGAATCGTTCAACATGGATTTGAGCAAGAATCCATGTAGCCGACCATACTTATAGGGGGAGAAGGCTTTGCCACCACCAAACTAAAGCACGAAATAAAATGCAAAAGTAAGCAACACTGATAAATAAGCAGCAAAGAAAGTTTGAGTTCGAATTCAATATCATCAGTCAGAAAGAATTGCAGAAATTAAGTTAAAAAAATGAACTGCACCCAACATAGCATATACTTGACATGAAATGTGCCTTTCAGGTGGAGGAACTTAAAACATTAGAAAATGCAACTTTCAAGTTCCATTTGTATCAGTAACATTCACTAATGTTATCCAAAGTATTGGAAGCGACTAACTATATGTTCCTCCTCAATTTATGAACCAGTATTCACCGGCCATGGCCGATGTCATGTCGTCGGACTACAAATGCAGAAGATGCACCAGTTCTGACCTGGAGATAGTATCCAAGATGGGAGGATGGCAAATCGTGTTCCATCTGCTGGAAGCTGAGAAGAGGTCCATCAGTCTTTGGGAGAGCTTCCTGGATTGGTTTTAGTGGCATTGCGGTATCCATCAGTTTTCGCAGAGTAGAGTTTATTGTTAATTTGGTAAATGGGTCTTTGGGAGAAAACCCATCATACATGTGGGAATATATGTATCTCTCCCTCTCTTTCTTTGAGATAGGAAGCAAGAATAGAATATCTCCAGCCGTCAGTGACAGAAGTTTCTCCTATTGTTTTCCCTTGAGCAAGAAGGGTTTTCAAACAAACCTTTGTGTGCTCATGATTGTTATTGTTATGATTGCCGGTGTCAAGATTCAAGCAGTAACAGGGCCTCGTTGAGGCCCTGAATTGAACCGTGGTACCCTCAACACCTTTGTTAGAACCCCAGCTCTGTTGTGCATGGATGCAAGTGTTTGGTCCTTGTGTGGCTCCTCTTGTGTGCATAGTTGCACAGATTGGTCATTGTGCATGGGTATCGTCTCCCCGCCCAGTATGGACCTTGCGCTGCACAGTGGTATTTTTGGTTGCCATCCCTTCCAAATCTACAATACCCTCTGGATTTTCTGGTCATGGGATCTGACGGGTTACTTTGTTTGTCTTCATCACTTCTTTCGACTGCTGTGGTAGTCAGTCTTATTTGGCACATTGTTCCTTGTTTATTTCATACTTTTCAATGAGTTATTATGATGATTAAGGACAAAAAGGATGTTGGGGTAAATGTCAAAATGGATAATCAGCATGTTCAATTACCACCATCAAGCTAACAAAGGTAACCATCTCGTATAGTCTACTCCCGTGGAAAAGATGATTGTGGGTCGTGGGTCGATTGGGTATATCATTGGGCAGCAATCTCAAGCCTGTCGACAAGGACCCTTGGTGTGAAATACGGTCCCTTGAAGACAACCAAGTCAAGAATTTGGGAGAGCTTCCTGGATTGGTTTTAGTGGCATTGCGGTATCCATCAGTTTTCGCAGAGTAAAGTTTATTGTTAATTTGGTAAATGGGTCTTTGGGAGAAGAGCCATCATACATGTGGGAATATATGTATCTCTCCCTCTCTTTCTTTGAGATAGAAAAACAAGAATAGAATATCTCCAGCCGTCAGTGACAGAAGTTTCTCCTATTGTTTTCCCTTGAGCAAGAAGGGTTTTCAAACAAACCTTTGTGTGCTCGTGATTGTTATTGTTATGATTGCCGGTGTCAAGAATCAAGCAGTAACAGGGCCTCGTTGAGGCCCTGAATTGAACCGTGGTACCCTCAACACCTTTGTTAGAACCCCAGCTCCTCGCCTGGAGGTAATGGGGGCATGTGGTCCTTGCTTGCCCAAGTTCTTGCTGTTGTACATGAATTTCAGCACCCAACTCTTGCTGCCCGAACTATAGCATTCTTTTTTTTGCTTCTGTCATGGATGCAAGTGTTTGGTCCTTGTGTGGCTCCTCTTGTGTGCATAGTTGCACAGATTGGTCAATGTGCATGGGTATCGTCTCCCCGCCCAGAATGGTCCTTGCGCTGCACAGTGGTATTTTTGGTTGCCATCCCTTCCAAGGCTACAATACTCTCTGGATTTTCTGGTCATGGGATCTGACGGGTTACTTTGTTTGTCTTCATCACTTCTTTCGGCTGCTGTGGTAGTCAGTCTTATTTGGCACTTCGTTCCTTGTTTATTTCATACTTTTCAATGAGTTATTATGATGATTAAGGACAAAAAGGATGTTGGGGTAAATGTCAAAATGGATAATCAGCATGTTCAATTACCACCATCAAGCTAACAAAGGTAACCATCTCATATAGTCTACTCCCGTGGAAAAGATGATTGTGGGTCGTGGGTCGATTGGGTATATATCATTGGGCGGCAATCTCAAGCCTGTCGGCAAGGACCCTTGGTGTGAAATATGGTCCCTTGAAGACAACCAAGTAAAGACATGGAATATGGACTCTGTCTCCAGTGACATAGAGCATCTCATCCTTCGGAAGACATTTGCTCGAGATATGTGGATGGTCATTGAGAGCATGTATAGTCAAAGAAAAAATTTACAGATTTACCAGATGACTTGGGCAACTTATACTCTTCAATAAGGAGAGTTTTTAGCTGCTTATTATGGTTCATGATATCAAAATGGGAAGCTTTAAATTACTATTCCGAAGAGTCTTGAAAGTACAGCATTGATCAAGATATCCTTTGAGATCGAGAATGGAAGAATCGAACCTTCATCATCCGGGGTGGTTTAACGTATGATTTTGAGAAGTCAAAAATCATATACTGATTTGTGCATCTATTCCAAGCATTCAGGATGTGTATCATTAGTTTAGTGATGCATAATCCTTCTATAGAAGTTAAGAACACTAAGCGATATACTCACATTTATTGAAGGAAAAACATAATGAAGCTGAAAAGGAAATGCAGCCACTGCAAGACGAGAAAACATTCAGTTGATTTCTGTTGGGATATCCATCCAAAAATAAAAATGTCAAAAGATGATATCATCACATGAGCAAGAATGCTGGCAATGTTTTGAACAGGTTGGTGGGAGAGAGGAAAAATATTGGGGTGAACACCGCTGACTGTCTCCCCCTTTTTTTGTGACTTCAAAAAAAAAAGAGAGGAAGAAAATCACTCTTGACCAGATTTAGAACTTTAGGCGTATCTTAACATGATAAGTGTTGGAGTATTTGGTTGTGCGCCATATGAGGTGTAGGAGGGTAAACGGATCTCTCCAGGCTCCATTTACTCCATCCATATGTTTACTCTCACATCTACTAGTGGTGAGACTTAGAGCATCATTGGAGGCTATATAAGGAGCCCCAGACCACCTGTATCCATTGAGATAAAGCAATGAAACATATGCCCCTTCGAGGGCTTCTCCTGTGGTTTCATCCTGCTTCTTAAGGACTATGGTTCCACGTAAAAATCATGTTGTTCCATGTTTCTTTTTCTGTTCTTATGCTATGTTTATCATTATCGCTTCCGCTTCCTATTTTCTAACATGGTATCAGAGCGGGTTCAATTCTTGGAGATTTGTTCTTTATGCAATTTGAGATTCGATTCTGGAGGACTTCAAGATCTTTATTTTTGTTATTTCGAGATTCAATATTGATGATGAAGATTATTATTCATGAGAGATTAATTCAAGATTTCAAGGGTTTTCTAAAACTCTAGATCTTAAATTCGTGAAGATCGAACGCCTCATCTTTCAAGCCCTGAAGATCTTCGACATTTTTTTGGTCCTGATTTCGAGTTCCATTTCCTGGAACTCTTGTTCGATGTTCTGGAAAATCTCTGCATCATGGAGACAGGCGCTCCAGCCCATCTCTTCTCCAGCATCAGTCGACAGCATCATGGCGAGCGGCATCCCTAGCCGCACGACCACCCGTACGCTACTCCTATTCGAAGTACTGGTGGCGACAATTGAAAGTACCGTGCTCGACCTCCAGATCCATGCGGCATGTGAAGACCCCAAGCAGCAGCAAAAGACCCAAACCCCACAAGAACTCCAGGCGCAGGCGGCGTCTCCCTGAATCACAGGTCGACATCCTTACTCAGAGATGGACAACTCACGACGAACAACTATATTAGCTTCCCTCTCCGCACATGCGATTCCCGGCATCAACCCTCCCCCAAACCTCTAGGCGAGGCTCTTCAGACTCGATGAGTGGACCCCCCTAGCATGCCTCCCCCTCACGCTACACCTTGTCGCGGCATCTCCTCCCTCGCGTTGCACTCTCCAAAGCGGCAGCGCTCCGAGCTGCTACGCTCCTTCGACGGCGAAAACTCCCCGACAGCACGCAAAGAAGTAGGAGACCCACCCCAGGGAGGCGACGGCGTGAAAGAAGAACTCCGTCGGGGAGGGGGTGTTCCTTAGAAGGGTTCCTGGCAACCCTAAAGGGTAACGGGCGGCCCTTTATAAAAAAGAAGTTTTATTGAAAAGTCCATGAAGACTTTGCCTACTGGAAAAGATCTAGAAAATTGAGGGGCCAGTTTAAAAAAATAGAGAGAGGCAGGCAGATGGGCCCAAAATCGGGGTCGAAAGATTTTAAAAAAAAAGGAGATTCGGTTGAGCCCAAATTTAAAAAAAAGGCAGAGAGGGTTGATTTGTTAAAAAAACAGGGGATTTGTTTTGGAGGAAAAGGCACGTAGATTTAAAAAGCCATACGCGAATTGCAAAAAAATATGCAAAAAAATGATTTCAAACAAAAAATTATATATGTGACGGCTATTAAAAAAAGATTTAGCTATAGCCGGAAAAAAAGAGAATGAAAAAAATTTTGCAAGAAAAGCCAAGAAGTATTTATGTATTATTGTAAAAAAAAATATGATCGGCTTATTTGTTTTATTTTCTCCCCGTATTTATGTATTATCTTATCATATCCCAACTTTTCGATGTTGATTTTCCAACAACTATGGGAGAAAGGGGGAGTATTGTGTAGAGTGATATCCAGATGTGATATTCCAGACCAACTGGTTGTTCAGACTCTACAATGTTGCAGATGAAGATTCTCCATGCGTAGTTTCAAACTCGACATTCAGATTCCGAGTCCACGGTTTGATACGCAGTTGTTCAGACTCGACGATTGTTTCCGGGTCTTCAGTTTAGATATGCACATGTGTGGTGTTTTCAGATGTGCACATGTGTGCCATCATTTGTTCGTGGACCCCATCATCTTTTGATGTGTCGGTCAGAGTTTTCATGTGAGCCATAGGGACTCGAGAGGGCAAGGGTTTTCATATAGTATCATAGGTACTCCAGAGTAGAGTATCATTCTCAGAGTCAAATGGGAGAGACCTAGTTCTCCGACGAGGAGACTACAGGCGCAGTTTCAAACTCGATGGTTAGATTCCGAGTCCTCATTTTGACTCATACTCCAGCTTGTTCATCCTCCTCACTTGCACGGCATAAGAAGCAACGTCCTCGACAGCAACCGACAATTGTGCGCGTTGAGTTGATATTGTCCGTAGTATCGTGTATTGTGAGTTGAGTTTCTTTCTTTTTTTCCAACCTGAGCATTGCATGCTCCAGCTTGAGGGGAGTGTTGGAGTATTTGGTTGTGCACCATATGAGGTGTAGGGGGGTAAATGGATCGTTCCAGGATCCATTTACCCCATCCATATGTTTAATCCCACATCTACCAATGGTTGGACTTGGAGGTTCTGTGGAGGCTATATAAAGAGCCCCAGACCTCCTGTATCCATTGAGAAAAAGCAATGAAACATATGCCCCTTTGAGGGCTTCTTCCGTGGTTTCATCCTGCTAGTTAGGGAGTAGAGTTCCACATACTGTTGTGGTGGTCCATGTTTCTTTTTCTGTTCTTATGCTCTGTTTATCATTTTCGCTTCTGTTTCCTATTTTCTAACAATAAGGTAGAAGAAGTGGATAATTGATAGTGGTGTCCCTTACCATACAATGGATGATCCCAATCTTTTTAGAGCATATAACTATGTCTCTTGCAGGGACCATGTTGCCCTTGCTGATGGATACCATTTTACAGTGGCAGGAAAGGATGTGTACCTCTGCTTAAAAAATTTCCGATCCATGACAACCTTTATGTTCCAAACATGCCTTTAAATCTCCCCTCTTTTAGCAAAATAACTAAAGAATTGAAGATTCGCATATGTTGTAGGACTTGGTTACAGTGGGAATTAGAATTAGTCTGGTTTCTGAGGTCTTGTAACATCTTCCAATTACGGTTGTAACTGCATTAACAAATTCTTATAAGAAAAGCAAAAGCAAACGTCATTGGTTTAGGTCATATAATAGCACGAATGATTGGATCATCTTTCTTACCGATACATCAAAGAGTTATTTCCCTTATTTTTTGAATGTTTACGATTGAGATATATGTAAGAGGTTAACTGCACTCGTGCAACTTAAAATGTTTATGAGTGCAATACAAGTGAAAATTTCCAGTTACTTCACTCTGATGTTTGAGAACCCTCTAATGTTGTCTCTTAAAAGTTACAAGTACTTCATTATATAAATTGATGCTTATTCGAGAAGTACATTTCTTTATATGCTCCTTTACCGTGGAGATGTTTTTAGTAATGTGAAAAACTTTTTTATTCTGATTGAGATACAACACGAGAGAACAGTCAAGTGCTTCAAGCCCGATACTTCTCGGCAAGGGAGAGAATTTTCCATACAAAAGAGGTGGTTCAGGGGACCTCTTGTACCTATAATCAGCAGAATGGAGTTGCAAAGAGGAAAATTAGACATCTTCATGATGTTAACATGTTAGGGTAAGCCTCACGCGTAGAGATGGGAAATTGGTTCCCTCCGAGGTCCAATTACCGCATCCACATGTTTGGTCTCACATCTACTATTAATAGGACTATAGTATGTCAGCGGGGCTATACAAGAAGCCTCATACCCATTGGATATGTTGAGAGAAAGAGAATAGAAGAACCGGTCCTTATTGGCATTCTCGTGTGGTTTCATCCCACTCCATATGGAGTAGGGTTCCACATAAATCAGGAGTTCTTCCAATATTCTTTATTCTTTATGTCTGATATGCTTCCGCGTTATCATTTTTACATCGTATCAGAGCGTGTTCGATTCGATTCTCGAGAATTTATTTTTCTCCTCATGCCAACCATATATGTATCATCATATAACTTCATGCTAGGATCCATAGGAGTAGTAGAGGATCGACACCTAATCATGCACGTCTCAACAAGCATGTATGTAACATACTTCCTTTGGGCCATCCCAAGACCCTGCGCATTCCTAGCAAACTCTAACCCTAAGAAACACCTTAGGGTACTAAGATCCTTAGTAACAAATTGACGACCCAGAAATTCTTTTGTATTCTTTATCACATGCACATCATCTCTTGGAACAAGTATATCATCAACATAAACCATGATAGCAACAGTACCTCTGGGTATTCTCTACACAAATAGTGAATGATCTGCATTTGACATCTTGAACAATTGCCTTTCAATCTGATCCGCAAGCTTCTGAAACCATGCCCTTGGACTTGTTGATACTTATAACTCCATATGTTGCTTTATAGAATCTACAAACCAGTTGATACTCCCACTCAGCAGCAAACCCCAAAGCATTCTTAACGTCTAATTGATACAAAGGCCAATCACGTACCACAGCAACAGAAAGAAGGATACCAAGAGTAGAGTGACAAGAAACAGAAGAGAACGTGTCTATATAATCAACGTCGTATGTTTGAGTAAATGCTCGTGCCACCAATCTTGCCTTGTATCGATCAAGGCTCCCATATGCATGATGTTTAACCGTCAAGGTTGTAAAAATCGATAGTCGGTACTTGGTCAGTTGGGTCACTAACTAAGGATTAATCAGCAGTCAGGCGATTAACGAGATTTAGTTGGGCTTAAATCAATTTTGAATTTTAAATTATTGTATATCATTTTTATACATATATTCTTATATATTTACAAAGATTTGTACATTTTTTATACCAACACAATGAAAGAAGAGAAGTGATTGAATTTAAAGAAAACATTAAGTATATTAGAATAAGTTTGCTTTAAAACAGAAAAAATATGGTATCTCCAAGCAAAAATTGATCGACAAGTCGACCTAGTCGGAATTAGCAAATACACGGTCGGTCAATCCACGAACTAGACTAGTCGGAACTACTAGTCGAGCCTGTCGGGGAACTTTTACAACAATGTTAACTGGTAAACACCCATATGCAACTGGCAATAAATGCTCTATTAGGAGCAGATACCAAGCTCCGGGTACCATGTGACTGCAGTGCAACCATTTCTTCTTCCATAGCTAAATGCCAACGGCTATTCTTTAAGGCCTCGTGATAACTCCGTGGAATTTCCACAGCAGATAGAGCAACAGCAAATCTCTTGAAGTCACATGTTAGACAATCAAAGGATACCTGTGAAGCAAGAGAATATGAAGTGCATGCGCGCTTTGGCTTCGAATTGCAATAGGTATATTCACATCATTTGGAACCTCCACCATCCGCAGGACAGTTTCCTGATGGTACTTGCACGGATACATCTCTAGACCCGTAAAAAACATTGTAATCAAAACAAACCAGAGACATGCTGGATGACGAGAGATGAACTTGAGCAGAAGCAGGTCGACGGGTATAGAATTTTGGCAATAATGGAACAATGGGCACATGTGATTATGTAGAAGGAGGTGGAGGAGGTGATGCGAGTGGAGGAGGCAGTGGCAGAACAGCAGGCACATTTGTAGGTGATGACGGACTCGAAGGAGGAGGTGGCATATAATTTCACCATCAGAGTCTGATGAAGCCAACCTGTCACCTGTAGGTGAAAAATACATCACAGACTCAGAAAATGTGACATCAACGCTAACGTAATATATCATGCACAATGGATCATAGCAACAGTATCCCTTCTGAATCCTAGAGTAACTAATAAACACACATTTGACAGCTCTAGGAGAGAGCCCGTCAAAACCTGGAGATAATTGGTGGACGGTGGCCACACAACCAAAAACATGAGTAAGTGAGAACAACTCCTCCGGAAATGCCATGGAGAAAAGAATTTTCTCACCCAAAACAGGTGAGGGCATGCGATTAGCCACAAACATGTCATAAGAACAGCATCACCCCAAAACAAATGTGGGGCACGACTCTGAATGAGAAGAGTTCGAGCGGCATCAAGTAAATGGCGATGCTTTCTCTCAACAACACCATTTTGCTAAGACATGTAAGCATAAGTTGTTTGATAAATAATACCCTGGGATGAAAAAAAATGTGATAGAGCATAGGTGCAATATTCCAAAGCATTATTGGTTCTCACATATTTTACTGAGCAAGAAAAAACATTTTGCACTACATCGATAAAGGTTTTGATCACATCCCTTGCTTCAGATTTATTTTTCAATAAAAGGACTCGTGACTAATGAGAAAAGTCATCAACAACAACAAGATAAAACATGTCTCTGGTGATCGGGAACACGACTCGGACGCCAAATATCAACATCAAATAACTCAAAATGAGAGTTACTGCTCCAACTCAATAGGTATATTCACATCATTTGGAACCTCCTCCATACGCAGGACAGTTTCCTGCAATGGTACTTGCACTGATACATCTCTAGACCCGTAAAAAACATTGTAATCAAAACAAACCTGAGACATGCTGGATGACGAGAGATGAACTTGAGCAGAAGCAGGTCGACGGGTATAGAATTTTGGCAATAATGGAACAATGGGCACATGTGATTATGTAGAAGGAGGTGGAGGAGGTGATGCGAGTGGAGGAGGCAGTGGTAGAACAGCAGGCACATTTGTAGGTGATGACGGACTCGAAGGAGGAGGTGGCATATAATTTCACCATAGAGTCTGATGAAGCCAACATGTCACCTGTAGGTGAAAAATACATCACAGACTCAGAAAATGTGACATCAACGCTAACGTAATATATCATGCACAATGGATCATAGCAACGGTATCCTACAGTAACTAATAAACACACATTTGACAGCTCTAGGAGAGAGCCCGTCAAAACCTGGAGACAATTGATGGACGGTGGCCACACAACCAAAAACATGAGTAAGTGAGAACAACTCCGGAAACGCCATGGAGAAAAGAATTTTCTCACCCAAAACAGGTGAGGGCATGCGATTCACCACAAACATGTCATAAGAACAGCATCACCCAAAAACAAATGTGGGGCACGACTCTGAATGAGAAGAGTTCGAGCGACATCAAGTAAATGGCGATGCTTTCTCTCAACAACACCATTTTGCTAAGACATGTAAGCATAAGTTGTTTGATAAATAATACCCTGGGATGAAAAAAATGTGATAGAGCATAGGTGCAATATTCCAAAGCATTATTGGTTCTCACATATTTCACTGAGCAAGAAAAAACATTTTGCACTACATCGATAAAGATTTTGATCACATCCCTTGCTTCAGATTTATTTTTCAATAAAAAGACTCGTGACTAATGAGAAAAGTCATCAACAACAAGATAAAACATGTCTCTGGTGATCGGAAACACGACTTGGACGCCAAATATCAACATCAAATAACTCAAAATGAGAGTTACTGCTCCAACTCTGACAGCTAGGAAAAGCATAACAATAATGCTTTCCCAATTGGCATTCCTCGCACTGGAAGGATAAACCCACAGAAATCAGCGACAAAATATGACACTGCTCAAGGTCCTGTTGAATAAGAGGAGAGGCCAGCATAGAGAGTTCGGACCATGCAATAAAGACCACCCTGCTCACGGCCACAGCCAATCACCCTGCCCGTAAGGGTCTCCTGAAAAATAAAAGATGATGGGTAAAAAGTAGCCCGACAATGTAACTCCTTCATAATCTGACTAATAGATAACAAATTCATAGAAAATCATGAGCATGCAACATATTCTGCAGATGCGTCGAGGGCATCAAACTGATCTCCCCATATCTTATGATCGGGGAATGAGTCCCGTCAGCTATCACAACGGTTCTCCCTGGGGGAACATGTCTATATGTTACAAGATGATCTCTATCTCCACATAAATGATGCGTCACTCCGAAGTCCATAATCCACTCTGTAATCTCATATCCATGACAGAAGGTAAAGGCATAGGTACTACCTGAGGTGCTAGCAAAGACAAAGGTTGTTACATCTGAGTGGCCTCCTGAAGATGATGAAGAAGCAGGAGGCATAATATCCATCAGTCTGGAACCGAGGTCATAAAACTTTTGATCTGAAGTAGGAGCAATCGGAGACTCAACCTGCTCTGCTGCTCGGGTTGAGGCAGGAAAACCATGCTTGGAGTAGCATGTATCATGTGTATGTCTCGGACGATAGCAGTAATTGCACGGCTGACGAACGTGACATCCTCTACCACGAGGTCCACGTCCACAGAAATGAGAGGAGCCTCCTCTACTTCAAGAGGCTACCATCGCCGAAGAGGTCTAACTAGAGGTAGTCGAAGAAACAATAATCCTACTGAGTTGGTGAAACGCTTCCTCCATAGGAGGAATATTGGCATCAACTAAGATCTGAGAACGATCAGCCTCATACTCAGAACAAGGGATGCAAGGAATACACTAAACATAAGGGCATTCCGATATGTCTTCTGTTGTTCAGAAGTAGATGTGAGGGGCATGAAACTGTACAGCTTCTCAAACATCCCACGCAAGGACATGTATAGCGAATGGAGGAGCCATCAATTATGCTTAATAACGAATATATCATGTTGCAGCAGCTACCATATCTTGGACTCATTCCTCTTTGGTAAGAATATACTTCTTACTGTAGATTTCATGAGGTAAGAATATACTTCTTACCTGTAGCTTTCTTTTGGGAACATGCCCCCAAAAAATCTCAACTCCCTTAAGTCTTGACAAGGTATGAAATTACCAAGGCCAAAAGAGGATCCCAACTCTTGCAAATAGAGAGAACGTAGACAAAATAAACTGAAAAGAATAATTTCCAAGCATGTGAGAATGTCTAAAGCAAACCATGGAAGGTGGTATCCCGATATATCGGCGATATATCAGCGATATATCGGTATCGACAGGTCACCGATATATCGCTGATATGTCCGATATCGGGTATCGACATGCAAAAATGGCAAGTTGAATCCCGATGTCGGCGATATGGCGTCGATATATCGCCGATATATCGGCGATATATCGGTATCGACATGGTACCGATATCGATACCGATATCGATATGTCCTTCCATGAAGCAAACCTCCATGCACAAAGAATGTCCAATTGGAGAGCTGACGCCATATTTACGAAAACCCGCTTTTTTTACACACTTGTGCCCCTATGAGATTCTGCAATTACAATTATACATTTACCATTTTTGCAATAACACTTTGCGCTCCTAAGAGGATAACATCGCTGAGTTAGAGAGCATTTCAGTTCGAAGGCTTGGATCATTGGGGGGGGCTATAATGCCACCATTCGCTCCGACGACTGACCAGGGGCCATGGGGGTTGGGATGTAGGATCGCCAAGCTTCTTAGACCTCATATTTGAACTTCAAATGGAGCTAGTGGATGCATGAGGCCGCCGTTAGACTTGGAGGAACTCCAGATCCAAATTGTGATAACACGCCAGTAGTATGGGTGTCCGAAGAAGGAGCCAGTCTCGATACTTTTTCATGTATGATCATTCATGGCTATTAGAGGAAGTTCCCGGAGCAAGGAACTTCGCCATCTTTTAATTGATTTTGGCAGGAATGTCAGGATGAGCCAGACTTGACAAGACAGAAGATGAAAGGGACATATCTATTAAAGAACAGAAGGAAAGGGCCTCCCATTTCAAGGTTTTCGAATCAGGCAACTCCTCCGGCGATCGGGTCCGACGTGACGTGCGCTACAACCAAGATGTTTCGAATTCTTGGAACTCCGCAAATGCCTCAAGCTATATTCCTTCGCTTCAACATGGAGGCACAATCCCATGGAATCATGGATCTTCGAACCGTACTTTCATAGAGGTGTTGTTTGTAAAAGGGTCTTGGAGGAGAAGCCTCTTGGAGGCCTTGGACACGTCGAACCCATTTGTGGAGAGCCTCCAGGTTAACCGTGAAGCTTACTAGCTTACAAAGTTGAGATATGATCTGTATCACTCTTGAATCTGCAGGCTGACTTATTCGGACCCGTGTGCAATGCCCCATTTTCGTTACCAGGGAGAGCAAAAAAGAGAGAGACCCTCATCTCAGGTTTCTGGATCGTGTTCAAGCTCCTCGAACAAAATTGGGAACCGCCCCGATTAGGTTATCGAGCAATAAAACGCAATCTCTCTTTCTTGGAGCATGAAAGGGTTATCGTTGCTCCATCTATCAAGCTCCTTATTGCACCAAGGAGTCAAGCTTCTGAACCTCATGACTCCTGCATTGTCCCCAAGGTGAAGCTCTCCACATCACGGAGATGGGAGAGATTTTATCGTACGAGAAGAGGGCAAGGGTTTCGAAGACGTTGCCATGTATCGATTATCACTCATTTTTTGCAAGATAGACTCTTAGAGAATGCAGATTGTGAGGACGTGTTAGATGCGACATTGCCTAAACCACATGCCTAAGGAGGGACTTCCTTTCCAATTCATTCCCTAGTGGGGTTGTTTTTCTCCACTCATCTCAGTCATAGGGGAGTTGTTTCTCGAGGAAGGACCTACTGAACAGCAGTGCTCCGACATTAGGCAGACAATTATAGCTCAGAAAGGAGCCCAAGATCAACAGAATGCATCGAGTGAGTTTTAAGTTGACAAGGAGTTGACTGATTACGTGGGTCTCATTCCACCGCTCGGGGTTGTTTTGGTTCTAAATGAACAATCTTCTTGGAATGCCGGGGGCCTAGGAAGGCCGGAGAAACGAATAGCGATTAGGGAATTTATGGTGCAATACAAAGTGGACATTGCTCTGCTCTAGGAAACAAAAATTTCTCAAGACCCGGAAGGTACGTAGAAAGAAGTCGATGGATCTCGTCTAGCTGAGCTCAGAGCGATTGCTTCGATTGGGGCTTCGGATAGACTCATGTTGAGTTAGTGCGCCACTAGAAATTTGAGCTTCTGGACGAGGAGGTATTAGGAAGACACTTAATTTTGTTTCTGTTGTGTAGAAAGTTTGATGAGAAGCGGATTCTGATAACGAATGTATATTGACCTTTGGATCTACCCTCACTTCAAGACTTAAGAGGATAACATCGCTGAGTTAGAGAGCATTTCAGTTCGAAGGCTTGGATCATTGGGGGGGGGGCTATAATGCCACCATTCGCTCCGACGACTGACCAGGGGCCATGGGGGTTGGGATGTAGGATCGCCAAGCTTCTTAGACCTCATATTTGAACTTCAAATGGAGCTAGTGGATGCATGAGGCCGCCGTTAGACTTGGAGGAACTCCAGATCCAAATTGCGATCGCACGCCAGTAGTATGGGTGTCCGAAGAAGGAGCCAGTCTCGATACTTTTTCATGTATGATCATTCATGGCTATTAGAGGAAGTTCCCGGAGCAAGGAACTTCGCCATCTTTTAATTGACTTTGGCAGGCATGTCAGGATGAGCCAGACTTGACAAGACAGAAGATGAAAGGGACCTATCTATTAAAGAACAGAAGGAAAGGGCCTCCCATTTCAAGGTTTTCCTTGATGAAGACGTGAAATGGGAGATCTATTAGAGACAAAGATCATGACTGCTTAGGCTCAAGGAAGGAGATGCCAATACTCGTTTTTTTCACTCCATGGCCAATGGCAAGCGTAGACGAAACTATATACATGTGTTGGAGGACAGCGGGAGCCAGATCAGAGGAGAACACCAAACTGGAAGGAGCTTGGTTGATCATCTTCGGGCCCGACGCAGGACTACCAAGCGGGGTTGGGAGTGTTGGACAGGGGTGTCAATAGAGTAACGCATAGCGGTAAAGCCACACAGAGAGGCTCGCAGCTGTGTTTGAGCTAAAGGAGTTTAGGGTCGTTGTTTGATGGAGCACATGGGCCTAATGGTTTTCCCGTGTCGTTCTACAAAGAGTTCCGGTAGACAATTATGGAAAATCTTATGGAGGTGGTTCTGGACTTTCACTATAGGAATCTAGGATCTGAGAAGCTCAATATGGCACAAATTTTCTTGCTACCTAAAAAGGGTGCTCCTTCAATGGTGTATGACCTCAGATCAATTTCGATATCCAATGTCGCCTACCTTATTGTTGTGTCTGGATTCCATCATATGTCAACAGATGGCTTTTGTCTCGGGTAGGTCAATGGCAGATGGAATTGTGATGGCATCAAAAATGATGTTGGACAAGAAGCAAAATAAGAAAAAGGGACATGCATGGAAAATTGATTTCTCTAAGGCATATGACACTACGGACTGGAGGATCATCCGGTCAAACATGCAGAAGAGGGGCTTCCCGAATATTTGGGTGGCATGGATGAAGAGATGCATCATGACTTCCTCTTTCGTGATACTAGTCAACGATATATCAGAGGGAGGCTTTTTTCAACCGCAGAAAGAGGTTCCTCGGGGATGTCCTCTTGCCACATTGCTCTACGTGATCGTGGCTGATGTGTTAATTGTGATAATGAAGCAAGCATCAAATAGAGGTTTTTGCCAAGGGTACAGAAAGGGAGATGTAGCGATCTACATTCTTAAAAATGCAGACGACACAATCATATCACTTAAGGGTGGGGGGAGAGCAAGCGAAAGGGGCGGACAAGCTAATGGATGATTTGATGATATGTCTAGACTTTAGATGAATAGAAATAAGTCAACTTTTGTGCCTTTTGGACTCTCTGGCGCGGATGTGCAGAACATTGCATCAGCTCTTCAATGCGAGAGCTCTCACATACCAATGACGTGTTTGGGTCTCCCAATGGTCAGTGGTCAACAGTGTTCCTCGGATTGGTCGTTGGTGTTGGACAAGATGGAGAGGCGATAGGACGGCTGGAAAGTGACCACTCTTTTGAGAGGTGAGACGATAGATGTATTAGAGCATTTTCTCATGACAATTTTTTATTGTTATTGCTGCACGAGATTACTACAGATAGGGGTGCGTGGTAGGATGGAATCTGTAATGAAGTGGTTTCTTTGGGTTGATGGAAAGAAGAAGCAAAATGAGATCTATTTGGTGGGCTGGGACACTGTGACTAGGCCTAAGGGTTTGAGAGGTCTTGACAGCGGAAGACTAGAGGTTATGAATAAAGTTAGATTGTGGGGCAAGAGTGAGGCATTGATATGTAGTCTTCTTCGATCCATTTATATATTGGTGTTGCCTTGTCCACCTTACATATTCCACTCTATTATCTCTTTAGAAAGGTATATCTAAGGTGCTCCATGAAATGATGACTATGCTAATGCCCGTTCTTGGAAATGGGAACGGATATAGATTCTGGACTGACGAGTGTGTTGGACTTGTAAGCACTAGACGAATCATTAATGCAATAAAAGCTATTATTTTATTATTTTCATCTGAATTGAATGATTAGGAATACACTTTATATTAACGTCCCTTTGTACAATTAGGGTTAAAATGTACCGCGACCATATTAAATATCATACAGTTAGGAGGATACAACTAATTTAGCATGTGATATTCACTAAAGATCTTCATCATGAGAAAGAGATGGTAATATTTTTCTAACAATTGATTTCTAACCGACTTCGTGACGCAGGTCCTCTGCATAAGAATAGAGGTTCAGAAGAGTTGAAATAATAAAGTAAAAGAGTTGACTTGATGAAGTCGAGATAAACTAAGACTTGAATCATAACCATCACAACCAAGCACAAATCCTTTGACCGGAGCCAGATATACATCTATATATGTGATGCATTCCCCAGCTCATGGAGAGTGTGATGTGTTTCGTTGAGCTCACTTAGAGTGTAAATTATTTCAGCCTGATCTCAACATTCGTGACATATTTTTGCCAAAATGATATAAACCATGAAATTGGATAGATATTCAAATTTCAAGTCATTATGTGTGGTTAGTACGATCTCCCCGACATTATCTCCAAGTATCTACATTTACTTCCCATGAGTCCTAATTAGATTAGGACTCATAATATTTGATATCAATATTGAGACAATAATTATTATTGTCATTGAATATGATTCACAAAATATAATTCATTAATTAATATGAATGATGATTCATAATAATTAATATTTATGTGAATATGACTCATATAACTATTTAAGGCACGTGTGTGAATGTGGTTCACATTAGATTAATTAATATAAATTGAATTTATATTTTTATTTGGATTTATGAATATGATTCATGAGCTATGGGGATTATTCTCTTAACATTACCAATTTCGATTATTTTAGAGTCAAATTAATAAATAAAGCAACAAATCTAATCGATATATGGAAAGAGGGGCATATATTGTGAGGACACATGGCACCCTCTATGTGAGTCCTAATCGAATTAGGTTCTCGATTTGTTGCTTAATTTATAAGTAATTTAAATGGAGATTAAAAGTAGACAATACTAGTCATATTTCTTGTTGAATAAGAACTAAATCAAAGCCTTTGATCCATGATCCAAGGGACACCATGGAGGACGTCTACTATGAGGAGAAGACTCTTCATAAATGTCCCCATAGCTATTAAAGAGAGGGCAATGACTCTCTTTCATAGTATGATTAAGCCTCCCAATAATTACGTTGCCTTGAGAATCAAAAGAAGAGAAGAGTCTTGAGAATTTATTTCTCATACACTTCTACTCTCCAAGACCCTAAGCCCCGTCCCCCTTCCACCTTCACTCGACGATATACGACGCTTATAAAAGAAAGAAAGAATGACGTCCACCTTGTCAAACCTCTCTTCTTTCCTTTGGTCTGGCCATGTGGAGGAGAAAATCATCTCCATCTTAGAGTTCCTCGTGCGTCAAAAAGGATCGATTTCGAGCGATGAAATCAGGAGCTTGATCACCTTTGCGTGGACAAGATCAAAAGACAGCATCGAAGTTCGTAGGAAGCAACACGACTCATCATCGTGCCCAAGAGAGAAATAAGTGCATATCGGACTTAGTTCGGGAGTTCTATTACTTTAGAGACTCACGCTTCAAGAGGTAACCCTAATCTCATCTTGATATTCATTAGAATGTTAAAACCATATTGGGGACATTGTTTCCCTAAATTAATGGATTCGCAATGTACAAAAGTTGTGCTGAAATTTAATGTTTATACGATTAACATGCATTATTTTATGGAAATAGTTTGTTATTTTTTGTGTTTCTGTGCTTAGAAGTTCATAAAAAGTTTATTTTCTAGTCGGCTCGCTAGTCCACCCAATTTTTCAACATCGGAAAGTCATATACAATAACATAATGAATGCATTGAAACTAGAGACCGTAAGGAATGTAAATAACGATCTCTCAAGGATATCACAATGACAAATGTTCAGAACAAAAACAATGTATTCAATTAATGGCCGAACTTTGAAAAAAAAATATCATAATAAACATTAGCCATGATCCAACTAAAGAGCAAGGTTCAAAATATCAATATTGATATCGTATCGATTAACCCAAAAACGGTTAATCAAGGATATATCAATGATATCGGTGAAAAATGAAGAAAAAGGTGCTTTTTTGAAAAAAAAGATCCTAGTAGTTCTTAAAATAATAAATAGCATACAAATACACACTAATACACAAGAATGAAGTGTATTTAGCCAAGGTTGCAGAAATCGGTAGTCGATACTCGATCAGCGGGGTCACTAACTAAGGATTAATCGACAGTCAGGAGACTAATCGGATTTAGTCGTCCCCTTTTAATTTTGATAATTATTTTAAATATAAATCAAATTTATCCATATATTCTAATATAATTACATAAATTTGTACATTTTCTATACCATCGTTAATGAAATAAAACGAATAATTGAATTTAAATAAAGCATTAAGCATAATAAATAAGCTTGCTTTTAAAAAAGCAAAAACAAATAAAAATAAAAAAATTCAAGTAAAAGTCGATCGATTAGTCAGCTTGATTAGTCGAGTAGATCGATTATTGGTTGACTAGTTTTAGTTGAGTCGGCTACCTACCGACTCGAATAGCAGGCCTGACTCGTCAACCGACTTTTACCACAGTGTATTTAGCAGACCAATACACAGTGTATTGTGCGTATCATTGTTGTCAATGAGAGTTACACAAACAAGGAGGCGTATTTAGCACATATTAACACGGAGGTGTATTTAGCAAACCAATACACAATGTATTATGCTTTTACACGACATTAGAAAGGAAACGATGAAATTCAAATAATAACTTAGCGTAGCGACCAATATACGATGTATCTAGCACATTAACTTTACATCACATCGTATATTATATATAAATAAAATATGGACCTATATCGGATATCATATCCGAACAAGATAATGAGTATAAGAACATATATGTATACCGAACCTCCCCCCTGCAAGCGTCCCGAGTCCGAAATTAAGTATATCTGTTGTAATGCTATTAATATATACGGAAAGAAAAATCCCAAATAAATAGATCGAAAATAAAAAATGGTGATATCTAGCAATAACGACAACATATCGATGGTACCAATCGATATCGACCAATATCGAAAATATATATTGAAATCTATTATTTTTTTAGCAATATGAGAAAAATATCGATATTCCGTTGATATCTCGGTGAAAATATCAGGTGATATCCTCGAATTCAAGATAAACTCCAATCTCAAAATCCTCCCTCTAGCTATACTGATATATCACAGTATTTTGAACCATACTACAAATCATAAAGTTGGTTATTTATTCATATCGGATTTGTTTTCAAATGTGTTAATACAGGTAGTGGCCGGAAAATCTCAACAAATCAACTTCTAAAGCTTAAAGAATAAACAATTACCTTCAAACTTCTTTAACTGTAAAACAATCAGCAGCTAAGTCAACAAACATAGTTGATTTCGATGAGCATCGATACTGACACCATATAAATGATACAACTTAAAATTAAACAAAGTTGAATACTTAAAATTTCATCAATATCATGGCCTCAAATTTCAGCGAAATTCGGTCGAATTTCTGTCGAATATCGATATCCAGTCGAAATCGAAATTTGACCGAAATGGCCAAAATGACCGAAATATGGGGGACCTAGTACAAAAAATGACCGAAATGACCGAAATTTCGGTCGAAATTCCACCAAAAGTCCATCAAAATTCTGTTTTGGTCGATACCGAAATGGTGACCGAAACCGACATTTAGAGCGTTTATCAATATCCATTATACCATATGACATATCATCAATATAGCGCTTGATATCGGTATATATCGATATCTAGAATAATATCAGTATCCTAGACTTGTCGATACGGATATATCGCTGATATGTCGAGGATATATCGAGATATTTTGATCCATGATAGAGAGGCAAGAAATTAATCCTAAGATCTTATGAAGTAAACATTTGATCCAACCAGCAAACCAAAGCCTTGAGATAATATCTACTTGGTAAATATTACAATAACTTGACAATTTTGTGATTCTTTCATGTTTACTTAAATTTAGATTGGTATCGAGAATTATGTTTCCTCAACTCCCCCTTGTTTCTCCAAAATAAAAATCCCACAGAGTATTAGTAATGTAACCTTTGGCGTAGTTAGAGAGTCAAGATGTGCATACAACAACAAAAATATGCACATTGAATCATGATAACAACCATTACATGAAATTAAGTTGGCTAAGTCAAATATAGTGTCTACATAACCAAAAGTTGTACTCAATGAATTAGACTAAGTTTGATGATTTCAAAAGTATAGTAACTTTATAATTCTTTTTTCCAATTTTTTTAAACATATTAAAATAAGATGATTAATGTTTAGTTGGAATTCAATAGTTAGTTTTATAACATTATGGAAGTGGTACAAATATCTATATCTAAATGGATCAATAATAATGTATGTATAAAAATATTCTTTTAGAAATTAAAATACTAAAAACAAATGCGAAAATGTGATTAATCACTTGTGTTGATTATTCTTTAGTTAATGGTCCTTAATATTCCTTTAGTAAGGAAACCGAGGAAAGGTCGCACACCAAATACACCTATCTGACACCACACTTGGCCCAGCACTCCACCATAGCATCACTCCTCTCCATTTGGGCGAACAACCACGAAAGTTGTCACTGCGTCGTGGAAGTTTGACAATGAGCAGACTATTCTAGAATGAGTTATTTGTCCAAAAAAACCTTACATCCTATGACATGATGAAGATAGGCATATCTAGAAGTGTTGCAACTATGCCTCTACCAATAGCAAGAGAATCGTCTGATCTACTGGACACCACTATGTACGCTCCCACCCTGCAAATCTTTTGAACAAGATGTTAAAGTATGTTAGCATCGTTCACCCAAATGCACACCGCCCAATTTATAAGCAATGTCCGCTTCATCTCTCAAAGGCACAACACCCCACTGTCAACGACAGCCAACAATTTAGAGAATGTAACCCAAGCAATCAAAGCCTATCATTTGCTCTCACAACCAACAATTTAGAGAATGTAACCCAAGCAATCAAAGCCATTCATTTGCTCTCCTAACTAAATGATGACCAAGAAAGCCCATGCATGATTCACCAGCCATTGCTCAATCTGGTAGGTCGTTCATACATTGAAATGAAAATGAGGGGAAGTGCTGACAACATTGACCTCGGGAGAACAATCGACCACTTCCTGTCAGGCACCTTACCTTCCAAACAACTAGCTTTTGCCCCCATCTTACCAAGTAATGAGCCCCATTTTGCTATTCTCAATATGCTATCTCCAAGCAAAAATTTATCGATTAGTCGTCTTAATTAGAATTAGTCAATACTCAATGGATCACCCACCGACTAGACTAGTCGAACCAACTAGTCGAGCCAGTAGGTGGACTTTTACAACATCACCTATAGCCAATATCCCAACCAAGACGGCAAGGGAATCACTTTCTCATGTTGAACAACATAAACGTCGACTACTCCTAACTGTTATATAAGATTTATAATAAAATGACTATTTGATGCAATCTTAACTAAATGGTGTTTATGATTTATAATAAGATACCCTCAATAAAATGTTCATTTAACGTACTTTTAAATTGATGGCATTTATAATTTATATAAGATGCCACCATATCCCTCACAAGGCATTCTTGATCTTTAAACAAAACCACATTTTTTATGTATATTAGACATTGCTAGTCAAAAACATCCAAGGCTCGTAGCCTTAAAAACAAGTAGCCCCCACCAACTTGTCAAAAACATCGAAGGTTCATGGCGTTAAAAACAAGTAGCACCCACCAACTTTCTCTACATAGTTACGCATGGCGACAATAAGATCCCCAACCCACCAATCCAATCAGGAAATAATGTTAATCGCAATAGTAAGGCCTGCTAATATCCCTAAAGGGGCCAGTAAGAGGGTCCACGATTCTGTCGACCCCAATAGTCATCACTTTCTTTCACGGGTGAATCCCACAAGCACTCGATTAAAGGAGGAAGATTTGATCAAAGGACATCCGAGAATTACAGATCGTGTATCATTCACACAGCTCATGTCCAAACTGGTGAGCTCTCTTCATAGCTTTTGAAGCCCTGCGAGGTGCATGTGACCAACAGCACCAAAGACAATCCACTATGTATATCACGGAAAATTACAATTCAGCTTAACGCAAATAGAGACAGTTTGTTCAAAAGTCAAGGATTGGGATAAAGGAGAGGGAACTGTTCTCCAAACTTTCCAAAGAAAAGACGAAGGGACCACAAAAGCTCAAGATACGTATATCAAATATTGTCACTAATCAGACCCCTTCCAAACTTTTGTTAAGCTCATTACCATTGCTCTTCAGTTTGTCTCCCATTCTTTCCTTTCTGGTGTTGTGCAAATGATTATTTTTAGTGCGCAAACTATTATATTTAGAGTTGAATATAGATAAATTCAAATAAATAAATATATCGGAATGGGAGTTAAGAAACCTAAAAAGACAACAAATGACCAAGTTAAAAACGAGGAAGGAGCAATTCAGAGTTTTTTTCCAAAGTATGGTCCTTGAAACTTTAGTTTATGTATGCATCCTGCAACCATGGCCTCAAATTTCGGCGAAATTCCACCGAATTTCGGTCGAATTTCGGTTTCGGTGGGTGATCGAAATCCGACCGAAATGGCCAATGTCGACCGAAATTTTGGGGGCTTAGTTCAAAAACAGACAGAAATGGCCGAAATTTCGATCGAATTTCGACCTAAATTCGACCGAAATTTCGTTTCGGTCAGTATCCGAAACGAAACCGAAATCCGGCATTTAAGGCCTTGCCTGCAGCTACGGATTTAAGTACATCGAAATTGAACAATTAATAAATATAAACCATATCTAACTTTCATGACTCATTATGGCTACTTAAAATATGGGCTCTACGACTATTTTCATGAGGCATAAAAATCAATATTTGCTTCACATGGTCGGGGGTTCGTGTTATGTTATAGTTTTCTTAATTTTAATACAAAATAGTTGGTTAAAGTGCAAGGCTTACGCCTCGATTCGGATGATGCCTCCTTGTTCCGCATTTTGTTTTTATAAACATTGTCACTGATATGCCTAACCATCCTGAATGCAAAGAAAATAGTGTACGGCCAGTAATCACAAGATCTTATGATAAAAAAATCTAAATATAACCAATACACAGAAGAAAGCAAACCTGTGAGCAAAACCATGCACACCATTGTAGAATTTCACAAAACAGCCATGATTTTCTATTTTTGAAATCCAACCATGAGTAATCATCCCTTCAAAAGCATCAGCATATGATGAAAGAACTTGGAGCTTTGATTTCACCTGATGAAGAAAAAAACACAATAAACATAAAGAATATCTGTTCATGGGCGAATTTTCAAACTAATGACAAAAATACGAGCTAAAGTGTGCAAACTCGTACCAACGTTTTTTTATATGTTACAGTTATTCTCTTTAATTTGCAACCAAGTACTCGAAAAAGCAATTCAGATCCAATCTGCATGCAGAGCGAAAGAGTTATGCAGTTATAATTAATATGTTCAAAATAAAGGAATCTTAACCAGCAATGAAAATAGTATGCAATCCAGAATGAAATTACCCTAAACGTTTTACTAGGTTTGGCTATTTCGAATTCAGACATGTGTGGCACTGGACAGAGAGCCTTAACACCGCTTGGAAATTGCACTACTGCACCATAACTCTCAATTGCAATGACCTTGGCCCGAGCCAGCATACCAGGTATAACAACCTCATGCGTAAAAATTGATCCCTCAAAAGCAGAACTCTGTAACAGGAGACAGAGGCTATAGTAACTATCATCCATTCTACGAGAAACTATGCGAAACAGACAAAATATTATGAGATATTAAGGAAAGTTGCCATTAACTGGTGACTCATTTTATCGATATGGACTACTAACCAGAAAAATATAAAATCAAAGCCAGGCATCAAAAAACGGTGCAGGACAAACAGAAAACACCTTTAATGTACCAATTCCCATCCCCTCAAGATGCTTCACTCCAATAACACGAGCACGAACACGACTACCTTCTTTAAATCTTTTCTCCAGCCTGGGAACTTCCACGTCAGCAGCGTCAAGTCTCTGTAAGGACGACGAATTTCATCAAGTAGCAGATATCCCAATCAAAAAACCCAACTGCAAAATATTATGAATATAACAACAGATCGTCATTGAGCGTACACTAATATACAAAGGTGATACTTCTGGGGAAGACGGAATCTCTAACAGAAGGCCCATTCCTCTATCAACTCGAACAATCCTTGCATCATCAAAAATATCTCCCGCTTTCACATACTACATGTTCAACAGTCAAAGCCAGATAATTCTTATTGATTAAAAACTGATTCAGAATTGAATGATATCAGGCATAACAGAAATTTAAAATTACTTGAAAAAAAAATAAAAACTTACAGATGGAGGAACTGAATTGCGTATAAGATGAGGACCTAACGTTAGCCCAATTGCTCTAGTTGTTGGATCAATAAATAAAATCCTGGCTTTGAACTATTATGATGAAAATTAAAGTTCAGTAAAAAAATAATCAGAAAAATAAAAATTAAAATACAAGAAAATAATCAGCCATCTCGGGGGAAAAGGTGCATGAAAGAACTATCATTTAATCTCTGAGAACACTGAATTAAAGCTTCTCCATATCAAAATAATGAAATGCAGACAGGATTATGACCAACTCTACAATCATCAAATCACAGGCACATCTACTTAAATATAAAACTTAAAAAATAAACACACGCAATCCCCAGTGAAAACACGTTTTCCCATTTTGGCAACTGTTTTTCATTTCAGATGTCCCCTTTTTCACTGTCACAGCAATGTGAAATTTATAGTTCTGGCATGTTCCGTAACAGACATGGCATATTATGCAAACATTTTTCAACTAATTAATATATTAAGCATGTTATGTGCACAGAAATCTGTGTGCTTGCCAGATAAAACACGGTATCATGTTCTTAAAATTTTGAGAATAAAGGGCATTCAAACAAGAGAGTAGCTTTTGCTGATCAAATATTACAAATAACCCAATTAATAACATTGAACTCTACAGTAAGATCGCCCAAAACAAAAAAACAAGAAATATGGTGCATTTTAATTTCAGATGTCCCATTTTTTATTACAGTACCCTAGCTGATGAAAATAATAACAATGTGAAACGTTCAGTTTTGGCATTTTCCTTTATGATTCAAAGCATGGCCTCAATTTTATTAAAAAAATAATTAGAAGCGAATACTTTTGACGAGAAGAAGATATAAATAACACATTTGATAACATAACATTCCACCATAAGTTCACCAAAAAAACAAGAAATAATATCCAATTTTCTTGCCAAAATACCAAAAAATAAGAAAATAAAAACTTAAAGGATAAGCAGCAACAAAACCAACAAATTGCTCGAAATGCAAATAAAAATTAGTTGCTCGTAAATAAACAAGTCAGAGAGAATAACTGTTAAGCAATCAACAAGACAGTATACTAACCAAGTTTATGTTGATAAAGAATACCAAATATCAATACAAATAAATTTAATTACAAAGCAAAAAAATGTAAAGTGTTACTATCAATTATAATATCCATCACTTAGAGTTTTCTTACTAATAAATTTCATGAGACAGACAAATGACGATGAATAACATCACGCGAAAAAGCCGCAGTTCATCAAAAAGCTTCGGTATATTTGGTCCAGTAGTCTTCCTGTTTGCAATTGCAAAACACACACCGTCTTCCCACCACTACATCATCAAGCAAATCGAATGACCATCTAGGATCTCATTTTTTTTTCTACAGACTAATTTGTAATCGAATGGCAATTGCAAAACACACACCGTCTTCGAATGGCCAAAGCAAGAGAAAGAAAGACCAAAGACCTTTCTCAAGGGAGATGCATTAAGGACGAGGAAGGTCACATGCTTGTTACTCAGAAGGACATAAAGTCTAGATGGGAGCAGTACTTCCATAAACTTTTCATGGGGGAAGGAAATGGACAAATCACTTTGGGTGATCTAGCTAGTAGTGAAAGTTACTTGAATCCTGCAAGCTATAGACGGATACAAAGAAAGGAAGTAGAAGAGGCTTTGAATTACGAGATCCGGGAAAGGTGTAGGACCGGATGACATCCCTGTAGAAGTATGGAGAGTTTTAGGTGAACGTGGTTTGACTTGGCTTACGAATCTATTCATTGTAATTTAGCGAAGCAAGAAAATGCCTGAAGATTGGAGGAAGAGTATTGTGGTGCCTTTTTATAAGAATAAAGGAGACATTCAAAATTTTTCAAATTACAGAAGTATCAAGCTGGTGAGTTACACAATGAAAATTTGGGAACGTGTGATTGAAAGAAGGCTGAGGAAAGTTTCCAACGTAAAAGAAAATCAGTTCAAATTCATGTCAGGTCGCTCTACTATTGAAGCCATCCATTTGCAGAGGAGAACAATGGATATTTATAGAGCTAAAAGGAAAAATCTTCATATGATCTTTATTGATGTGGAGAAGGCTTATATTTCTGTCTCACGAAAAATATTATGGAGAGTTTTGGAGAGGAGACAACTACCTATCCTATACATTAACCTCATAAAGCACATGTATGGTAGGGCTTTATCATGTGTAAGGATCCCGTCTGGGAACACTGACTATTTTGACATCAACATTAGTTTACATCAAGGTTCAACTTTGAGTCCATTTCTTTTTACTTTGATTATGGACGAGTTGACAAGTCACATTCAGGATGAATTACCTTTGTGTATGTTATTTGCTGATGATATTGTGTTGATTGACGAGACTAGAGATGGAGTAAATGAGAAGCTTGAGGTCTGGAGACATGCATTGGAGACTAAAGAATTTCGTATAAGTAGGGCTAAGACAGAATATATGGAGTGCAACTTTGATGGAACCAATGGTGACGGAATTGAGATGAAGATTGGTGACAATAACATTCGGAAGAGAGATTCTTTTAGATATATGGGATCTATTTTGCAACAGGATGAGGAAATTGATGGAGATGTTACTAATAGAATAAATGCATGCTGGCTAAAGTGGAGAGGCGCCTCTGTTGTTCTCTGTGATAAGAAAATTCTGCAAAAATTTAAGGAAAGTTTTACAAAGCAATCGTGAGACCTGCTATGCTCTATGGATCTGAATGTTGGCATGTGAACCATAGACATGTGCAGAGAATAGCTGTAGCAGAAATGAAAATGCTAAGGTGGATGTTTGGACAAATATGTAAAGACTGGATTCGGAATGATGCAATTAGAAAGAAAGTTAGTGTAGCTCCGATCGAGGATACGATGCGAGAAAACTGCTTATAATGGTTTGATCATTTGCAAAGAAGATCAGAGGATATACCAGTTAGGAGATGCGAGTGTTAGGATGTTGAACCGGCTAAGTTAGGGCGAGGACGACCAAAGAAAAGCTGGAAAGAGAATATACGAAGGGATCTTAGTTTTTCTGGATATAAGCCCGGGATTGACCCGAGATAGATCTGAATGGAGGCAAAGAATCCATGTAGCCGACCCTACTTAATTGTGAGAAAAGGCTTTGTTGTTGTTGTTATACTAATTTGTAATCGTTACATCATGTGGCGTTGCCTCCCGACGCACCATTTGAGGCAATGCTTCTAAAGTCCAAAACGTGACCCACCAACTGCCCTCCAAAGACCATCCCCAATCTGAGAAATCTGTCTCCGGCAACATCACAAAGTTCGCTCTAGCCTCCATAAGCAAGCCCTGCATCCCCACCCACTTCTTCGATAGCCGTGGACCCCTCACATTCAAGGACACAATATTCATTAGCGAAACGATGTACTTCTTTGTGGTGGAACAACACCCACACACTCTGTCAAATCCATCTCCACATCCACCCGCAACGGTGCAAGACAGCTTACCACCTTCAAGGGGTTTCAGCTACCATCCTAGACAAACGAATCTCCCTCTTTTATCATAGGTGTCGCACACCTACATCTAAACTCCACCACAAAATCCCCTCCAGCTCCGGAACCATCGAGCATCTGGCAAACCTATAAACGCCACCTCATCATATGATACTTTGCTCCCTTCCCGGCATAGCTCCTTTTGTATCTCCTCTCCAGCGACGAGCGCACATGGAGAGTCATGATATGGTTATTCCTCTGCAGCCCGGCAAAGATCGGCTCTACCTCTTTTGCTCCAAGAGTCGAAGATGCCCCCTTGTAGGGAGAGTTACTCGGTATCTTTCCCACCTCCACCCCTCAACACTCGAAGATGGTGCATTCACCACCGAAGATCCATTATCCCGAAATGTAGAACCCGAATAATATCTATTCGGATCCAAGGCTCTGTGCCTCCACTCAGGACAGTCGAATGATCTGGCTCGATCACTTACCATAGAAAGAACGGCAGCATATATGGGTTCCATCATACAATTCGACCCCACGTTTATATCTCTAGAACCTTCCATCTAAATAGGCAACGTTCTCACGATCAATGGAGACTACTCAACTCCCTTCTGAAATGACCTTTCAACTTCCGCAAATGGTGTAACTCCGATATTAGCACCTTCGATTGTCGCTCCACCAAAGCTTCATCTTCAACTCGTAACATGAGATGGGAGCATTGCTCTGCCAAACCGTCCTCATGAATCTCACGTCGAAATGTTATTCCCTCCATACGATCCATGACAATCCACGAAACAAGCATCGTTGCCTTGGCAGAAATGATGGCATCCACAAGCTGGCCTCAACCAAGACTATCAGAAACAAGATTCGCACACACCAAACAGTGCTATCAACGCTCTGATCTTCTCAATGCTTCCGCAAACATATTGGAGATATAAGCCCATGGTGAGCTATTATGCAATAAAAGCTATTACAAATCACTCCTTATACAGAAATAAAGATTATAATATGCATAATATATCTCATTTGATGATTAGAGTTATGTACCATGACCATCTTAAAGGCATATAACTGTTGATCAAAATGTTGGATCATAGATGCCGATGTAGGGTTGAATATCTAAAAGATTAGATTGAACCCCAATAGCATTGTTAAGTGACAATCAAGAAAGGACCTCGAGTTTGAGAAAGAGAAGGCAATCCTTACACCAAAAGGCTGACATCCGACCAACCTCTTGATGTAGGTCATTTACATAGGAATAGAGATTTGGAAGTGTCGGATGAGTTGGGTCAAAGAGTTGACTTAGTGAGATCGAGCTAACCAAGACCTATATCATATGTTGTCATGATACAGGCAAAATTTGTCATTTTTCTGAATCCCGCAGACACAGGTTGACGGGTGCGGGTGGATCGAACCTATAACTTGTATCGCTGCAAATTATAAACTTAAGCAAACACAGCATTACGTAGCACTTTCAATCACATGATAAACAATTAATACACAAGTGCATAGGAATTTAACGTGAAAACCCTTCTGATTAAAATCACGACGTGAGTCTTCGACTCAGCCTTTCAACCTTACCCAAATGGGTCTTACCACTAAGCTGAGTTGCTTACACAAACAACTCAACCGTTTAAAAAATGAGTTGATTACACGGTCAACTCAACCATATACGGAGTAAACAATTCAAATAATCTCAATCGAATAGTAAATATCAAGGTTGCAGAAATCAGTAGTCGGTACTCAATCATCGTGATCACTAACTAAGAATAAATCGACAGTTAGGCGACTAATCAGATTTAGTCGATCATTAGTATGTTTTGACTTTTTAATTATTGTAAATATATAGATCATTCTTTATACATATATTCTTATATATTTGTATAAATTTGTACATTATATATACTATCATAATGAAACAAAAGAACTAATTAACTTTAAATATAGCATTAAGCATATTAGAATAAGTTGGCCCGACAAATGGCCGACAAGGCCTAGTCGCGTAAGCTACCCCTAACCCCGACTAGACTAGTCGAATCGACCCGTCGGTTGACTTTTAGTATTTTACAACAACTGTAAATATGGAACAAAGAATATAAGGTAAAACTATTCGTTTGTTTGCAGGGTTGGGCAGGGTTGGGTTGGGTTGGGGTACCCCTGTGAATAATAAACTGTGAGGAGGATTGGGATGTTTGGAAGGAGGGGTACAGCGGGTAGGGCCAACCCAACCCTGTCCAACCATGCAGCCAAATGAACCCTAAAACAATCTTACAGAGTGAGGAGCGTGCTCGTAAGAACCAAAGAAAGAGAACCATAGCCGTTGGAATGAAGAACGCAATATAAAATAGGATCTTAAATCTCTCTCAGAGTATAAACTGCAATATATCCCAAATTGACAAGTATGAATCAATTTTCTGGGGTTTCTTCTCTCATTATGTTCCTCCCTCAACCTGTGAGGCGTGTCGCGATCTTCTTCTCTCCTCTCCTCTCCGTTTTTTGGATTGCATCAATTGGTATCAGAGCATTACAATCGAATCATTCATACAAGTCAACGATCTGATCATGTATTGGCATATGCAATTTGAAGCACGCCTTCTATCAAGCATCAAGGTACAAACATGGTTAGACTTGTGGATAAGACAACGACGTACACATCCATACAAAAGATACAACAATAGAAATATTGGATGATGAATCTACAGTTACAATTATCGTACATGGAAAGAAGGAAGCAACCCCCATCTACGATGAGGATCAGTGGAAGAAGAGTTTGAAGTACTCGACATGTTCATGGGTGAAGTTACTGTCCAGGAGGCCCTCGTGTCACCGTTGCCACCCCCGCTAACCCCTCCGAGCACCTCAACACTGCCACCACCTTCGTCAGCAACTCCAACATCACATGCACCCCCAACCCCATCGCCTCCACCCTTGAAACCCTTTGTCGAATCACCACCCACCATGCAACCACAGCCCTCCATCACCTCAGCATTCTGGCCCATGTTGCTTCTCGTGCCGCCCGCAAACCTAACACCACCTAACCTACCAACCACTGCCCCAAAACCCCCAACTCAAGCGACCCGCTACAACAGCCCAAATCTCTGAACCCAAGACCAAAGAAAACAAATGCTCCGTCCACTCCTAGAGTGGCCATCACTGCCCCACGAATTGCATGTGTGACAGCCGCCATTGTCGATGCCTTTGTGCACTCCTCACAGACCCAACGTGTCACCAATGTTTCCTACCACGCTAGAATGGCCGCCATCATCGTGGCCTAGATCGCCACAATCAACGGGATCCTAAATCAAGGGTCAGGAATCGTCGTTGGAAGAAAACAGAAGGAAACTCTATGGCTCATGGCTCCTCTCGAAATGGAAACAAAGCCCATCAATTTGGAGATTTTGCTTCAAATATATCCCATAAAATAAGAGAAAAAGGGGCTGATTTGGGGATTTTTCAAGCAAGCCCCTCCAAAACATATTTACCACATGATAAAGTTAAACAAAGAAAATGGGAGTGGAATTACTTCGAAAGGACAGAGAAATTGTAACCATGCCCTTTGGTGGAGAAAAATTACAAATGTAACGTTGAAAGGAAAGAAAAATGGCTCGAATTGGGGAGATTTAGGCCATGATTTCACATCACATTCTCCAACGATTGACTGAAGATCGGGCAGTTTGTCAGGAGATAAAATTTTTCAAGCGATGGAGAATCGATGCAAAATTTCCCAAATGGACGGGTCGAATCAGATTGAATCCATCAAATTTGGTGATTTTAAAAAAAAGAGTTTTTTCATCCTAAACTAGTTGGTTGGTTAATTTATTTACGTTAAATAAATTGAGATTGACGATAATCTCAATATTTATGCTAGATTAATTTATTTAGTGAGTCATCTAGAGTAATTTAGAGTCCAATTAGGATTTTATTGAATTGCTATTGTATTTCGTTGTCAAATTTGTAATTAGACCCACGAGTCCCTACATAAACGGGGAACTAGTCCATTGTGGGGAGATCATGTTTGAATTAAAAAAATTGACCTTTTCTTTGGAGAGAGCCTCCATTGTCATCCCATTTTCATCCAATCTTGTAGGGTTTCTTCTCTCATCCATACCCGCATCACCCAGACGATCCAACTAGTCGGCTAAGAAATGCTAACACTTCTTCAACATCACCGTTAGGGCATCCTTGCATTTCTCCGCTTGGCTCCTCCTACGGCCAACTGCCAACAACCCTCCTTTATCCACCTATCTCCAAGGAGCATCTCTCTTGTTGCCATCTCCCTCGATTTCTTGAGCCCTCTCTCCATTTTCTCACATGTCCCCATTCACATCTTTTTTCATAAATAAATAAAACATTCATCATGTAAATCATTTTATAGAGGCCAAGTACATTAAGAGGTCGTTCGGTTGGGGGGCTACCCCCCACTTTGGGTGGGTTACCTCCCAAAACCCATATATGTAACCTACTAGTGGGTCCTACACTCTCTCTCTCTCTCTCCACCAAAAAAATTATATTATACCACCATATCATCTAAAAATCATAAAATACTCAACTTCTACTCAGTATTTCAAACTTTAATACAATCACATCACAACAACTACCCACTTTTTCAAATTCCAATACAATCATATCATAATAACTACCCACTTTTTCAAATTTCAATACAATCACATCACACAAACCCTCCCAACCCTTAACACACAAACCAACACGAAAATACAAAAGCAGGTTATCCTCCCCCAGATAACCCACGAACCAAACGCACCCTAAGAATGAGGACGAATAAACTTACTATAGATGGTTTCCAAGTGGCTTCTGTTCAACACATCGGAAGATCATTAGATAAGACCATCAATAGGGTTGCTCAAGGTAATCCATCTTTTGCAGAAGGATGTGATATTCTTAGGGACCTTAACGAGAAGCTAGTGTTCGCTTATAAGAGCAATTATTGATATGCTACAAATATGGATGCTAAATTGAGAGGGGTGGTGGATGAGATTCAACCTTATCAATAGAAAAGGCATAGCTGATAGAAGGGTTGAAGTGAACTCTAGTTAATGTTGAGCATTAAGTCCAACAAGCCCGAAATCCAAGCCTAATGCCCAGCTTTGGATTTAGCTCGAAGATGGATTGCCATAGTTTGCAATGGCATAAAATGTTACAAATGGATCAATATGAACAATGAATTTACAGGGCTAACTATACTTCGGCAGTTATTGTGGGAAGTGTGCATATGAGTTAAAGGTCCTTGACCTTTTTTATTTCTAAGATTTACTGAATGTGTGAACTAGGAGCATTTTTTGTTTGCGCTATGTACCAGATGAAACAAAACTGGAACCACGAGAGTTAACTGTAGGACCCTTGTGATCTGACATACAGGATTTAAAGATGAACATGCATTTCAGAAACTTATATTTAACACACAGGATTTTTTACCTTTTTGGCTGGAAAGCAGTTAGATGCATGTATTGAGGACCATTTTTGTAATGGGCTACTTCTACAGATAGAGTTGAAGTATATATTAGACACGGATAAGCTACAAGCGTCTTTCACTTTTGGAGTGTCTTGATTGTTCTTCCGGAACAGTTGCTGCATGCCTGTCGCAGAAGTTTAGCTGCACAAAGGAAGCAGCACAGGAGCTGCTGAAAAGAGGCAGAGCATCATGATGCTTCTTTTGTTATCAGTTATTACAACAGCATCTTATTACAACAGCACCATTGCCATTTGATTATGTCATCACTACTATTGCAGCGGATCTGCATATACTGTACTCACAACATAACCTAATCTCCATCTTTACAGTTTGACTCTAATTACCGCATCATATGTAATTCAGAGCTTGTAGTGCGCCTTTAGGCCCTTTACTTTTAATTTTTATGTGCAATACACCTTATGGAACAATTGTATAATACACTTTGAAGGAATACAAGGGGAAGCCTGGTTCCCTACCACAAACGGTCTTTGAGTAAAAGAGGAATTGCATAACAGGCCTAATTATCATCCCAGACCAAGTATTAGTCCTTACTGCCAAAATGTAACGAAGCCACGGACTACCCCCACAAACTCGCTTGCTTCCTTTACCATGCAGGCCAATTTTCACAACCAGGAATTTTCAATGATTCTCACATCATGGCTACTGCAAAGTCCAAATATAAGGCCCTCATGAAGGAGAGGGGCAAGCACGCAGGTCACTCTCCTACAGGATATGAATCCCCGGGATAGAAAGACAACAACTAGATACAAGGGAAAGCCAGATGAGATCTTTTTAGGGTAAAAGGGTTGGACACCCATAATGGAGCACACATGAAATATATTGGTAGGCAGATGAGATAAAATAAAAAATGATAAACAATCTGACCTTCTGATTCACATGGTAGGCATCCTTCCAGGCGGCAGTAGGAAACATAGTTTCAAGATTGAAAATGTCAACCTGACGTATTTAAAAAAAGACAGCAAAAATCAAGAAGCAATAACAAAATTTTAAATAACATTTTTTCAGAAGTAAATAGGTGAAGCCCTGAGCAGGCGCCCACCGCAAATATATATATTAATAAGTAAAATGACCTGACATGAACCAGGCCAAATGGAGGGCCTTACAATGTTCAAGAACATAACATTCTCATAGTAGAATGACTGGCTGTGAAAATTGAGTTAATTCCTAGCACATCAAATAGCCCAAACCCTGATGCAGGGCAAAAGGGAACGTTCAATCATCGTGTGAACTGCCACAGACCCTGATGGATCTCCAGAATGCAGCATATCCATCTGTCATGGGCCATGGAATTCGGAAACCGTCCCAAACCTTCTTAGAGAATTTTCCCTTGAAGAAAAGGTGGTCCAAATTTGCCACATCTTGGTCATATCGAATCACTGCATCGACGTATCATATCTCTATGCGCCTTGGCACATAATCGAACATGTCTAAAGAGCCATAAGAAGACCTTGATGCGCTGCGGAATCTTGTTCCTCCAAATAAGTTAGCAATCGCGTCGAAGGTCCTCTTGTACCACCCCTTGAGTGCAAGCCGTGTATGCCTTCTTAATGGAGAAAGATCCCTCCAAGGTGATGGGTTGTCCCCGCTCCCTCCAACTCGCTCATCATGGATAGGAAATCATGCAATCTCTGTTCCGAAAAACCTGAAACAAAAGAGATACCCCCAAGTACTAACAGTCCACGAAAGAGCCACCGTGGTAAACATGTCAGCTACCAATACAAAAAGCCTGAGGTAGCGGTAAGAGAGTCACCCAGATCCCGTTCAATCATCCTCCCAGAACTACAAAAGCTCTTCATGCCCCACCACGGCTGATATAAAGCTCGCCATTTGTCGAAGGATATTTTAACGCCTTAACAGAGACATCAGGGTGAAGCTATCTATGGATATTCAATTTACCCCCAATCCCATAGATCCATCGAACCATCCTACTCACCAAATCCTCCTCCTCGCCCCAAAATCTAAGTCATTCACATTCTCGATCACAAGAATAAGGAGACCTCCATCCTTTTTAGACTGCATCATTGTGGCCCCCTCCACTAGATGAAACCAGCCTTTTCCTGTCTAGAATCCACCCATAAGAAGTGCCTCATAATAGATTCAATATGTCTTCAACTCAAGTAGGGAACAATCTAGTAGAGCAAAAGAAAAAAATCGGAATCACCGAGAGAACATTCTTGAGCTATATCAATCTCCCCCATTTGGGTAGGACCTCAGTTGATGCAAAAACGGCTTTCGCGGCGTCGTTAAAAATGATAAATTTTTATGGTAGATTTTTGGTAGAAGAACGAGAGGGGTTGAGAAGAGAAATTGGAAGGGTTGAGAAGAGAACTCGCCGGGAATACGAGAGGTTGAAGGAGGAGAACCGCGGAGATCGCGTGGAGGGAGAAGAGAAAAGGAGAGGGGATAAAGATAACAATCTCAATTTTTACTTCATCATTGACTGCCTAAAAACAATGGACTACCCTCTCTTTATATAGTAGAGAGGGGTTTACAAAAATAGTAAACAAATCAAAATTGACAACCAATTTTATCCTAATTAGACTCTGACAACTTCCAATTGACCCCTAATTACTCTAATCAGACTCTAATCTAATTAATTGACCAAAATTGCAATTAAAATCTACGAAATAAACGTTGAGATCACAGGCGACCTCAATTATTTAATTAGATCATTACGACCGCTAAAAACATAAATAAAATTGACGACTAATTAATTAAATAAATGTGACCCTATAATTTGGGGTCACGCTGCATCAACTCTCCTCTGCTTTTAAAAATTCGGCTCCTGACGAATTGCTGGAACTGCAGGGTTGGAGGATGAATCGGCGGCTTCAATTGTCTTCTGGAAGAACATGTGGGGCGCGAACGGCGGAATCCATGTGCGGGCGGGAGAGGCGCGACTGTCGCGGTTGAAGAACATATGTGGTGCGCACGGTGGCGTCGTCTTGATCGTCGTCTTCTCCCCGTGATGCTCGAAAAATAGATGCGGCATGGAGACTATGATTCTGGGAGACTCCATAATGAAGCAATGGCACAAGGAGAGGAGAAGAGGAGATGTGTCTAAGGAATAAAGCCATGGGGTCCTTAAATAGGGAAAACCCAAGACTATAGTCCTATTTGGATAAGGAACAGCCCCCCTTTTTAAATGTTTCTGCCGCCAGGGGTATGTGCGTAAATTTCGCACCTCTTTAATTTTCTCTCTTTTCAGAAGGCCCTGAATTTTTCTGTAAATAGAGGACTTAGTGGACTTATTTCTGCAAATTTTCCCAATCAAGCTCCAGCCCCATACGTTGTGGGATCGATATCCCCTTGATTTCGAGCCTCCCGTTAGGGTTGGCTCCCCAATCTCGCTCATATAGCGTGGCCAGAGGCGGCGATTGCTGTCGGGGTTTCGGGGGCGCGGTAGAAGGGTTGGGGCGGCGAGGAGGTGATGTCGGTGCGGGGTGGAAGATGGCTCTGGGTGGCGGAGACCTGGAATGCGCGTGGGGAAGGCGGCGCTGGGAACGGTGGCGCGGAGGGAAGGGAGGCCTGGGGCGCGGGCGATCGGCGAGAATGAGGGAGGGAGAGGATGCTGAATCGAGAGGGAAGGATAGGAAGGCGGCGTTATTCCGAGGCGGAGGCGAGATGGCCGGGGCACGGTGGGTAGAGGGCGGCGGCGGCTCGCGATGGGAGGGGAAGAGGTAACAGGCGGCGGGGTTGGGTCTACGGGAGGGAAGGTATGGGGAGGGAGGGGAGTAGGGAAGGGGCGCAGCTGTGGTTTGGCGGCGCCGTGCGGGGTGCGCGGTGGAGATCGGGTGGAGGGGGACGGCGGCTGGAGGCGCCGCAGAGGGCCAATTACGCACGGGGAGGCGGGAGGATGCGCCGGAGTGGCGGGAGGGACCGCGGCTGGTGCGGTGGCGATCTGGATGGCCCAAGGAGCTGCCGTGGGGGCTGGGACTGCCCTCGGGATCGCCGTAGGTGACGGGGACTGATCGGAAAACTCCTGGACAGTCCCTGTTTCTTCTTTTTTTTCTTCCAAAACGATCTGGACAGCATCCGTTTGGTCTTCTTTCGCGACGTTTTCTTCGTTAAAACTGGCGGCAGCGGCTTCGGTGGTCGACGGCTTCGATTGGGCGTTGTGGTAGGCCTCAAAGTAGGCCATTAGGTTCTGAGACATGGACTGGAGGTTGTTCTGCAAATCACGTATCATATCCCCCGTCTCTTTGAAGGTGGCGTCGATGGTGGAGATGGCTCGTCGTGTTTGTTCGGATGAACGATGATGTCGATGTGAGTGCCGGGACGGATCGTTAGACCGTAAGGATGATCTAAATGCCATGCTCTGATACCAAATGATGCAAACACGGCTTTCGCGGCGTCGTTAAAAATGATAAATTTTTATGGTAGATTTTTGGTAGAAGAACGAGAGGGGTTGAGAAGAGAAATTGGAAGGGTTGAAAGAGAACTCGACGGGAATACGAGAGGTTGAAGGAGGAGAACCGCGGAGATCGCGTGGAGGGAGAAGAGAAAAGGAGAGGGGATAGAGATAACAATCTCAATTTTTACTTCATCATTGACTGCCTAAAAACAATGGGCGACCCTCTCTTTATATAGGAGAGAGGGGTTTACAAAAATAGTAAACAAATCAAAATTGACAACCAATTTTATCCTAATTAGACTCTGACAACTTCCAATTGACCCCTAATTACTCTAATTAGACTCTAATCTAATTAATTGACCAAAATTGCAATTAAAATCTACGAAATAAGCGTTGAGATCACAAGCGACCTCAATTATTTAATTAGACCATTACGACCGCTAAAAACGTAAATAAAATTGACGACTAATTAATTAAATAAATGTGACCCTATAATTTGGGGTCACGCTGCATCATCAGTCACACAACTGGCCAGCTTCTCGAATCGCTTCAACAAAGAGAAGTCCTACACTCCTACATAGGTAATGGAGATAGATGCAAGGGCTGCGAGAACCATCATGTTCTCTTGAACCTCTGTTTATGATAAATCGAGAGGCACAAAAGAAGATTTCTCTCTGTTGATTTGAAGACCCAAAATCTCACCAAAGATGTCCATAATCGGAGAGACTTCTTGCGGCCTCTACCCCTCTTTCAATGGATAAAATCACACCATTTGCATATTGGAGTAAAGGTACAAATACATCACCGCATCTGAAACCCAAACATAGCTCCCCATTCATCGTCAGTCGCTAAGGCGTATGCAATTACAACGAAAAGCAATGGTGCTAGAGGACATCCCTAACGTACTCCCTACTATAGCTGGAAGTATCCGCCCTTCGATCATTCATTAATCAAGACTGGGAATGAGTTTGTCGCAATGCATCTCTTCATCCATGTTATCCATACATCTGGGAAGCCTCTCCGCTGCAATGCAGTCGACAAGAATCTCCAGTCAACACAGTCATAAACCATGGAAAAATCAACCATCCAAACCATGCCCCGCTTACGCTTCCTTTTCCAATCTAAGACCATCTTTGAGGCAAGAACCAATCGATCAGCCATATGTCTGTCTAGGACAAAACCAGTCTGCCCGGAGAATATGATATAGTCAAGGACACCATGAATACGGTTATCAAGGACCTTCACAATGATCAAGGACCTGCACTAGATAGAGCTATCAGTCTGAAATCCTCACCCATTGTGCTAACAGTCTTCTTCGGGAACAAGGGCCTTATCAAGTCACTCAAAACTAGAGTTGCCCATTACGAATTCTGGTAGCACGGCATTGCATCGTCCAATAAGCATTCTTAAAACTCCCTAAAGGATAAAACTGGGAATCCATCTGGGGCCCGAAGCACCATCACTTTGAGCTACCACACCGCCTCCAGAAACTCCTATCTGCAAAAATGTGTGACTAACATGTCAGCTTGGTTATGTGATATGTACTTCACTCCCCTGCCACGCCATCCACAACCCCTCGGTTATGTCTTCTGCTTAGGGAGTGAAAATGAGTGTTCAGAGTGCGTACCATGTCCCGATATCCATGAATGAGAAATCCATCAACTTGAATGGAATAAATGTAGTTCGTGTGCCATCTTCATTGGCCTAAGAAAGAACCTCGTTTTAGCATCACCATCCTTGGGCCATCGTGGCTCGATTTTTGTTTCCATCCTTTAAATGAATAATTTGCTGCCGATGTGCTCTCATCGCAACTTCCTATGATGTCAACTCGCGTACATCTTCCAATTTAGCAAGGAAAGTCACCTCCTCATGGGCTTCATTTCTCCTAACTTGTCACTATACTCTTACATTCATGTTGTACTCTGTCAAAAAATGTTCGATGTCCTCCATCTTAGTCGCCATGCAAAGTGTAGTAGAGTCGCTCCGGGGATAGTTGCTCTAGAAGTCCATTACCATATCGTTGAATGCCTCCTCAAGGAGTCAGGACCGCTCGAATATGAAGATAGATCTCAACCTGAATACCTCACAAAAGGACAATTGTAAAGGGGTACGATTCGAGTGTGTGCGCAGAAGAACCGATGCTCTCGCCATGGGAAACAACTGCATTGACCTAGTGCTCATCAGAAAAAGATCAATACGTGATATTGATCCGAAGTTTTTTTCCATGTGTAACGACAGCCAACGACAATGAAGAGTTCCATTTGTAGCTCCGAAATCAACTAATATAGTGCTTTCGATCACGCCTCGTGTCCACCACTCAATCTTGGCATGTTATGTGACACAATGTTACATTAAAATCACCCCCCCACTATCCATGCATTCAAAGGGAATCTCGCACAGGCAATGCGGAGTTCATCAATCAGTTCATGTATGTCCGCCCCATTGGTTGAGCGGGAGACATTAATCAAAAGGATGCAACCATCATCAAGCTTGCGGGGAAGACCGATTGAAATCGATTGTCGGCCCATACCTCCTCATCCACAGAAAATGATTTTTATTCCATCCTATCACCACCCTCCCCCTAACCAACAACTCTAAATTCCATGACACAAGCCCTCTAGTCTCCCAGCATATAAAGTCCACATCGTTAACAAACATTGTTTCTTGCAGCAAAATGATGTCCACTTCTGAGTCCATCAAAACTTCTCTCATGGCCACTCTCTTATGGGGCATGCCTAGCAAAGCCTTAAATGTCAGTTTCGGTCACCATTTCAGTATCGACCAAAACAGAATTTCGATGGAATTTCGGTGGAATTTCGACTGAAATTTCGGTCATTTCGGTCATTTTTTGTACTAACGCCCCCATATTTCGATCATTTCGGTCGAATTTCGATTTTGACTGGATATGGATATTCGACAAAATTCGACCGAATTTCGCTGAAATTTGAGGCCATGATGCCTAGTCCTCTGACATTTCAAGAAAGTATATTCATTCTGAAACCAAACTAAACCATAGCAGTGGAATCACACGCATACAATCCATCAAGATCTTTTTTTTTAGAAGCAGCCATCCATCAAGATCTTGCCAAAGGACTCCATCACGAGTTGAGTCCCCAAAGAATCCTAAGAAGGTTCCTATATAGTTCTAGGACCAGCTCCCTGAATACGAGTTATCCTTGATGACGATGAGGAGTTCAGTGCATCAGCCTCAACAACTTTCACCGTAGCTTTCAAAGGAGAGAGAGCATGAAAGCCCACTCCTAGCAGTGATCTGCCTGATGGCCTGAAGAGCCAACTCCTCAGTGAGAAACATCGACCTCTGACCTCGAGATTAGCGTACATTGGCCCCATATACCTCCCAAATGCAGAGTTTCGAACAGCTAAGGTGTCTCTCCCCACAACAGTGAGTTTTCCAATCCAATGGCAACCTATGATGGAGTCGATACAAGCATCGACCGATCAACATCGATTCTCCATCTCATGCCCAGTAATTGAGGTTCTCATATCTCCATGAGACCCATCTCCATCGGTGTCGAAATGAGACCGTGCCCAACTTCGTTCAACTGATACGAGTTTGGTCCATTAGACAAATCGTACCCACCGTCCAAAAAGTTTGGTCTATTTGAGGCTCCTAATTCCAATGAAGACCCTTCCTCGAGAATATGTGGTTGCCCAATTTCACATCTCAGGTCATCGGCAAACATTAAGTTGGTATTCAAGTCCGCCCACATGGGATCCGAAATGGGTTAGTCTAGATCCGCTCTCATCTTGAATAATAAAGGGTTCGAATACCATGTACTTTTCTCAATGCCTCCATAAGGCATCATGATAGAGTTAGAAGTAATTGTCAGTTCACCTTTAAGCTTAACATCTCAAGACCATGGAAGGACATATCGATATCGGTATCGATATCGGTACCATGTCGATACCGACATATCGACGATATATCGGTGACCTATTGATATCGATATATCGCCAATATATCGCCGTTATATCGCCGATATATCGGGATACGGCCTTCCATGCTCAAGACTAGGGAGCATCCCCAGGTTGGGTGCTTGAAGATTTGTTCTGTTCTCAAGAAGCATGATATATAGTTCGAAACGCGATGTTCCAACTTTAAATCCTTCGAGCAACCTCATTCTGATCTTCACCTTCCTTGCAAAAATAGAGCTCCTCTACCTCCACGTGAATGATGGTTCTCCCGAGTCGAAGCTGAAGATGAGATAGAAGAAATGCATTCTGGAACATCGCCAACATGATGCCCTCCATGTCCCTCAAGCAACCCATCTGCGATAATGTAAATCACTTTCCCATAGGCCTCAAGAGCCCGGGCGACTAAGGCAGAGTCCATCAACCAAAGGGTAATCCCTTCAAGATGAGTGTCCAGTAGGAGATAAAGTGGGAATCTCCATCTCATAGAGTCGAAAACGCCAACGAATCTTTGGCTCACTACTTGAGCCAACACTGTTCAACATGGCCAGCATCTCAAGTTCCGATAATCCTCGTGCACAAAACATTGGACCTTCTAACTTAATCACATTGCATCCAAATCATGGCCCGATATGTGTTCCGATGTGTTTGATGGCACAATGAAAGTTTTCCTCAAGCAATTTAGTGAGCCCGATCAGAATCGCATCCAACGGAGAATACTTTCAGATGATTTGGAGCTCTCAACCTTCGGTCCCACCCTAGAGACAGCCAACTCAAGTAGAGCCCTTGTAACCAATGATTATAACAAAGACGGTGATGCCTACATGCGCATGTCGGCCTTCTTCCCCAAGGACGATCGCTGCGGTGAATGAAACTCAACACATGCAACACTTCACCACAACTTGGCAAGAGATGGAGACGTTCAGGTCGTCGCATCGAAAGCACCTCACTCTAGTAGCCTTCAACAGAAGTTTGAAGCAACGACCTTGATAAATCTATGATTCAAAACTCAAAAAGTTGATAATAGAGCTTCATTCCCGAGTAATTAGTTGCATTTCATCATTTATTCTTCCATTATTATTAATCACGCATTTGTAGATAATATTCGTATATTATCAGGCATAATTGCATGAATAAGAATCCCAAATTCCCTTGTGAATATCACATGCATATTATCACATTTTCTCCTATTTTAATTTATTTTTCACTAACTCATAATTGAATAAAATTAACTCTAGTCTTTATATTATTAACACTAATAAACGAAAATACCAAAAATACTAACTTGTAAAAATGTCCAATGAAACCCAAACCCTATTTCAAGATTAAAAGCCTTAAAATGTGAATATCTCTCTCATACAGTCTCCTATTACTCCTTATCACTTTTAAGTTATTGTACGCTCAATTATCTAAAAATAAGATCAAATTCAAAAGAATCAGTATGTGAAAAATCTAATTGTTAACAATCTAAAAAAGATTAACGTGTAATTATTTATTTTAAAATTTTATTTGATTTTATATTGATTTTTATCTTAATTAAAAGTGTCAAAAAAAATTGAGCCTCAAAAAAAAATTGTCAAAAAATTACAAAATACAAAAATGTGGTATTTTGTATCTATAAGATACCACCAAAAATACTTTTTGTACATATGATTTCTTATGGTTTTGGGTCCTTCCCAAAAGTTGTAGATCTTGTGAGACCAACTTTCATATTGACCACTTTTTGAGTTGACTTTGTTTGCTATTTCTTTTTTATTTTCTTTGGATATAATTATTTAAACTTTATGGGAGCAACACGTGGCCGCTCCTAGAGTCGCCACGTGTCACCCCCATTTTCTTTATTATTTTTTGATCATTATTATTTTATTTTATTATTTTGTATAACTTTATTTTATATATTTATTATTTATATATTTCAATTTATTTCCATTTATGTTATTGCTTTTATTTGTTTATTTTATTTACTCAAAGAGTTATTCATTTTAATAATTATTTATTTTGTTTTAATATTTTTTTATTATTATTATTATTATTATTTGAATTTTGATATAAAATTATTTTTTATTTTTTATTTTATTTGTTTATTTTAGTTATTGTTATTTTTTAAATTTTTAATTTTATATCCATCGCCACATGGCATCCTAGAGCTGGCCATGTGGCATTCTCACTTCCACCCTCTTTCCTTGCGCTCACCGCACGACCCGCAACTCCTCCTAACTACCAATAAAGGCATGCCCACCGCCCCCCATCACGTCATCCGCCCATAGGAGGAGAAATCAGCACAGCTCCTTTCATCCCTTAGGTGACGGTTGAGGCTTCGACAGTTGAGCGACGAAGACCCACTTCCCGATTCGGCGAGATCCAGCAAAGATATACCCTCGGCGAGATCCAGCAAAAATAGTGTGTACAAATATTCAATTTGTGAAAATCAGTTTTGTGTGAAAAATTTATTTTCTTTGAATGACATCAAAACGTGTGAAAACTAGTGTGCAAATGATTGTAAAAAAATTGATTGTCAAATTGTTTTGAAAAACCTATTTATGCCGTGTAAAACCTTTGTAAAATCATTTTCAAATGCGTGTACATGTTTGTAAAATTATGTTGGACTATAGTTTTCAAAATCTTTTTGAAAAGGATTCTCGAATAAGTCTGAGGAGTTTGCACAAAAATCTCTCATTCAAAAATAAGGAATAAGCCCAAATAAAACTTTCAAGAACCAAAACCATATTGTACATCAAACATAGTTTTTCTTCTTTTGTATATACTGATTAATAAATCAGATTAGATACCTATGCAGTATAATTTGAAAAATAGTGTGACCTGTTTTGGAAAAACTTGCTGTGAAATGTTTTCAACTTATGTGAAAATATTTGATTTGAAAAACTTTTTCTTTGTGTGAAAGAAAGGATTTGAAAAACCTATGTGCAAATGTTTTGAAAATTGTGTGTCAAAATTATTGTGAAAATTGTATATATATAGTGTGAAAAATCTTTGCAAAAATAGTTTTCAAATGTGTGTAAATGATTGCAAAAATTATTGTGTACTATAGTTCGCAAAAATTATTTTCAAACTAGATCTGAAGAATAAGAGCACCATTACAAATACTTGTATATCATAAATAAGACACATACAATTCTTTCTGTACAATCCTAAATAAACTACTTCATTCAAACCTGCAGAGTCTTTATAAACTCATTACATTTCGTAAATAAAGTGGCACGCCGTGTAAATAATTGTATGTACTTTTTTGTATGTGTTAAGATTTTTTTGTTTTATTTACTTGCAAAAAATTTCTTTGTGTAAAAACATTCTTTGATTCTTTTAAACTCTATGTGAAAAATTGCATCATTCATTGTGCATAGCATGAGCATACCATTCATATACTTTTTGAGTGAGCTTGATGATTGAATCAGTCCAATAAAGTCTCAAATTAGAGCATGGTTAGACCTTACTGCACTGCACCTAACCGCACTGGAACCTTATGGGAACTAGGTTTAAGGCACTTCAGGTCTATTCAGACTTAATTCTTTGAGAAAGCAGGGCTGGGTTCAAGTCACCTCAGTGGACTAACTAGAACTTTTCGAACACACGTATGACTCTTGTCGGTCGTGACCTAACTTGGACACTTGCACCTTTCACTTGGCTCAACTCAGTTGGAGTGGCGAGGGGGTTGGATTTGCCAGTCTGAGACGCACATGGGTGGAAACATTCGTCCTCGTCTAGGGAGGGAAGTGCACCCCAACCTGGTCCAGTTTCAATGAAGTCGAATGACAGGAGAGTGTGGGTTGCAATAAAGCTTCAAAAGAGGGATAGTCTTCTGGCTCAAGAGGAAAAAGTCCTTATGTAAATGCTGCTGTAAATAGTATGTTGAAAAAAAACCTCCAAAAAAGTGGACAGGCTTGAAAATAAAATAAAAGTGCCTGCCGGAGTATGTATATATGTTGAATAAGCAAGCTTGAGCATCAAAGTTATACCATGTGAGCCTGCAGCTGGATGACTTAACTACATGGCCTTAAATTTCGGCGAATTTCGACCGAAATTCGGTCGAAATTCGGTTTCGTGGCGATACCGACATCGAAACCATATATAATATCTGTTTCCAGGATTTCGGCCGAAATTTCGATCATTTCGGTCATTTCGGTCCATTTCGGTGGAAATTGTTCACAGATTTCTCGGATTTCGGTGGAATTTCGGTTCATTTCGGTCCATTTCGACTAAATTGTTCTAGGTCACCATATGGCATGCCTAGGCACTTATTGATATTCATAGGTAATATTTGGTCACTAAATGAAATTTATAGGTCATTATTTCAACCACCATTGCAATATAAGCCACTATTCCAACCACCATTGTAATAAATAAGGCCATTAAGGGTCCTATTTAAACCCAATAAATATAATGTATATGTTCTCATTCCATCTCACAACTTCACAAGTCACAATTCACAACCTAACTTAAGTCTTGGAGAGCCAAGTTTCCAAATTCCAAGTCTCGTATAACATACATTTTACGATCACAAACTCTACTATACATTTATTTTGGCATACATGTTAAAATATTCGTGTTTGTGTGTGTGTCTTGTTTTATTTTTAAATAAAAGTATTATTATTCTTTTGAGAATTGATAGAAAAATTGAATGCCAAAATTTAACCATGTACTGAAATATGAAATTTCACTCTGGACGGTCATTGATATGAAGACCGAAATCATTATTTTAAGGTACTGAACATTATAACATCTTATTATAAGCAAAAAAAACTTGTATTTATGCCTCTTTTATTGATTAAACAACATTACAAATCTTAAATTTTGAAAAAATGAGTTTTCAAGTCGTTTTCCCAATTTCCGGCCATTTCACCGAAATTCCACCGAAATTCCTTTTCTGGGCTTACCGAAACGAAACCGAAATCCGACATTTGAACCTTGCTTGACTACACTGGTCTTGCATCCCAGGATAGGTAGCTACACTGGCTACCATCCATTCTCTTCTTCACCCCCTCCTCTTGAGTTGGATGCTACTTGAACTTAGAAGGGAATACCCCGCTCCTTGACGGTAGAGGGCTGGATTGGGGAATCATTGGGTTGTCATTCTGGAGAAGTCAGTTCCTTTGTCATTACAGTTGGGGAGAGCCACCATCACTTACACCGTACAAGTCAGCTTCATAGTCATAAGGGTTTGCGTATGATGTAGGCTAGTTCTGACCTGGCTATTGAGGAGATTTGAACCGAGTTCTGTGACTCTCGAAGGCTGTTGTGTTTTAAATTTGGTTCCCAGTCAGGTCCCACACACATTATCACGCCAAGGTCTAACACGTGCTTCAAATTCCGATTTTGTAAGGACAAGAGATTACACTGAAAGCCATCTTATTCACTTTATCTTTTTCTATTTTCAATTTCCTTTTTCTTTTCTTTTCATTCTTTTTTTGTACTTATTGCATAAGTACTTGCTAGGGACTAGCAAAGGCAAGTATAGGGGGTGATGAACCTCCATTTCATCACCTTTATTCTATCATTTTGGCCTCAAAAACCCCAGCAAATGCATGTAAATAGCATCAAATTGTACACAATAGCACTCATCATCCATTGTATTAATTATACATTAAATAAGGTGTTTAATGCCAAAATTATAGAATAAAGAGAAGAAAAGAAAAAGGAGTAAAATATTGCAAATATTTTATGACCCTAACCCCGAGACCAAGGCCAGCATGGAATTGATCGACAAGGAATAAAGTAGGGGAGATAAGGGCCAGTGTACAATAAATACCTCATTCATTCATGCATTGATTTATGCATTTTTGACACCTATTTTGTATATAATTATTCATTCATCAAATTAAAAACTTTTGTACATGAAAGTTGTAGATAATAATATAAATAAAAATACAAAATTGAGTTTGCACAAAAATAATATACAGTGTACATTTTAAACACAGAACAAAAAGCCAGAACCTCAACTTCACAGACCCATATCTTGCAAATAAAAACTCAGAATCTACCAAAATCACCTTTAATTGTATATAGCTTTCCAAGAACTATTTACTAAAATTGGTTTCATAATTTTTGGAGTCCATCTGTGAAAGTTAGGTTTTTGACCTTCATTGTACAGTCTACCTGAATAAAATATTCATTTTATTTATTATTCATTATTTTTATAAATTTATATTTTTTAGAATTTTGTAAATAATATATGTAATACGTGTACATATTGAAATTAGAATAAAACCAAAAAGAATTAGTAAAATAAAAATAAGTCTATGTAACACATAGGCAAAATACCTATGTTACCTATGTATAGAAATAAAAGGGGATTTCATTCTTTTATTCTTTATTCAGTTATATTTTTATAATACTGTAAATATTACATATAATTTATCAAAAATATAAATCCAAAATAAAATCCAATCAAATTCAATAAATAAATAAAATGAATATAAAATATAGGTAAAATACCTATAAGTATACCTACCTATTACATATACCTTTTTATTTAAATAAACTTATAAAAAGTAAAAAATATATATTTATACTTATAAAAATAAGTTATAAATATATAAAATAAGAAAATAAATTAATAAAATAAAATATACAAAATAAAAATAAATTATACAAAAATACACATAAATATACTTATAAATACATCATTAAAATAAATTCATAGTAAAATACATCAAAAAAATAAAAATTATAAATAAATACTACATTATTTAATGAACATTTTTTATTTTATAAGTGGAATTAAATAAATTCATTTGTTAGGATAAAATAATCAGTCAAACCTGGGCTGACCTGGCCCAATCAGATTCCAGCATTTTGTCGATCGCCTGGTCAACTCGACCCCCAGGCGGCTGAAATGACGCGGCTGGTCTTTTCCGCCCGTCTTTTCCCTTTTTTCCCGCTCGACTCGTCCCTCGTCGGCCATCGACGCCTTCTGACAAAATGATCACCGATCATTGTACATCACCGCCAATAACCTAGATCGACCATCTAACCCACCGATTCTTCATAGCACCCCGGTCAATAAGGGCGCGTGCCCTTGTCTATAAATAAAACCTTCGATATCCTCTCCCAGTTTGGTCTCCATTCGATCGCTTTCCACCCTCAAATCCATCCCTTGGAGGATCCTCGTGACAGGGGGGTGCTCCTGGCAGTCTCAGACGGTCGGAGGAGTCGAAGGAAGTACCCACGGCCGCCGTTCGCCGGAGGTCCTGCTCCCTAGTCGACCACCAGGTATAAGAGCTGTTTTATCTCGTTTTGTAGCTTAGTTGTAGTTTCTAGTCTTTAATCCAGTCTTTAGAGTAATTGGTAGGACCATAGGTGCTCGATTAGACCCTGATCGAAGTTCGCCGGAGTCCAGCTCCGGCGAACCTCTCTACCCTGATCGACTCATGAATCGACCCTCCGCTTCATCTCATTTCATTTCCCTACGCGTTCCTCGCTTAACCCACTCATCAGATCAACCAGAGCCTCGCTAGCTCTGCGAATCGAGGTCCACCTCCGCCGCTTCGCCGAATCTCGCCACCCCCAGTAATTCCTTGTCCCCTTTAACCTAACCTCTGGTCGAGGGGGACCCTCTCGAGCCCCTCATTCTTTTGGTGCAGGTCTAAAGCTGAACGGAGGCCCCTGGGGCGCGATTCAACCCCCTGCGAGGTTCCAGGACCTCTCTTTTTTTCTCCGAGCTCGTTCAACCGATCTAGGGGGTCCTGGACCTTCTGGAGTACCACGGACGGTGCGCGCCACCTCGCCGGACGTCTGGAAACCATCGTCAGCAACCTGGAGCGTCTGGAGGCGGAGAAATCAAAGATCGAAGCCAGGGATGCCATCTGTTCTTCACTGTTCTTCGTGACGAGCAGTCACCGTCGGATGAAGGAGACGGCCCCCAGATCAAATACTGGCCGTCCATGTAGCAGATGCCTCGGTTGTTCGATCAGACATCAGATACAATTTCGGCCGCAGATCGTCGAAGGGGTATCGGGCTTCGAGGGCTCGACACGTGGATAAGTTGCGCGCCCATCGCCGTCCATTCGCGCGCCTTTGGGGGTAAATTTCAAACATAACCCCCCCCCCCCCCCCGCCTTCTTGTATTTATAATTTAATGTTAAAAATAAAATGCCACGTTGTGAATAAATTGTATTATTTGCAGTATGCCCCCTGGTGTTTTTATATATGCATATTGGTCCCTCCGCGCCTCACGTGCAGTGCTACGTGACGCGCGTGATTTTTGCATTTTAACCCTGGCGTTTTTATTAAATGTAAAATGGCCCCGAAAATAAAAGTAAATGTTTATTTCTGTAGTGATTTTTGCATGGAAGCCCCTGAGAAATATTTTAATTGCAAAAATGCCCCTGCCAGGCCATGTATTTTTGTATGCTTTGTCCATTTATTTTATGCCTCATATTAACTTGAATTTTTTTGCAAAAAAATGGATATAAGCTTCTGCTAACTTTCTCTTGCATGCCATATTCTTAGTTTCTAATTTTGTTGAATTTTTGCATTTATTAAAAATCAAAAACGTACATTTTATTCACTGTCCATCTTATAAAATTCCAAAAAAATAGTAAAACACCTCTAAAATTTCCAAAAAAATTACCTATGGTCAATCTTGTCATGTTTTAATGTCAGTCCAAAAATCATTAAAAATCTCAAAAGGAAAACCTTAAAAATTCAAAAATGCTCAAAAACTTCTAAAAAAATATAAAGAATTCTAGAAAACCCTAAAAATTGCAAACTCAACTCCTGTAGGATCTATATTTTATCCTCTTTCACTTAAAAATAATTTGGAAAAATTTTGTGGCTGTTTTATATTTTTAATTTCCATTTTACCCCCAGTCAGTAGCTTAATTCCTGTTTTCCCTTATGTTGCTAATTAAAAATACCAAAAATCTGTTGCAGAATGCCCAAAAAAATCACAAAAACAGTAAAAAATTATGAAAATACCAAAAAGACTTTATTTCCACATCTTTAAGTGTTTTCATATATTTTTAAAAATATTGTATCACTCCTCTCTTCCCTTTGTATATCTATTCCTTCTATTGAAAAAAAATATCTATGTATAAATATAATTATTAATATATATAAACTTCTAAAAAAAGAAAAAAATAATATATAAAAAAATAAAACCCACAAAAATAGGCTTCACACAAGGATGACTCTGTGGTACATGCACATTATAGGCTATTGCATTTTTGTATTGCTCTCAGTGGTTCGACCTCTACATGCTTGTTCACTATACATTTTGTGGTAGAGTAATAAAGATTAATTCACATTTTTGGGACTTAATTCATTCATTCTTTCGTTGTGGGTTAATTGCTGACTAACTGATGTTCTGTGAGGTGGTCGCCTCAGCGACAACATAAATTTGACCCTCGCCGAACCTCTGTTATCACTATCTTCACCATCTTTCTCCTCCATGAACCCTCTCTTCGAGACAGATCCCCCACCCTATTCCAACTACGAAGTCAGAACTCCGACCAACTTCCTAGCATCTTCTTATTCCTTCCAACGAAATTAACTCTTCGAGACGGTTTCTCCGCAGCCACCCTTCTTCTCTCTACCCCGCCCTGATTATGAGGTCAGAATTTCGATTAACTTCCCTGCTTCTCCGTAATTCCCACCTACCCTACCTTCTTACACCCGGATCCACTTCCATCTTGGGTTGATCCACTTCCACCTTCTTGCCTCATCTGCAGACAATGCCATCATGTGCTCCTCCAAGTCCCAACCTGACATCATCGAGCTTGTTGTAACTGAGGACCCAATTACCTTCAGGCTTCAGGTTTGGCCACTCCAAACCCAAAAACCTCACCACCGAGATCCTCCATCAAGGATCTACGGGGGGAACCTACAATTACAATGTTGATCGCCCTGCCGGTACATTCTTTGCCATTGCTATTTGAAGTAAGAAAGGAAACCCCTAAAACAAATGGGGGCAAATCCACAAAGGAGAATCGGATCCCATAAAATCATGAGGTAGGGATGTTATAGGGTATTCTCAAGGAGGACATTCCTTTGAAACTATTTTACCAAGAGGGTAAAGATGAATTCAGCATATGGATATGCCTTATTTTATTAAAGAAATCAAATTATTGCAATCCCCCCACGACAAAAATATTTTAAAAGAGGTGTTGAGAAAAAGAAGGAATAGCCCGCCAACCATCCAATTAGAATTAGGAATGTTGGATTTGCCTATTTATGAACCTATAGTCCGGTATATTACCCACATCTCCACTCATCCTAAGCTTGTGCCACTAATTCTTCATGGCTTCTCCAAATGTTGTGATGCTCGAGATGAAGTTGTTCAATCAACTTCTTAACCATGATCGGAGGAATATCGGTGGTAGTTCTCAGAGAGCCACTACAACAACATGGACTCTGCCACCCACTCCACGTATGTGTTTCTAAAAGCAAGGTGTGTGCCATGCACATGTAATCGAGTGCAACCCTTGGAGGTTGTTGCAGGTTCCTCATCTGTTCTTCCAACATGAAATGGTGCCGGCCAAAGTTGCACCTAAGGACGACATGGACCTCACCTTGTGATCCATATATGTTCTTTAAGCAAGGAATCGAGGTAATTGTCACGTTTCACGACTGAAGATCAAGTAATTCATCAAGAAACGATTATTTTCAAGCAGTGGAGAATTAATGTAGTCACTAATCAGAGAAATCGGAAAATTAGGATTTTCCATCCCTAATTAATTATTTTAATTTAAATGTCATTTGTATTTACGTTATGCGATTGACTATTAAATATCCAAGGTAGATATGTTATTTAAAGTCATTTTAAGGGCCAATTAGGATTTAATTTATTTTTTATTTTATTACATTCTATTTTTATAATCAAACCAGCTCCTTATAAAAAGCGGTCGTAGTTTATTTGAAAGGAAAATTTCATTTGGAGAATTTTTGTTTACCTCTTATATAAAGAAGGTTAGGTTATGAATGGAGATTTTTTTTGGTGAGTGCCTCCACCATTATCCCAATTTCCCCTAATTTCAAGGATTTAGCCTCTCTTCTCGTTCCTCTCTCATCACACAATGAACGACGTGCACCTTTCTCTCCTCTCTCCTCTCTTTTGATTTTCCCTAGTGCATCATCATGCCTCCACCCTAGCTATCTTTCCTCCATGATGTGGTAGCACCGAACAATTTGCATCGCATTACTTCCCAAATCCGCTAGAAAGGCCCCTCTCTTCTACAACATTGATTGTTCGTGCGGCTTATGCCCCTTCCCAACTCCTCCCGCAAAGCCCCCTTCTCTTTCATATCACATTCCCTTCTTAGACAATCAACCCCAAGTCCTCAAAGCTCACAAACACAAAATACGTGAATCGAGTTATACGAGGCTCATTAAAGGGTCAGTTAGCCAGCTTGAATCCAATGAGTTCATCTTCAACTAAGTCATCCTAAGCTTGAACCTTGTCAGGTCTAAGTTCAAATCCAAGCTGGTTTATCGATTCTGAGTATCTTGCTTGAATTGACTCGTTCAACTTGATAGATACCCCTACATGTGAGTATAATATAGGATAGGCACTTACACTAAACAGTCTCACTTCCCATTCCCCACTAGTTTATGGCCTTCTTGTCAACTTCTATCAATGACATCTACTTATGCTTTGGAATATATCACCCTTAACAGAGGAAAAGGTGAGGTAGATGATAGAATTGTTGCAAATGCATCGAGCACAATAGACCCATGCATGCACATAAAAAAAATACAATCCACAAGTGTCTCCAAGTAAGCAATTGTCTTTTGCAGAATCCATGCAAACCGGCTACTAAAAAGACACGGCATGCACCTCCCAAAATATGGCATGTAACATAAATATATATGTATGTATGTATGTATGTTCTTTAAATATATGGATAGGAGCCACACAAACACGTGCATGCACAGGCACCCTCATGTGCACCCTCACAAACTAAACATGCACCCGAACACCACATCTCTTATTTGTATATGCAGATGTGTGCATAATTACTGAGTAAGAATAAGTGCACTGTACACGCAAAAAGGTCAATTTGTTCCATGTTGTGAAAGCGTAAAGCCTTACCGTTCCTGTAAAATATGAAAGGAAGGATAACATGAGTCCATTTTCCAGCATGGCGTGCAAGCGAGCATTGACCAACATTCCAGGAACAAAAGAATCAATGGTAAAGCCCTTCGGATCTTTTATCTACAATAATAAATGCAGTTTGTAAGATATAAACGGTAAGAAATATAATCAAGAAAACAATGAGAAATGCCTACTGTGTTTTTAGAGGCTAAATCGGTATTTGCAGAGACATAGACAATAGAGTGGTCCATGTCAATACGTTTAACAACACACTGCACTATCTGCCAAGTCTTCAGCTTAATCTCAACAGCATCTGGAAAAATACATTGTTGCATAAGAAATAGTTCTCTTTCCAATTATTAAATGACAAAATGAAAGCAACGCAGCATAGTAGTTTGAAGCCGTTATGATTCCACACCTCAAGACACGTCACCAAGACATACAGGTTACACATAAGCATGCATAGCTCCAAATCTTCCTCTCATTCTATAAGTTTAATATGCTAAAAACAATAGGGTTTTTATAAGTTGTGCCCCTCGGAGATATTGCAATTTCAGTTATGCCCCTCCCTTTTTTCAAATATCAGTTGTGCCCCTACCTTATTGCAAAATTCACAGTTTTCTCCTTGTGTAGTATTGGTTATGCCCCCACTTTACCTTAACAGAAGGGCAGAACTGTGAATTTTGCAAGAAGGTAGGAGCACAACTGATAATCCAAAAAAGAAAGGGGCATAACTGAAATTACAATATCTCAGAGGGGCACAACTGATAAAAACCCAAAATAATAGGTAAACGCGACCAACAGGTACCTTCACAATCTTTAGACAAGAATCCAGAAAAGGAAGATCCAAAATGAAGAATATAACCATGATCCTCAACACTTTTCACAACCGCATTTAGAACCTGCAAGAACAAAAACTTTCTGATAAAACTAATTCTGGATTATTAATAAATCAAAATTTTCAATTCTTAACTGTAGCACAAAGACAAACTTTTAGCTTTAGATAAAGTATCTTACAGAGATATATATAGCCAAAATCAACAGCTCTGATGCAAAAATGAGTTTTGCACAACGATGAAAAATTATTTTTTTGAAGGTGGATTTTTGGTGGAAGAATAAATGGGAGTGGTTCAGAAGAGAAAGCTCGTCGGAAAAATGAGAGATTTGGAGGAGAGAAACGTGAAGACCATGTGGGGAAGGAGGGAGACGGAGATAGAGAGAAAATCTCAAATTTCTTATCAACTGAACTGTTTAACACAATAGCATATCATCCCTTTATATAGGAGGGATGAGGTTACAAAAATAGAAACTCAAATTCAAATTCAACTAATTATTCTAATTTGACTCTAACCAACTAACTAACTAAATTTGAAATTCAAATTAAAACTAACGACTTTTGAGATCACAGGGGATCTCTTTTATTTGACTAAAATTACAACAACTCAAAATAAACGTAAATAAAAATAACGAATAAAAGTAGATAAAAATGCAGCTCTATTTATTCGTTCGACGATGCATCAACTCCCCTCCACTTGAAAAATTCGTCTCCCGACGAATTGCTTGATCTTCGGTCTGTCGGTGGAGAAATCCATATAGATTGATTGATCGAATCCCCCAGTTTTGCTCCTTTTCCATGTTACGTTTATAATCTTTCTCCGTTGAGGGGTACGGCAGCAAATATTCTACCCCTTCACTTAAAAACTCATAAATTAACTTTTCCACTTGGCCCGTTGGAGTAGGGGCTTCACGATAAATTTTCCAAATTAATGTCCAATCCCTACCTTTGGGGAATTCGGATTCTTTCAGAGAGAAACCCAACATTAGGGTTACTCGTTTTTCTCTGTTGCGGCAGCGGCGATGGGGATTTCGTCTCCCATAACGGTGGACGAATGGTAACAGGTGGCGGCATCGACGGTGATGGCCCATGGAGAACGAGCAGCACAATCGATGGTGGAGGAGTAACAGTGGGGTTGGGGCGAACTGGGGTGGTGGCAGCGATGGTGGGATGATGTGGCGGGGCGGTAGCCTCGGGTCGTGAGGCGGTGAAGGAGGGTGGCAGCACATGTTCGAACGGCATCATGGGTTGGGAGGGGAATGTTAGCGGCACGAGCAATGGGGAGGGGATCGGGAAGAGGTTCAGGAGGTGGTGTTGGACTGACGGGGAGGGGACGATAGCAAATAGAGATGGCTGGAGGGGTTGTTGACGGTGGCGCAAAGGTGGCGGCAAGAGGGGGCGATGGTAGGGGAATTGCTGGAGAGGGCACGGGGGCTGGGGGCTATGTTTCAGGGGGGTACAGGGGCTGGGAGAGACACGGGGGCGGGGTTGGGCTGGTTGTTGGGGGCATGGGGTGGCGGAAGGGGTTGAATGCGGAGCTGGCAGGGGATTTGGGGTTGCGGATGGGAAAGAAACCATTAAGGGAGGGGGCGGGGTCGTCGAGGAAGGCAGGGGAAGTACCTGGGATGGTGAGATAGTTGTTGCCAAAGGTGATGGTTGCTCGAATGCGGACTGGACAGCAAGCAGTTCGATAATTTTTTCTTGCGCAACAGGCTGGATAGCAAACAAATCATTGGCGACGGCATCTTTTTCCTCGAAAATGGGCTGGACAGCGGGCGTTTCGTCGTCTTTCACTTCTGGAATGACATGGATAGCTATTGAATCCTCGTCGACGGCGAGTTTTTCTTTGACAAAACTCTGGACAACGGCTTTGGTAGTGGAAGACTTTGATAGGACGGCGCACATAGCCTCGAATTCAGCCATTATATCTCGACATTGGGACTGGTAAATTTGGAACTCACGACGTGCGTCCATCTCCTTGTTGTAAGCTTCTTCGGCTTGTCGTTTCCCCTCCGACGAATAATAGTTTTTGTCGCATGTCGGCGCGAATGTCTAGACGGATCGTCAGATCGTGAGACGATCTGTAGGCCATGCTCTTATACCAGTTGATGCAAAAATGAGTTTTGCACGACGATGAAAAATTATTTTTTTGATGGTGGATGTTTGGTGGAAGAATAAATGGGAGTGGTTGAGAAGAAAAAGCTCGTCGGAAAAACTAGATATTTGGAGGAGAGAAACGTGAAGACCACGTAGGGAAGGAGGGAGACGGAGATAGAGAGATAAAATCTCAAATTTATTATCAACTGAACTTTTTAGCACAATAGCCTATCATCCCTTTATATAGGAGGAATGAGGTTACAAAAATAGAAACTCAAATTCAAATTCAACTAATTATCCTAATTTGACTCTAACTGACTAACTAACTAAATTTGAAATTCAAATTAAAACTAACGACTTTTGAGATCACAGGGGATCTCTTTTATTTGACTAAAATTACGACAACTCAAAATAAACGTAAATAAAATTAACAGATAAAAGTAGATAAAAATGCAGCCCTATTTATTCATTTCATGCTGCATCAACTCTCCTCCGCTTGAAAAATTCGTCTCCCGTCGAATTGCTTGATCTTCGGTCTGTTGGTGGAGAAATCCATATAGATTGATTGATCGAATCTCCCAGTTTTGCTCATTTTCCATGTTACGTTTATAATCTTTCTCCGTTGAGGGGTACGGCTGCAAATATCCTACCCCTTCACTTAAAAACTCATAAATTAACTTTTCCACTTGGCCTGTTGGGTAAAATAGCATTTGAGGAGGGGCTTCACGATAAATTTTCCAAATTAATGTCCAATCCCTATCTTCGGGGAATTCGGATGCTTTCAGATAGAAACCCAACATTAGGGTTACTCGTTTTTCTCTGTTGCGGCGGCGGCGATGGGGATTTCGTCTCCCATAGCGGTGGACGAATGGCGACAGGTGGCGGCATCGGCGGGATGGCCCATGGGAAACGAGCAGCACAATCGATTGTGGAGGAGTAACAGTGGCAGTGGGGCGAACTGGGGTGGTGGCAGCGATGGTGGGATGATGTGGCGGGTGCGGCGGCCTTGGGTCGGGAGGCGGTGAAGGAGGGTGGCAGCACATGTTCAGACGGCATCATGGTTTGGGAGGGGAATGTTAGCGGCACGAGCAATGGGGAGGGGATCGGAAAGAGGTTCAGGAGGTGGTGTTGGGCTGACGGGGAGGGGACGATAGCAAATAGAGGTGGCTGGAGGGGTTGTTGACGGTGGCGCAAAGGTGGCGGCAAGAGGGGGCAATGGTAGGGGAATAGCTAGAGAGGGCACGGGGGTTGGGGGCTGTGTTTCAGGGGGGTGTGGGGGTGGTGGGAGAGGGTGCAGGGGCTGGGAGTGACACGGGGGCGTGGTTGGGCTGGCTGTAGGGGGCACGGGGGTGGCGGAAGGGGCTGAATGCGGAGCTGGCAGGGGATTTGGGGCTGCGGATGGGAAAGAAACCATTGAGGGCAGGGTCGTAGTCGTCGAGGAAGGCAGGGGAAGTACCTGGGATGGTGAGATAGTTGTTACCAAAGGCGATGGTTGCTCGAATACGGACTGGACAGCAAGCAGTTCGATAATTTCTTCTTGCGCAACAGGCTGGACAGCAAACAAATCATTGGCGACGGCATCTTTTTCCTCGGAAATGGGCTGGACAGCGGGCGTTTCGTCGTCTTTCACTTCTGGAAAGATCTGGACAGCGATCGAATCCTCGTCGACGGCGAGTTTTTCTTCGTCAAAACTCTGGACAACGACTTTGGTAGTGGAAGACTTTGATAGGGCGGTAGCCTCGAATTCAGCCATTATATCTCGACATTGGGATGGGTAAATTTGGAACACACGACGTGCGTCCATCTCCTTGTAAGCTTCTTCGGCTTGTCGTTTCCACTCCGACGAATGATAGTGTTTTGTCGCATGTCAGCGCGAATGTCTGGATGGATCGTCAGATCGTGAGGACGATCTATAAGCCATGCTCTGATACCAATTGATGCAAAAATGAGTTTCGCACGACGATGAAAAAGTATTTTTTTAATGGTGGATTTTTGGTGGAAGAATAAATGGGAGTGGTTGAGAAGAGAAAGCTCGTCGGAAAAACTAGAGATTTGGAGGAGAGAAACGTGAAGACCACGTGGGGAAGGAGGAGACGGAGATAAAGAGATAAAATCTCAAATTTCTTATCAACTGAACTGTTTAACACAATAGCCTATCATCCCATTATATAGGAGGGATGAGGTTACAAAAATAGAAACTCAAATTCAAATTCAACTAATTATCCTAATTTGACTCTAACCGACTAACTAACTAAATTTGAAATTCAAATTAAAACTAACGACTTTTGAGATCACAGGGGATCTCTTTTATTTGACTAAAATTACGACAACTCAAAATAAAAGTAAATAAAATTAACGGATAAAAGTAGATAAAAATGCAGCCCTATTTATTCATTTCACGTTGCATCAAGCTCACTACCAGAAAGATCTTTAGTCAAGGTCTAAACAGTAGCGTCAACCAGTGCTACCTTACACCATCCATTATAAAAAGATTTCCAATTTGATGATAGATACATAATCCAGAATAAAGCAGGTTGTTGCAAAGCCAGCACTGAACAAATCGAATGCCAAACGGTTTTTATCAGTTGTGACCCTCTAAGATTTTACAATTTCAGTTATGTCCCTCTTTTTTGGAATATCAGTTGTGCCCCTACCTTCATGCAAAATTCACAGTTCTGCCCTTCTGTTAAGGTAAAGTCAAGGGTATAACTGATATTACGCAAGGACAGAACTGTGAATTTTGCAATAAGGTAGGGGCACAACTGATATTTCAAAAAAGGGAGGGGCATAATTGAAATTGCAATACCTCAGAGGGGCCCAACTAATAAAAATCCAATGCCAAATAGCAACCATAGCCCTAAGAAAATCTCCAAAAGGACAATAAGACTTTCAAACCGCTGGTTCTTCATTAAGATCAAAGGATGTCAATTAAATACTAATGGTCTTACATAATATATTAAAAACAAATTGAATTTTTCATCATATCTTAGATCAACATTGTGATATTCCCCTTATAGACAGTGATAAAGGATATGATTTTCATGGATATTCTACCTCAATGTTAATGAGTATATAGAGGTCAAAATGGTAATAACATTAACATGGGAGGAAAAGAAAAGGGGAAGTATAAATATTCATAGAATGTCCTAAAGGCCCCCAGCATCTTTAGAAGATATTGTGAAAATGTAAAGTATATATAACATGGATTTACATAGAACCTTACTCCGAAGGAGAGGGGTGAAACCAGAAGAGAAACTACAAAGGGTTGAATACTGCATACACTTACTCGAGAACAAGAAGTGTGGGGCTCCTTATAAAACCCCATCAGTAGCTAACGACTCCCTCCCCAATGCAGGACTAAACACATCATAATTGGATCGTCCCATAAGATCCCAATAACGAACCAAATGTCTCAACCCTTAATTACTTTCAACAGATACTCTAAAGATTTCGGAGATTGTGCATGAATGTGAAATAGATAAATTAACACTCACCTCAAGCTCAAGCAAGAGGATAAATGCCCATCGTATCCAGCTTGCCACATAGAAAATCATGACACTCCTTCAAAAATTCCTATGCGAAGATATCACCAAGTTGCAGTTCCGAAGGGATGCCAGGTAGTAATCTTCTCTTCAGTAAAGTTCCGAAGCGATGCCACGTAGTAATCTTCTCTTCAGTAACAACATTACGAACGGTGTGTCATTCAACATCAATGTTCTTCATCCTCAGATGGAAGATAGGATTAAAGGTTGTTTAGGTTGCATTTTTATTATCAATGTATATGGATTGAGAACAAGAGTAGTGTCTGGATATACCTAAATCGTTGAAAAGAGAGACATCCAAGTGACCTCAATGGTAGTAGGACTCACAGCATGCTATTTAGCATCAGCACTAGAACGACCAGAACATTGTTTCTTGTTGTGTTGTATGTGCTGTTGACCACCTAAAATGGCAAATCCAGTGGTAGATCGTCCAACATCAATAGGGCAAATCCTGTGGTAAATCCAGTGGTAGATATGCATATGAATAAGCAACAAGATGTAAGTGGTTATTATTCATAAAATATAGCCTTTTGTATGGACAACATTTTATGTATTTTGAAGGATATCGGTGAAGGGCGGAAAAGACGGCATGCGGCAAGACTAAGGAAGTAAGGATAAAGTTTTTTTCTACTTTTTAGGACTGGTAAGCTGTGAAGAAGGTTTTCCCGTCCAATTCATGCTGTGGTGATTGACGAGGGACCAACGGAAGACCTCCTCTCATTGAAAGTGCAAGTCAATTAAGTGAGTGTGGACGATGTCAACACGGATATTAACTGGTTAAATGATCGAACCCTCTGTCTCTGAGGACCGTTCAGAAAATGGGTTGAAGTGATTGTTGTTACAAGCCTACAGGCTTGACTAGGGCTCGGTGCTCCGTCACTTGGCATCGCCCAAGATTGATCGATGGATTCTAAGGACTGACGGAGCATTGGCGAACGAAGATTGTGGTGGGTGTGCTTCTTCGATGTCGGAACCTCCCATTAGGATCATTGCAGAGGTTCTAAGCGATGAGCTAAAAGTCGATGTGAGGCTGGGGATGGAAGTTATGATCTGGAGTCTTCCTGTAAAGGAGCCCTTCAGTGGTTGGTGTGGCGAATTGGTCATGCAAAGGTGCTAATATGTGTCGACGAGGTAATCAGTGGTCTGAATGTCCGGTCAGTGGACGTTGGGGATGAGGAAAGTTCGCATGGGCGATTCCCTTGGAAACTTATTCCACGGAACCCTCAAACGAACTTATAATTTGTTAAGTACCTCAAGGAAGCCATCACTTCAACTCACGGCTTCCATTGGGGTTTGTTTACATGTGATTTATTTACATGGAAGCCGCCTCTTGAAGAGGCGGCGTTGGCTAAAACCGAAGCCGCATCTTCAAGAGGCGGCATCCATGCGTTTTTTCCCATGTATATAAACCCCAATGGAAGCCGTGACTTGGAGTGATGGCTTCCTTGGGATACTTAACAAATTATAAGTTTGCCTGGAGGTTCCGTGAAATAAGTTTCCACGGGTACCGCCCAGTGCATCCTTGTTGCAACATCTCAAGCGGAGAAAGCAGAGAAGTTGGACAAGCAAATACCCAACGAGGGTCATAGTGACAATGAATGGAATAGGTTTATCTTTTTGAACCACATTTATCAAAACCCATGAGCAAGTGGTTGCTTTTACTGGGGGATGCCGACCCAGACCTGAAGCAACCAATGGGCAGATTCAGCAATCAACTTACCCAAACCATCCATAACCTTGGTTAGCCCCAGTCGAGCAAATAATGTGTCTATCTTGTCAAATGGACTAGTGGACATGGAGCCAGAGACTCAACCTGAGATACCTTCAGGTAGTCTGTTGTGTAAAGATTATATGGCACTCAAAACCTATGCCATTTTCTTCGTTGCACATAGGCAAAGAAGTAGGGGCGAAAGTATTGGCTGCATCCAATGGTTCTTGCCAAGAGAACCGTCAATCTAATAGAAAGCGGTGTTTTGTACAGACTGACGAAAGAGGCGGATCCATCTCATGACTTCCTGATTTTTCCCATAAGAAAATGTGGTTTGATGATCTAAGCTGGAAAATAAAGGGCATCAGAACAGTGATCCAAAAATAAGGAGGGGGTATTTGTAGAGGATTTTGAGGGGTAGCCCAGCCAAATGTTCTTGAACAGCCAATCACATTCATTCACACTGAGAATGAATCCACACCATATGGAGAGGGAGTAAGGAGAATCGATTGATTTTTAGAAAAAGGAGCCAGGCAAAAATATCGTACTTTGTGAGCGATCTGTTGAATTGGTATTTAGGTAAGGTATCCCCCTATTGCTAATGAGTGAAGATCATGTGTCTCAGTATTCACCCATCTTCTTGTCTCGATATGGGGATCCGTCCTCTGCCGTCGAGGGGTGAAACGTATCATAATAGTCGACGATTTTCCCGCGCTGCTACTTCCTCTCGAGCGAGAGGTCAAGTCAAAATCATCAAGAGGGAAGAGGCTTTCCCATTTTCTCCTTTGATAGCTTTCTTCTTGACTTCGGCTCTACCATTTCTTGATTTTCTGACATCCGAGAGAGCGCAGAAACTGGGATTAGACCGGCTTCTGTTATATAAATTCAAAAAACAGGCTTTGAGAACCTTCCTGAAATTTGAATCGTGATAGGATTCGGAGAATCAAAGAAAAGAGGGGTGTCCGTGCCCTCCTTGCAACTTCGCAAGTAGATATCCTGTGCAGGCAAGAATCAAAGTTAACCAGTAGGATGTTGAGAAGAGCAAATCCACCTCAGCCCATAACTATTTGAATTAAGGTCTCTTGGAAGATATATTGTTCGGGAGGCATTGTAGTTGGGTAGGTTCGCGAGTGATTTAGCTAAGTGGGTAAACTTTATGTTAAGCATTAAAACCATTTGTGAATCATTTTTGCGGCAATTCTTCTTGCAATTATATCAATCTATATCTTAAATAAAAATGTTTGTATGTTGGCATTATTGATCGTGTACATTTGTACGAACTGAGATATGTATCATGGTCACTTTGGGTATCATACATCTAATGATCTAAGGAGTTTGATCATATAAGATGATGTGTAGTGGTTTATCTAAGGAGTTAGACCAAAGCATAACCTCAAATTTTCTAAAATTCGGACGAATTTCGGCCTTGACAGATCACCGAAATTCGATCAAAATGGCCGATATTTCAGCAATACGGGTGGATCATAGTAGAAATTCTTATTGAAATTTCGGTCAAATTTTGATTGTGATTCGACCGAAATTTTATTTCAATCGATCACTAATGCAGTGACCAAAACCGACAGTTAGGGCCATGGATCGAGGGCACAAATAGCATCGTAGAATATTACCCACATAGGGTAGCATACATCTGACGATCTAAGGAGTTAAATCGAGGACAAACCATCCCCCCAGTGTCTCACAACTTCGGAGTATTATCACTTTGGATGGAGAAAACACCCGTCTCCAAAAACACCCTTTAGTACACCTGATGGTCACACAATCCCTTCATGGGGTCATCCTTCAGCTCAAGATCCTCCAAGAAAGTCTTTTAGATTCTGTGAGATATTTAGAGGGACCATGAGACTCTAGAACTCATTTCCTCAACTTTTTTCTATAACTACGTGAAGTATAACCAACAATTAAGAAAAAATAGGAGGGCATGATTATAAAGGTTATACAAACTTTTTAATTTTTATAACGTGTAAATTAAGGGAAGTCTTGACATATACTTTCTGTCTTTCGAATTTTAACCAATAGATGCTTTCTTTTTTTCCTTTTTCTCAAAAAATAAACAAGAGATGTGTAAATCAAGGGATACTTTCACAAGAGTTGTTCAAAACCAAGAAAGGCCTTGACTAGATTGTATTCCCCAATATAGAGCGAAGATCTCCATGTAAAGGATAAAGAAGTGATGAATAAATGAAACTTTTGGCTCCTTAGCAGAGGTATCCACTTTCCTCATATATACGTGCTCTCCTCATCAATTCTTTCCCACTCAGAGCCAAACAGCCACTTCCCCCATCATCTCATGTAGCATGGCATGCTCCCTTTCTCGTTCCGTAAACCTCCACGCATTCCCACCTTAAACCTCATGTGACTAGAGTGTCCCCCATTCTTTTTACTATCATCTCTCAATTTCCTAGAACCAACTCTTCCCATTTAAAAATTCGAAACATCATTTAGTATCATAGCAAGTTTTCATGATGTTCCCATGATATGATGATCACTCTCAACCTTCCCCCTTGATTTTGCAATCGTTCGATCGTAATCTTTCAAAAATTGTATTGCATTAAGAAGACTTTTCCACCAACTTACTACCACCACCAATATCCACACTCACTCGCACGCCCTTCTCTTTTTCTTCAATCATCGCCAACTCAACCATCACCCATTCCTCGCACAAAATTCTAACTCCAGCCTTACAGGTGGTTATCTTACATTGTCACCACCATGCACCGTAACTCCACACCTCCTACAACCTACTTTTCTCCCCGTCCTCCGCCAAATTCTCAACATAGCTACATCATATCTAAACCTTTCTCCCCACGATCGTTGTAGAAGTCGGTATTCAGTATTCAGTCTATTGAGTTAAGAATAATCGATATTCGGGAGCATATTCCGAATTATATTGTAATTTCTTTTTTATTTGAAATATAATATATATCTAATACATATATTCTTATATATTTATATATATGCCGTCATCAATTAACAAGATTCCAATAAAAAAGTACAAACTAAAAAGTTACATATATGGATCTCTAACAATTTTGGCGGTACAGGATAAATGGAAACCTTTAAAAGAATAAAAATATAATTCAACAATCAATGGATAGTCGACCGAATATCCGAATACTCAGGTTAGGCAAATATTGATGCAACATTTCCCAAATTGGAAGGTCGAACTGGATTAAAGACGTCACATATTTGGGGATTTTCAAAACTAAGGATTCAAGACCCTAATAAGTTATTTTAAATTAGCGGGTGATTTTATTTACTTTATCTAATTTGAGATTATTTGTAATCCTAATATTTATGTAGATTAAATTAGTCAATGATTGTGTTATTGGACCCTCTCTTTATATAGAGGGGAGGGTAGTCTATTGTAAGAAGATTATGTTATGAATTGAAATTACATTTTCGTTTGGAGATTGCCTCCACCATTATCCATCTTTCCCTCAAATTCTAAGGTTTCTCCTTCCAACCTCGACCCTTTCTTGTCTTGTAAAGCACATCGTGATTCTCTCCCCTCCTCTCTGTCTTTTCCGAATTTCCTCGTCGCATCTTCTGTGCAACCCGATTTCTATCAAGAAAACGAAGGTATATTCATTCAAAATGAAGATTTCATTGTTACAACGGTTGTACAAGAAAACAATGAAGACACAAGAATAATATTCGATGAAAGTGTGGATGAAGAACCGATATCATAGATCTGAGAACCATCAAAGTTGATGTGCATGAGGGCTTTCACTTGTCCAAACCGCATTGTAAGTCGATGATAATGTAAAACTGGAATTGCCACCACTTCATCAATTACGGGAGAACCTAACTAGCCTGATCAATGTGGTCAAATCAATGGCCTCAGCAGTCACCTGTCGTGTCACGAGCGCGGTCGCCTCTGAGGTCTCATGCATTGCGATAGTAGCAGATGCATATGCCTCCACCTCCATCAAAAGGGTCTCTAAGGACCTCTACTACCACGTACGTGTAGCAGCCTGGAGGAATGCCTCGATTCTGACATCCCTGCAAGCGTAGGCAACAACGTCGCCACATGGCCCACTCTCCCATTGTTAATAGAGCCTCCACCACCACTTTCATCAATTACAGGAGAACCTAACTAGCCTGATCAATGTGGTCAAATCAGTGGCCTCAGCAGTCACATGTCGTGTCACGAGCGCGGTCGCCTCTGAGGTCTCATGCATTGCGATAGTAGCAGATGCATCTGCCTCCACCTCCATCAAAAGGGTCTTTTAGGACCTCTACTACCACATACGTGTAGCAGCATGGGCGTTGGCTTCCACCATCATCGAGGAATGCCTCGATTCTGACATCCCTGCAAGCGTAGGCAACAACGTCGCCACATGGCCCACTCTCCCATTGTTAATAGAGCCTCCACCACCACTTTCATCAATTACGGGAGAACCTAACTAGCCTGATCAATGTGGTCAAATCAGCGACCTCAGCAGTCACATGTCGTGTCACGAGCGCGGTCGCCTCTGAAGTCTCATGCATTGCGATAGTAGCAGATGCATCTGCCTCCACCTCCATCAAAAGGGTCTCTTCAGACTAGACCTGGCCAAAGTGCGGGCCGGGCCGGCCCATGGGCCGGGCCGAGCGGGCCGGGGTTCTAAAAACCCCTGCCCATGGCCCGGCCCGGTCCATGGGCCATACTTCAAGGCCCAAGCCCGGCCCAGGTCTGGGCCGGGCCGGGCCGGGCCGGCCCATGGGCCGAATGTAAAGAATTTTTTTATTAATTTTTTAATCAAATTTATGCAGATAATTAAAAATTTTATCATCATCTAATCTTTCTAAATCCAAATAACCATAATATGTGTTACTTTGCATCTAAAATATAAAATAAGGTGTAATATTGATAACGTAAAAACAAAAACTTGAAGTATATTATATTAAATATATCTAAAATATGATTTTTAAACATATATTTTTATATGTGCGGGCCGGGTCGGGCCGGGTCGGGTCGGGCCGGGTTCTATGGCACATGTCCACGGCCCGCCCAGTTGACGGGCGGGCCAAAGAGCGGGCCGGGTCGGGCCGGCCCATTCCTAAAATTTCTTGGCCCAAGCCCGGCCCATGAGCGGGCTGGGCGGGCTGGGCGGGCGGGCCCCCGGCCCATTGGCCAGGTCTACTTCAGACCTCTACTACCGCGTACGTGCAGCATCCTGGGCGTTGGCTTCCACCATCATCGAGGAATGCCTCGGTTCTGACATCCCTGCAAGTGTAGGCAACAACGTCGCCACATGGCCCACTCTCCCATTGTTAATAGAGCCTCCACCACCATCTCGGGAACCCTAGGCGCCATGGTCTTCATCGTTGCCACCATATCTGCCAGCACATCCCTGACCACAGTAAGAGTTGTTTATGTGATCCCCTCAGCCACCACAAGGCCCGATCTAGCACCATCAATCACGTGTAGACCGACGCAAGCCTAGGCACCAACGAGAAAGCACGCCCAAAAGGTCGGGTCCCCCTTGTAAACCATTGAAACACCACCAGCACCGAAGCAATCCCCTACCATAGCGTTGCCGCAAGCACGAGAGGTCGCGTAGCACACGTAGTCGATGGAGGTATGATGACCACTGATGCCACCACCGTGATAACAACAATGGAACCCTACTAGCCCACGCCAACGTCGTCGCCCTCGTTGGTTGCGCAAACACCGCCACCATCTTCGAGATAGTGGGATCCAAACCCTAACAAGAGTTGGGATCTCTCTCCCATCGGATCCCCTAAAATAAGGAGAGATGAGCTGTTTTGGAAACATTACAATGAACACCCTCCTCCCAAAAGTTTTTATCTAGAAGGCAAGGTGGAGAAGTTCGTATCTTATGGGTTTTGTTCAACTGAAGGCATAAACAAGTTGTAGCTCAACCCTCTTCTTCTATAAAATACAAAATATACAATGTGTGGAAAAGGATGTAATGAAATATTGTGGAAGAAATCAACAGAGCAGCTACGATCAGTTAATTTCATATCACAACTGAAGATCAAGTCATATGTCAAGAGATGAATTTTTTCAAACGGTGGAGAATTGATCCAATATTCTCAAATTGACGGGTCGAATCAGATGAAGCCATCACAAATCTGGGGATTTTCAAAATCAGGTATTCCAATCCCAGATGAGTTATTTTAAAAAAAAACTAACTGATTTATTTTCGTTATATAAATCAAGATTGATTGTAATCTCAATATTTATGGGTAGATTAAATTAGTTAGTAATTCAATTAGGATTTTATTTGATGGTTACTTTATTCCACTACCAATTTTTTAATTGGCCCCCCTCTCTATAAAGGGATGATATTAAAATTAAATTTAAGTTGTGGTTTTGGAGTACTCTAATACCTCCCCTCCCTCCTCCCTGCAAATTTCTAAGGATTCTCCTCTCATTCATTCCACTCTCAACTCGAGCGGTGCGGCGCAATCTTCTTCTCTCATCTCTCCTCCCTTCCGATTTCCCAACTACATCATTTAATTGATGCAACATTTCCTAAATTGACAAGGAGAATCGAAATAAAGCCATCACATATTTGGGGGTTATCAAAAATTTGTTGTCTCGATATTTATGGTAGATTAAATTAGTTAATGAGTCAGTTAAGAGTCAATTAGGATTTATTTGATTATTATTTTATTTCGTTACCAATTTTATAATGGGACCTCCTCTCTATGAAAAGGGACAATAGTCTATTGTAAGGGTATTATGTTTTGAATTGAAATTGAATTTTGGTTTGGAGAGGTGCATCCACTATTATCGCCCTTTCCCCAAATTCTAGGATTTCTCCTCTCAACATCGACCCGCTCTCGTCTTAGGAAGCGTGTCGTGATTCTCTTCTCTCATGTCCCTCTTCTTTGATTTTCTCGAATGCATCAAGTGGTATCAGAGCATGGAGCGCGAATTGTTCCTATGATTTAATAATCCTGTCGATTTGGCGGATCCGATTCGAGTTAAGTTGCCTTGCTTGGGATTCGTGTTTGCAGTAGAAAATTTTCAAGAATCGATATAAATCAAGCATCCATGTGCAGCAGTGGTTAGATTCTTTCAACATGGAAGACTTATTTTCTTCATAGATTTCTCTAAAAGAAATACAATCAACCATACATAAAGTATAGTCATTACAACACCAATACAACATGATTTCGAAGACACGACACATGTCTTTGCCGAAGGTCATGAGAAGGAAGGATATGAAACGAGATGTACAAATAAAAGGGTTGGTAAAGAAAAGGTGGATTTCCATGATTACTAAAACTAAATAACGAAATCTTCAACTGAAGCAATCAAGCTTTGGGGAGAAAGTTTTAGAAAACTTATCTTGGGACTGTAGCGTAAGTGTAAACGAGATGTGGGAGGCGGTAGCATCTTCTATCCGAAGGGTAGCCAAAGGGATGCTAGGCGAATCAATGGAGATGCTCCAGGGCAAAATGAGGCTTTGTGGTGGAGTGGAGGGGAGCAAGAGAAGAACAAAATTAAAAGAGCATGCTTTAACACTATGTCTAAGGATAGAACAAAGGAAACTGTCATGAACTACAAAATAGCAAATAAGGAAGCAAGGAATGCTGTCAACGAAGCTAAGTCAAAGGCTTATAAAATTTTGTACAAAAAACTCGATTCAAATGAGGGTCAGAAGGATATATTCAGATTAGCCAAAGGAAGAGAAAGAAAGACGAAGACCTTTCTCAAGTGAGATGCATTAAGGATGAGGAAGGTCATGTGCTTGTTACTCATAAGGATATAGAGACTAGATGGAAGCAGTATTTCCATAAGCTTTTCACTGGAGAACAAAATAGAGAGATCACATTCGATGATTAAGCTAGTAGTGAAAGTTACTTGAATCGTGCACGCTATAGACGAATACAAAGTAAGTAGAGGAGACTTTGAAGGTTATGAGACCTGTGAAAGGAGTAGGACCGGATGACATTCCTATAGAATTATGGAGAGTTTTAGGTGAGTGTGGTTTGACTTGGCAAACAAATTTATTCAATGTTATTCGGAAAAGCAAGAAAATGCCAGAAAATTGGAGAAGTATCGTGGAGCCCCTTTAATTTTATTTGAGCCCAAGTGGTGCCCCTATATAAGAACAAAGAGGCCATTCAAAATTGTTCAAATTATAAAGGCATCAAGCTCATGAGTCACAACTATGAAAATTTGGGAACGTGTGATCGAAAGAAGGTTGAGGCAAGTTTCCAAAGTAAAAGAAAACCAATTCGGATTCATGTAAGGTCGCTCAATTATTGAAGCCACCCATTTACTGAGGAGAACAAAAAAGATTTATAGTGCTAAAAGGAAGAACCTCCATATGATTTTTATTGATTTGGAGAAGGCTTATGATTATGTCCCACGTGAGATGTTGTGGAGAGTTTTGGAGAAGAGACAGGTACAAGTCTAATATATTAACCTCATAAAGATATGTATGATAGGGTTTTATCTTGTGTAAGAATCCAGTCTAGGAAGACTGACTATTTTGGCATCAACATTGGTTTACATCAGGTTCAACTTTGAGTCCAATTCTTTTTACTTTGATTATGGACGAGTAGAAAAGTCGCATTCATGATGAGATACCTTGGTGTATGTAATTTGTTGATGATATTGTATTGATTGATGAGACTAGAAATGGAGTTTATGAGAAGCTTGAGATCTGGAGACGAGCATTGGAGACCAAAGGATTTCATATAAGTAGGGCTAAGACTGAATATATGAGGTGCACTTTTGATGGAAGCAATGATGAAGGAACCGAGGTGAAGATTGGTAACAATAACATTCGGAAGAGAGATTCTTTCAGATACCTGAGATCTATTTTCCAACATGATGGGAAAATTGATGGAGATGTTACTAATGGTATAAATGGAGGTTGACTAAAGTGGAGAGGAGTTTCTGTTGTTCTCTGTCATAAAAAAAAATCTTTAAAATAAAAGGAAAGATCTACAAAGCAGTCGTAATAACTGACATGCTCTATGGATCTGAAAGTTAGCATGTGAACCACGAACATATGCAGAGAATGACAGTAGCAGAAATATAAATGCTAAGGTGGATGTGTGGACACACACGTAAAGATCGGATTCAAAATGATGCAATCAGAAGAAAAGTTGGTATAGCTCTGACCGAGGATAAGATGCGAGAAAGGCGCTTAAGGTGGTTTGCCCTGTTGCAAAGAAGGCAAGCTGATGCACGATTAGGAGATGCGAGCTTTAGGATGTTGAGCTAGCTAACATAGGTTAAGGATGACCCAAGAAGTATTGGAATGAGACTATACAAAGGGGTCTTAGTTTTTTGGATTTAAGTCCGAGACTGACCCGAGATAGAACTGAATAGGGGCAAAGAATCAATGAAGTTGACCCTACTTAATTGAGGGAAAAGGCTTTGTTGTTGTGTATTTTTAAGCTATGTAAAATATCTCCTCTCACACTAAATCAATATATGCGAAGAAAAATAACCTTGCATCAATCATCTTTTTACCTCAACTACATAACCCCATTTCGTTTCACAAATTGTTGAGATAATTCTATCTCTTGGTCTATTTTATATTCTATGTTTCCTTATGTACATATCATGTAATTAACCCAAGGGCTTTTCTCCTATATAAGAGAGTCCTTGGTCTATTCTAAATGCGAATCCCAACATGGTATCGGAGAAACGGTCCTAGACCGGAGTTCCCATATCCCATTTGAAACCCTAACCCTACATGCCCCACTGCCGTCGTAGGACCGCCAAGCTCCCTTTCCGCGCCACCAGACGCACTCCTGTACCTCCAGGCGTCCACCCCCCGCCTCCCGGCACTGCCCTAGCTCCGTCAGGCGCTGTCGGGCGCTCTTGTCATGCCCTGCAAAGCACACTCCGGCGCTGCTTCTTGATCTAGCACGTCCAGCGCCGCTGCTGGAGGGAGTTGTTGAATGCCTCCGCGCGATCCACAGGGGTCTCGTCTGATTTATCTCGTTTTGTGCGGCGCTTGACCTCGTACAGAGGCCAAGGGATGGTTGTATAAGTCTACAGATATAACTAATCCCATCTATGGTTATGTAGACGGTTTTTTCTTCTCGTGATATAATCATCAGTTGTTCCGCAACTTGGCTTCTTGGTACAATGTCAGAGAACAAAGGTAATGTTTTCTCCTCTTCCGGTGCCTTCAAAGGTATGGCGCTTATCATGAAGATAGAAGGGACCAACTATAAGTTATGGTCCATGCAGTTTCGTACCCTAATGCAGTGCCACGATAAGGAGCATATTCTGATTGATTCGGAACTGACAAACAAGACGGGGGCATATGCATCATGGAAGCAAGATGACGTTGATGCTCATATCTGGCTCTCGGGGACACTTACCACGGAGATCGCCCATGATATTGTTAACCATCCAATTGCAAAGGCTATGTGGGATATATTGGCAGATACATACGGACAAGCAAAGAATTGAGAGCAAGATTCTTCAGCTGCAGTTCGACATTTTCTCGACCAAACAGAATGGTCGACCGCTCCACACACACTTCTTTCATCTGAGATGCATGTTTGAGCGACAACACAGCTTCAAGCCTATTACCACTAGCACAGAACAGCAGCAGGCATATCGGAATGACACCATGACATGAGTCTTCTTGCCCTCTCTTGACTCAGAGTATGATGTTGCTCGTACTCAACTTCTCACTAGAGAGATGATTCCGCCAATGGAGGAGATCTACAAGCGCTTAAGCAGGATCACTACTACAAAACACTACTACGGTTCAGCCGACTCCTTCAGCTATGGATGCTCCTCGTGGCAGCAAGGGGTCGTCTCAATTTCGAGGTCGTGGACCTCGAGGTCGAGGAGGCGGCCGACAGCGCGGTCCTTGTTCTCATTGCCATCACCCGGGTCACTCTGAGGACACATGCTTTCAGAAGCATGGATATCCAGCGTTTGTGTGTGTTGCTGAGCAGAGTGGGCATTCTAATACGCCTACTCTGGATCCACAAATCGATGATATTGTATCCAACTAAGAGACATGATGACCACTCCTACGACTCCCACACCAGATGCCCCTGATGTTGCAGTCACGGCCAGAACACCATCTAGTTCATCAGGTATTCATTATGCATTTACAAGTAGAAGCAGTTCAAATTTACCTGACTGGATTATAGATTCCGGAGCGTCGAATCATATGTGTGGAGATCGGACGCGGTACAGTACATACCGATCTATCTCATCTGGCAGGTCTGTGGTTATTGCTAATGGACTTCGCATGCCTATTGTTTCATATATGCTCCAGATTTCCAGATGAATCTTTTATCCATTAGCCAAATCACAAAAGATTTAGACATGTCATCTTTGATCCCTCTTCTTTTGTGTTTCAGGACATACTAACTGGCAAGGTGATTGGCCATGGCCGTGAGCAGTAAGGTTTCTACAAGCTTGCCATCCCACCTTGTGTTGGCATCGCTACTCTACCTTCCGGATTTGTTTCTCCCTTCATGTGGCATCTTCGATTTGGCCACCTTCCACTACAGAAAAAGTGTCATGTGCTACCGCAAATATCTCCTCGTATTGCACTAGTTCGTGAAGCATGTCAACTTGAAAAGCACCATCGCTCCTCTTTTCTGAGTCGTCCAAGTCGTCACAGTAGTCAATCCTTTGAGTTGTTCTATTTTGATATTTGGGGTTCGAGTTGTATCCTTGAGCATCAGGGATATCGTTTTTATATGGTTGTTGTGGATGATTTTTCTAGACTATCTAGGGTTTTCAAGTAAACACACAAGTTTGAAGCTGATGCAGTCATCAAAACCTTTCTTATTGAAGTTAAAAAAATCTCTACTAATGTGAAGTTTATACATACAGATGATGCTTTAGAGTTTTCCACATTACACCTATCTGAATTTCTCAGGTCCATCGGTATAGTTCATCAAACTTCTTGCAATTACACTTCTCAGCAGAACGATATGTTGAACGTAAACATCGTCGCCTTCTTGATGTTACAAGGACATTATTGATTCGGAGTCGTACCCCTCATTCTTTATAGGGGGATGTTGTTCTCATGGCTTGCTACTTGGTAAATCGCATGTCGTCAACTATTCTTGGGGAGAAGGTTCCCTCTTGATTGTGTTTCTTGAGAAGGAACTTTTTCACTCATTTATAGAGTTTTGGATCTGTAGCTTTTGTCCATAATTTCACTCCTAATCGTGACAAGTCCTCTCCTAGAGCTGTCAAATGTGTCTTTGTTGGTTATTCTTGTACCCAAAAAGGGTATAGATGTTTTGATCCTGTTGGACGAAGATATTATGTGAGTCTGGATGTTACTTTCTTTGAGTCGGTCATGTATTTCTCTCCTACAGGTGACAGGTTGACAAATGCTACTAGTGGAGAGGATGTTGTTGTTCCTCCACCTCCATCTACTCCACCATATGTACCCCATGTTGCTGCTACTCCACCACCTCCACCTCCACCACCTCCACCTCCACCACCTCCACCATCCCCACCGCCTCCATTTCCATCTACCAAGTCTCAGATATACCCCGTGTATACACTCGCAGGTCTTCTACTCGCCCCTTTGCTCATGCATCGTTGACATCATCTACCACACCTCAGGTACTATTAATGGCACAGAGTTTTGCCCGATATACATGATGAGTTGATTCCAAATAATAGAGACGATGATGATCTGCAGATTCCTATTGCCCTTAGGAGCTCTCGTCGCCAATGCGCCGCGTATCCTCTTGTTGCACGTGTTTCTTTGAATCATCTCTCAGAAGAGTACAGGAAGTTTGTTGTGGGACTCTATGATGTTACTATCCCACGTACATATCAGAAGGCACTTCAGGATAGTAGGTGGCACCTTGCAATGTAAGAGAAAATGGTTGCCTTGAGGTCGCGTAGTACATGGAACATTGTATCTGCTCCTAACGGTAAGGTTTTTTGATCTTCAAAGAAGGGGGGTATCACGCATAGGTGCCCACACCAATTTTTATTAAAAAAAGAAGACAATTTTAGGAAAAAAATACATTTTACAAGATCCACGATTCTACCAGACGCTTATAGTGGAACGAGACATTTTCAAGTTAGAAATGCTAGCCTAAGAAAAGGGCATCATTGCGGGCCAGCCAAACTGCCCTAATGACAGCCACGGGAGTCACGATTTCATTCATGGGCCTACTCCGCGCATCCCGCATAGATTTCCAGAAGCTGAAAAATGAACGCGCGCACATCCAATTCAAACCCACAGCAACCCAGATCGACAAGGAAACATGACAGCGGAAAAAAAAGATGATCCACGAACTCAACCGCGATACCACAAAGAGGGCAGCAGTCCGACATCGTGGCGAAAATCTTAGCACAGCGGTCCCCTGTCATGAATCGCTTCCTCCAAAAGAGCCACAAGAAGAAATCAATCCTTTTCGAGAGATGCAGCGACCAAACAAAATTGCAATCCCTTATGACATCGTCAGACAACGCGGGCGGCGGCGAAATAGCCCCACAAAGGTACCTCTGTTGTAAACTGCAAATGGATCTTTACAGTCAAGCAGAGGGCAGATGACAGCGTGGACTGCTACAAGGCAAGACTTGTGACACTTAAGTTCACTCAAACCTATCGGGTGTATTACCAGTATACTTTTTCTCCTGTGGGCTAGACATTCGACATTTCACATTCTTCTTTCTGTTGTTTCATGGGACAAGCCATTGTACCAACTTGATGTGAAGAATGCCTTTCTACACGGGGACCTTCAGGAGGAAGTTTACATGCAGCAGCCACCAGGGTATGCTACTTAGGGGGAGTCCCAGAAGGTGTGCAGGCTCCACAAGGCAATTTATGGTTTGAAGCGGAGCCCTGGAGGTTGGTACCCAAAGCTATCCAAGTTGATTGAGCAACAGGGGTGTGTGCGGTCTATTACGGACCACTCATTGTTTGTTCAGAAGACGGAGAGGTACTATTGCTATTCTTGTTTGTGTGGATGATATTGTTGTCAAAGGAATGATGACCAAGGCATTCATACTGCCAAGAAGATCCTAAGTCAATAGTTTATGACTAAGGACCTTGGCACTCTTCGATGCTTCCTTGGGTTGGAGTATGAGTGTTGTGATGGATCTCCTTTTTGAGACAGATATGACAGGATGTAAGCATGCTACTACTATGGATCCAAGCATGTGGTTATATGATGATGACACTGAGGAGGTAGAGAGCCAGAGATATAGATAGCTGGCTGGGAAGCTTTTATATGCCACTATCACCAGGCCGGATATAATATTTGTAGTAAGCAAAGTTAGCCAGTTCATGGAGCAGCCCAGAAAGGTGCAAATGGATGATGTATATATGATATTGAGATATTTGAAGAACTCACCTGGCTCAGGTCTTATATTCAACAGGGATACATCTCTTGAGGTGACAGCTTGTGCAGATGCTGATTATACAGATTGTCCCGGAGATAGAAAGTCTACTTCGGGCTTTGTTGAGTTTGTTGGGAGCTCTCTTGTTTCATGGAAAAGCAAGAAGCATACAGTGGTGTCCAGGTCAAGCGCAGAATCTGAATACAAGGCCATGGCACAAGGGAGTGCAGAGATGACTTGGGTTGGATCGGTATTGATTGACCTTACTATTGAGGTTCATCTTCCTATGCAACTCTTATGTGATAATCAAGATGCACTATTTATTGCCAATAATCGTGCTTTTCGTGAAAGGACGAATCATATAGATGTGGATTGCCATTACACCATAGATCTAATCCAGAAAGGTCTCATATCTACGGCCTATGTTTCCACAGGAGATCAGACTGCTGACATCTTCACCAAGGCCTTAGCTAGAGGTCCATTTTAGAGGTGTTGCTCCAAGCTGAGCATGATGGATATATATGCACCATCTTGAAGGGGAGTGTTGAGATAATTCTATCTCTTGTAATTAACCCAAGGGCTTTTCTCCTATATAAGAGAGCTCTCTATCTATTCTAAATGCAAGTTCTTATTTTCTCCCAACACATATTTGAGTCTCTTAGAATCTTATAACTCATTTGATACCTTTGTTTACTCATATTGAAAAAGGAGCTCCCCTTGTCTACCTTTCTTGCTCAACTCTTTTTCTCCAATGTTAGATTGGCGAACATTAACCTCTTTCAAGCAATGTGGTTCAACATCTTCGATCTTTCCTCTTGCCCCCTGCTTATCACCCACCTTCAATACTTGTGGATGCTTTTGCGAGGTTATCACACTCGATGGGGCCAACTCTTATATATCTTAACGTGCTCCCTAGACTCTCTTACAACTATATATCAACCTGACCAGATTACACTTTAATGAGTTGATTCAATAAAAAATGGGAATGACATGTCATAAAGCTCAAACAGTCGCTCCTCCGTAACATAAGCATCCACATACAACAAGAAAACTACTCTACCCACCTAGCACACCGTCATCATTGACCAAAGCGAGTCAGGCTTCTCGTGCAAGCCGGTGATTACATCTGCCATATATCTACCTCAAGTTCGAAAGAAACCACTTTCAATGTAACCATAAGCGAGAACGAAGAGGTCGATACCAAGGTAATGTCTATGTAATGGATTGGAATCACATGAACCACCACCTAATCAACAAGACGACTTCAAAGCCACATCACAAAGCTAGGATGTCTCCAAGCATCAAAATCACATGGTCCTCTGGAGCTTGACATCCCTATAATTGACCAACATCCTATGATGACATGTACAGATAAGCTTCGTCCATCCCCGGCAAAACCAGGTCTAAACGTCCTTCACATATCCAAACCTTACTTATGATATAGAATTTTTGCTTAAATAATAAATTTATGTTTTTACTTCATGCTACTGCAAAAAAAATTTATTTCGGTTCTTAATTATCAAGCTCAAACAACAAAATGAAGAATGAAATCTTAAAAGTTGCAAAATATTATATTTATAACAATCATAATGTTGGTGATATCACTCTTATGTAAAATGCATAAGTTATTATACTAGATACATTTATATAACGAAAATAGTGACATAGAAGTTCATTAAACACATTTATAGGTTATGGTAAGGTGCAAGACATAATGTAATATATTTTTCTATACATATTAGGTAAATCCTATAACATGTTGTCCAATGTATATTACCATATACATAATTTCTTAAGTATTAACGTAATATGAGCATTATGTAATAATGCAAGGGGTAATAAGGCAATACGGTGCCTAAGGGGTAATAGGGCAATATGGTGCCTAACTTGATTGAACTTGTCACACGAATATGTGCAAGACAAGCATTCAAGATTTCACTTTGCTCAATCACCTGATAACTCAAGGCAACAACCTTGACAACACTGACAACCGACTTTAAGGGATCATTGGCGTTGGATGAACGGGTCCTTCTCAGTGAAAAAGGCTTATAAGACCTTTTGTTGCCAATCAACTTTAGGGAATGAAGATTTGCAACGTGAGTGCATGATGACAAGGAGAATGAGGATTCCGTAGTGTATTAAGGTCTTCCTCCGGCAGACATGATTGTATTTGTATATTTACAAAGGAATAAATGGCAAGCCTTTGCATACTGGGGATGTTATATGCCCGAGGTGTGGAGATGATGTAGAGGATATGGACCGTCTATTTTTTAAATGTGCATCTTTGGTAAAAGTTTGGGAAGACATCGACATTCCTTGGATGAGGACAAATGATTGCAATGCCCTTGACCCACCTTGGGCGATTTGGTCAGCAAGGAATGAATTTATTTTCAAATTTAATGTTTCTACTTTGAAAATGTCTTGGAGCATTGCATGGCTCTCCCATTGGCATGGTCATATGTAAGGTAATATAGTGTTAATTGATGATTAATGTAATTTCGTGGTTACTGGTGAGTCCCATATCAGGATTTCGCCCTCTTTTATTCAAAAAAAAGAGACAGGCATTTACATTTAAACATTTCTTAAATAATGACCTATCAGAGTTCTCACACAGCCTTCCAATTATGTGATTCAGAGGAAGTCAGTAAGTAAACACAAAAAGACAATCTATGCCCTAAAAGAAAGTCATATCAACATTGTCTTAGAGACTCAAAACTGTGGTAGCCAAAGTCAAACATGCTTGCGCACTCTATTTACGTTTAGAGATGTCAGTGTAGAGGAGTAAGATGTTGAATAATTATTCTATAAATTTGAACTAGTTTCCTATGTTAACAGCTACATGTCTTCTTATCTATATAGGAGGGTGGATGTAACTTTCCCAAGGCTTTTCCTACATGGACTGGATTTGCACTCAATAATGAAGTATTCCGTTCAACTTAATATGGTTATGCTACATGTGCATGTAGTGATAGATCCATGATGGAACTTAATTTTGCATGTTTTGTTATGTACCACAATCCAAGGAAAGCAATAAATCATGCAATTTGATTGGACTAAACTAAGAGAGTGAGAGAGAAGCTGCTAGTTCATAATTCAGCACATCGTAGTAAAAATACTAAATATATACTTAAGGGAGGAGATCAGTTTTGTGTCTTCAATTCTACACTGCGAAATAAATACTTTACACGTACCATACCATCCTGCAGAGAATCCAAAGTCAGGCCTTTGTGAAGCAGAGAAAGATGAAGTGATAGCATTATCCTCTTGCTAACTTTTCCTTCTACTTTCTCATCTTCTACTCGCAGAACAACACACGGAACAAGCATCCCAACATGAAATATGCTAGAAAGTAAATCACCTTCATAATCCTACAAAGTTTGATGGGAAAATATTACAAATTAATTGCCTAAAAAAGAAAAAACATAATCCAAACCATTAACTAAAAAGTGTGAGAATCGGTACAAAAGGCAAAGCCTAAGACCAAGAATCCAAGATGCAAGAACTTTGAAAGCCCCCTCATTACCTTGAGTGTTTTCGGTGAAAACAAATCACATGCATCCTCTGCACGAACAAATCCTCTGATGCCCCCTGGAAGACTAATTACAAGATCCTTGTCATTCACTTCGGTGACAGCTCCCCAAAGTTTCATGTTGGAGGAAATGTTCTGTATAAAAAATAAAAAAATGGTCACTTAAAGGCTATAGAAAGTTAGACTAAAGACAAGTTGTCATCTACAAGTATGGAAAACACTTGTTTAAAACCCTACCAAACATAGGTCTCATGGGTCCAGTTTGTATCAATGGCTAATACTTAAAAACACAAGCTATCCCTTGTTAAATCATAAGTCACCCCAGCCTACTTGTACACAGGTAATCCATGCTTTATCAACTCAAATGCCAGTTTGCAGTGGGAGATTGCTTGCATAAATATGACACATGTTCTGCTCTATAATATAATTCCATGTATATAATTTCATATTCTTCAGTCTTGTTTTTAAAGAAGGAGATTTCTTGCATAAACATGACACATGTTCTGCTCTATAATGTAATTCCATGTATATAATTTCATATAAAAGAAGCTCACATATGGTGCCCACTTACCAACTGGTATTTACAACGGAAATAAATAATCAGATATTTGCTAGCGATATAATGCAAAACTACATCTGGAAAAAGTAATAATCAATCCATCCAGTTTCAAGCTCTCTCGGAAAGTAATGTCAATCATCCAGCAAATACCTTCAACGCCACACGATTCGCAAACCTCGGAAGTTTTCCGGATATACCCTCCCCGAAAAGGGATGCACATTCATTGTCCCCTCCAGCATGGGCCCCTCGGTCCTTCTTACCCTTGATGCGCCTCTTGCCCTCTCTCGTCTCTGCTTCAAACTCCATCTCTGCCGCTGCACGTGCTTCCGCCACCTCGCCCCGACTGAGAAGCTTAGCTCCACCTTATCACCGAGACAATAAAAACATCAGAACCAGGTAAACCAAGATACAAACTATGATCATTAAAAAGTGTGTAGTGCAGATTTTGAACCTCTGGGGAAATTAGGAGCCCCATCCTCGTCTGCCAAGAGGGCGGAAGAGACAGCAGCGGGTATGGCATCGTCGCTATTTTGCTTCCCCTCCTTGGACGACCTAGTGAATAGCTTGCCTTGAGGCTTGAAAGACTTCCCCTTTGTGGAAAAGCTCCGCTTTTTCTTGTCGTCCATGCTCGTTCTCGACACCGCTGCCATCACTGAATCTGCTGGTAGAAGCGGGAATGAGGCCACAATCAGTGGCGCAGCAAGGTCGGGCGTGGGGGCCGTGGCGCAGCAAGGTCGGACGTAGGGTTTTGTGGGCGCAGCAAGGTCGGACGTAGGGTTTTGTGGGCGCAGCAAGGTCGGGCGTGGGGGGCGTGTCGCAGCAAGGTCGGGCTTGGGGTTTTGTGCGCGCAGCAAGGTCGAGCGTAGGGTTTTGTGGGCTTGTAAGTTGATGAAATCCAGAAAATTCCGATTCCGCCCTTAAATTCTGATTTTGCCCCCGTCACGCCCCTTCGTTTCACCCTCGGTTTTCTGACTGGAATTACTACACTGCCCTCACTTCTCGCCCTCTCGTATACACATGTATCGCATCGCCGTCCTGAACCCCACACACCACCCCCAACTCTCCGTCGTCCACGTTATCGACCCCGCCGATCCATCCCCCTAATCCTCCTCCGGCTGGTTCCCATCCAGGCGTCCCTCCGCCGCTACCGCCCCGCCTTCTCTCTATATCTTCCTTTCTGTAATCCCTAGGTCCTCGTCCTCGTCCAATCCCTCTGCTCCCTGTAAGGAGGCTCTTCAGTTGCCGCAGCACTCGAACGCGAAGGAGCTGGAGTAGGTGCTGGAGACCCTGGATTCGTTCCTAGGTATTACAATGACCATGTGAATTTGAATACTAATATTTACAAACATGAGGTGACAATATAAGTATAATTTCAAAAAAAATGCGAATACCGACATCAATCCATAAGATTCCATAACATAAGTAAAAGAGAAACTCCACTGACATCTTATTACTTTTTCTCCCATAAAATTTCATCCATGCCCCTACCACGTTCTGCCAACTTCCGTTACCCTATAATTTCCCATCCCATTTCTGTCCCTTCATCGTTCGCTCCACTACCCCCGTATCAAACTTTCCTAGTTTATGTGTTCGCCTTGAAGCGGGTTCCACATGCAAATGCCCCGATGGATGCATGTGTAGCACTCGCAGGCTGTGTACGATACTTCGATACGCAATATGCATGCTGCCGTCGTGCATATACATTCTTCCACTCCTACATGCTCGTGCTCTTGCGACGACAATCATGGATGCTGCTTCTCCTTCAGCTCCTCATCTTGAAGCAACCATCAAAGATGGTTCTCCTTCTAACAATCGATGACAACCGATTTTGGATGGTAATTCCTTTCCAAGCAAACGCCGGCAAGCAGGTATGCCTATGCGCAAATTAACCCTCTCCCTTCCGTCCTACTTCCTCCACGACTGATGATATGTGACGTCTTTACTTCAGACCATCAACGTGAATCAACCATGCAGGATACTCTCATTCAAACAAATGCCAGCAGACACCCCAGCAAGATACTTACGTTACACAAAAATGCCGAGAAGATGGTACGCTTATTGCGCATGCAATATATATGTACACCATGCACCTTATGCAGCATACCTCAACTACGTACTAAATATACTATTTTAGAATAAAATAACACGTGCTATACATGTTGTATGGCGAAAAACAAACACCAAGATTTAGCACCTCTGCCAGAATTCTAAGTTATGTTTAATAATGATGTCTACTTCTGAATCATTTACGGCCTTTAAGATATCACGGACTCCTGCTACTAACATTTTAACACATCTGTTTACTTTTGAATTCTTTAGATAGAGCTTCTTCTTCATGATGATATACTTCCTTAGATCGTGTTGTTTCTTAGCTCTTGCTTATCAATGATGAGGTGTGCTTAATTGGATTTGGTTCTTCCTTTCTCCCAGTAGTGATCACATGCATATTTGAATGTGAAACAAGAAATGTTGCATACTCTTACGTTACACACACCTATCCGAACTCACGTCTGATTACTCCTCCATGAAATAGATTATTACACCGAATGTAACCGCCTATCTAATTGTTAAATATCTTGCATATTATGTGACCTCCTTGACGAATGAGAGCAGATCAAAAACCACTTTGAATTAAACAAGTTAAATCAGAAAGATGGCCAAATCAATTCCAAAAATTACGAAACTTGGCCAGATGATGAAATATGATGAACTTAAGCTGCTCTAATTTTTTTTAGAATTTTCTGACACTGGATGAATTAACTATGAATTAAAACTGAATGCAAGGTGATTTTGACTAATTTAAATTTAATAAATACCAAATCACGTTATTTTCAGATATAAAAATTACTCAAGATAGATCTAAGTGTGAAGAATCCAGGAAAATTAATAAACTTAAATTTTCATGTTAAATGGATCTATTAAAAATCAATTAATCAAATCACTAAATGATTCATTCAGGCCTCGAGATGCGTACAATGGAGATGATTTTTGGGCACAATGTGAACTTAATTGTCCTAAATCTAATGTGAATTTTTTGGGGATTTTTGGAGTCACAGAGAAATTACTATCAAATAACAAGCATAAATGGGCAGAATATAGCAAAATTGAACCAATTAATTGATAGCAAAATCCACCGATACTACAAAAATATGTCAAGTGTCAGATAATGAAGAGGACAATTAAGCTACACAATGCAATTTTTAGAATTTAAAATTGATGCTAAAGGAATGTCGAAATGATTGTGCAAACATAGGGATGTAAATGCAATACAGAAAAAGAAATATGAGCAGAAATGAAGAACAGGGACTTGCATGCAATTACCGGAAATTTGAAATTTGTTTAAAAACTTGCAAGGTGGTGTAAGTGTCCCCTTTGCAAATACCCTTTTTGTCTTATTATCTGATAACAATCCTTTGTTTCTTAGCATGAAATAGGGGAACTTGGAGGCTTGACGTTGGCGAGGGGCGGCCCACCACGGAGGCGGCCGGCGTTGGAGGGGGGCGCGCGGGGGCTCCGAGGGTGCGAGCGGCTGGAGGATGCGACGGCGGCGCGCGGCGGGCGGCTGGCCGCGCGGCGAGGAGGGAGGCGCGGGGATGGGCCGCGCGCACTCGGCGGGGAGGCGCACGCGAGGTGGCCGGTGTCAAAATTTATTAGGAATATTTCCGAATCGAAAATGTTCGATAGTAGCAGCAGCAATAAAGAAGTTTGCACTATTTATTTGCTCATTTTTTAATATAAATGGGGCGTGGCCAAGCGGTAAGGCAACGGGTTTTGATCCTGTTATTCGGAGGTTCGAATCCTTCCGTCCCAGACTCCTCCGTCTCCCCGCTGTTCCCAAGGGCTAGCAGAATCGAAATAGCGAAATTCTTGGGTCACCTCAATGGGTTCAGAAATGTCGTACTGATTCACCACTAGCTGTGAGTACACAAGTCGTCATGGCCATGCCTTTTCTCCTCTGTCGAACCTTTTCCATATTTGAGAATAAGCCTCTTTCTTCTTCAAATCCTATATCTTATAAGAAGAATCGAACTAGGAGGAGGAACTAATCAAAGAGGCGCTTAACACACCGCTGCCCTAATGATTGGAAAAGGAGAAAGGACAAAAGAAGGGACTGCCTAACTAAGGCAAGAGCAGCTAGTCCCACATCATTTCCTTCCGCCTAACTTCTGATCCTCTAACTCTTCGAGACCAAGGTCACTATAGGGCCCTCTGGTACTCATCCTGACTGTGACGGGTCGCGCGCACGCGGCAAGGTGGCGTGGAGCAGGCGGACGGCGAGCTGAGGAGGGATCGTGCGGCAGCGCACGCGTCGCGTGGCGACGATGGTGATAACGCGCAGCGGCTGCTGCCGCCGGGGTCCTGGAGTGAGCGGCTGGTGGTCGCGACACGTGGGTGCTGTTGGCGGAGGCGGTGGTGCTTGGAGGTGAAGCGACGGCTGGTGGAGGCGAGTGCAGCTCCAGCCGCAGATGGTTGCGGCGTGTTGCTGCTTGGCAGCATGAAGGAGGTGGTGGCGTGGAGGGGTGACACCTTTGCAGCCTGGGGACAGAGCACCGGCTGGTGGGGGAGGATGGCCGACACACGGCCAAGGGTCGTCAGGGCAGAGGAGGCAGTGTGACGATGGTGAGAGCGGCTGGGCGTGAAGGAGAGGAGGAAGAAGAAGAGAGAGGGAGAAGAAGACGTGGTGCATGCATCTGTTTAGCGTGCTTAAATTTTGGATTAATCGGTTGATGAGATTGCTCCAAAAAATTCAATAAAAATCACGGTTGCGTTCGCAACGTGTGATTTATCCGTGAAAGCGTGATTTGTTTAGTGATTCTGTGGTTGGAAGAAGATGAATCGAGGAGAGAGAGTGGGTGTAGAAGAGGAAGAAGACGATTACTTGTAGGGGGATGCGTGGGTGCCTAGGAAGAAGGAGCTCCCTCGGGAGAGGTCCTTCGATCGTCGCTCAACGCCGCGGCTGAGCGGAGCTCGGCGAGCTTGAAGAACTCGCAACAAGGTTACTGGACGGTCACCTTGGATCTCGCCTGGACACGGAAAGGTCTTCGCTCAGATGGGTGGCGCTCGCTGTCACCGATAATGCTCTCTCTAGAACTCACTCAAGGACCAGAAGTGGTGGATGGGGATGAATGGTGGAGTGCAGGAGAATATAAAGAGGGAGAGGTTGGAGAGGAGATGGAGAGGGTGGGAGAGATGGAAGATGGAGTGGAGAAGTTGGAGGCGTCGAAGTTGCCTCCTCCCCAAGCCAAGGGAGAGTGGGGTGGAATGGGTAGATGGGGAATGGGATGGTGCCACTTGGTGCGCTCGGATGCGGCCATGTGGCATTTATTTAGATAGTATTTAAATTAATGGTAAAGTGGCAAAAACCATGGGGTCGACACGTGGCGGCTTCCGGAGCCACCACGTGTCGCTCCTAGAAAAATCCAAAGTTAAACGTAAAGAAAAATCAAAAAGAAATAACAAAAGAGCTTAGATTAAAAAGTGGCCAACACAGAAGTTGCTCGTCTCGATGCAATCTATAACTTTTGTGAAGGGCCGAAAATAAAAGGAAATCGTCTGTACAAATTGTATTTTTAGGTGGTACCTTATAGCTATAAAATACCGTATTTTATCTTTTGTAATTTTTTTGTCATTTTTCAATAAGAGAAAAATTAAAATAAGATTAGAGAAAATATAAAAAGGATATTTACAACTGAATCTTTTTTTTTTGGATTTTTAATAATTAAGAAGATAAATGAAGGGCAAAACGGTCGATATGTACAATATACAAAAGGGGCCCAAAACCCAAGTTTTGCACACGAGCTCTGATTTTAATGAAACTGGTCTTGTTTCGAAGGTCTTGGAATGTATATTACTTTACAACTGAGTATACCTCCTTCGGAGGTTGTATGAGAGAGATATGCACATTTTAATGTTCATGGTTTCAAACTTGGGTTGGGGCTTTATTGGGTAATTTTACAAGTTAGTATTTTTTTGATATTTTCTTTAATTAGTGTTAGTAATATATACACTATGAAGTTGGTTTTATTGGATCTGGAGTTAGTATAAAATATATACAAATAGGTGAATATATGGTTAATATACAAGTGAATATTTACAATTGAATTTGACTTCTTGTTTTATACAAATATGACTACTAAAATGCATATATTATCAATGCATGCATGAATGCTAATTATGCAATATAAGTGGAAATATGCATCTAATTACTTGGGAACAAAGCTCTATTTTCAACTTTTAGAGTGATGAATCGCAGATTCATCACTCCTACGTACTCGATTCATCACTCCTACATACTCATGTCTTGACACGACAATGTCATACATGCATTGGTCCGCCCCTATCTTCTATTATATATGAACATTCATGTGAGGATTATATGTGTTGAATATCAATAATGCTATTTACAGATATGCAACAAATTTTATATCTATATGATTTTCAAATAAAATACAAATCTCCAAAATCTCCATACATAGATACAACTAAAGATTAGATATAACTTACATATATGCAATGACATTTATATATGTGCTAATTTTATTACATACGTATCCCAAAATCTACGTACATAGATACACCAAAAGATTGGATACAATGTGCATATATTTCAATGCATAACTATATATTCCTGACTAGCTATATATACATCTTCATGAGATATGTTCATATATATATATATATATATATATATATATATATATATATATATAGGAGAAACTTCAAATGAGGCGGGGTCTCACCATATATATGGTGAGCCACCCTCAATTTAGGCATCTTTCTAATATATTTTACAATTTCTTGTTTCATACATATAATAATAAATATTAACACAACATGTATAGTGAAATAAAATTATGAAAATATTATTATAATGGATGGAAATATTGATTTGAATTTAGATGCTATATTTTACAAAATTCATTTTTTTACAATGTGCAGTATATATTTTACAAAACTGTTACAGAGTTTTACTAAATTCGCAGTGGCTTTTACAATTTCAGAAAAGCCCCCACCTCATTTGAAAGGTCCCCTATATATATATATATATATATATATATATATATATATATATATACACCCACATATATGCATAATGACTCATATGTATCCATGTATGTGTAGAATAACTCGATATTTCTCTATTCCGACTTACACCAAATGATAGTATCACTTACCATTACACATACACTCAGAATCAGATTACTCCCTACATGCACATTTATGTTCATATGTTTTCTCTTCCACTCTTATATTTCCATATCACTTCGAAAATTTTCACCAACATGCGCATGGTTTAGCCACGACTCATGCACATCAACAAATGTTGGTTTATGTAGGCACTGATTATAGGTTTGTGATGGCCATTTCATGCCCATATACTTATATATATCATTTATAACATAACATATAACACATAGCTATACATTGTATGGTGTCTCTCTTTCTTCCTGCATATGCATATGATCGTGAACATAACAGTGATATGGAAAAATCAGAACGGAAGGGAAAGCAGATAAAGATAAATGTGTATGATTTTCTAATTAGATGAGAAATATAAAATTAGAACCTTCACGAATATTGATCTAATTTTATCACCTTCATGCTAATCTTCATTTTCACGACAGCTTTGCGGGCCCCCAAAAGACTAAGAGCATGCCTACAATCTGGTTAGTTTTTTCTCCCAATCATTATTTCCTTATTTAATTGTTTGCTACTCTCATGTCACCTACAACATAATGTTTACAATACAACGAGAGGAAGGTGTGATATAAATGAAAATTATCAACCAATGCGATCTCCAGGTATATACTCTACTAAAATGTGCTCTCTTTAATGTCGTCCATACAATATTAAGATATCTACTATGCTACAATATAAAATATAATGCCCTCCAAGAAAGTTGGAGACTTGATTAGAAGTACTTTCTACAACCTCTAAGTCAACAAACAATGTACATATATTTCATAGTCGCCTAAGCTGATCCTTGAATGTGCCGGTACTTCCCATGCTTATATATGCATTAACTTCTAATTTTGCCATTGCTGAAAACCACATGCTAAACGTCAAGAACTTATAAATACAAATTTCTAGATATGTCCAGGATGTCTTCCATAGGATACGACAATATACCTACAACACAACGTATGAGTACATACCTCTACTCTTTCGGCTTTACTTACCATTGTAAGAGTGCATATGCACTTCTAAAGACTCAAATATCAACATTGCTAGGAAAATACACAGAGCACTCGGACTTTGGTCCACCAAATTGTCGTTGACCCATATGTGCTGCAATCATGTAGTCTACAAAGAGAAGACAAAGATCAAGCATTAAAGAACCAACATTCAACTTATGTTGCTCCAATGGATCAACCAGTCTACCATTGCTGAAACATGCACCTTCATCACTTCTTTCTCTATTAAGTGGTGATCATCCTCTGGCTTCCCATTTTCGAAAGTACATACGTCAGTACAGCAATTGCTTCAGCTTCACCTTAGTCGGAACTTCCGTTGACTCTACTGTAAATAATAGTCGTGCTTCGTATTGTTATAGTAGTCCCACTACAATCAGTTCTGCCATGCTTTGCCAACTGTATGTCTTTGACACACAAGCTTTAAAAAGATAACCGTTGTCGATCATTCTCCATTTGCAGATGAAGTTTTAATTGAAGAAAAACAATTCATGCTTCATGCTTGCAATCCATATGCTAATATTTTCAGACAAGCAAGTAATTGGATTGAAGAAAACAAATTTGTGAGGTGAGATTGAAGATAATGGATTCAAGGAGCAGATAACATACAATGCTTTCCGCAGAAGAACTCGCTATGTTAATTGTCGCACACATTACCGTCTTTGCTCATGTTGCTGAAAAGATCATTGGATTGACTATTTATGAATCACAAGAACTACTTGAAAAGGTACCGTCATCTACTCACATTCTACATGATCACATTCTTATCCCCATAATGTTCATGTCTTCTTCTAACATAGGACATGTTAGAGAATTTGCTAAAAGACATTACACATGCATGCCTATCAAAAGAGCATACATTTGAAATACGAGTAAAAGAAAAGAATATTCATTTCGCTTCATGTGGAGACTTCACTGCAACCGCTGTTCGAGAATAATTACAAGAAATTTGTGCTACCGATATCAACACCACCAACACAGTAACTAGGTACGCACTGAAAAATACTACCCTTATTTTTAATGAACCCTATATACATGCACTGCATTTACCGTTTTGCCCTTTCACATTCATGTCATTTTCACTGACATTACCTATTTAATACCATGTCCTCTTATGGAACTTTCTGATGTTTGCTACGATTATCGAGACATATACTGATACATAAGAAAGTCTACATAAACTTTGTTCGTGTCATACTTTCTGTTTAACATAAACATATGATGTATAAAGATTGTTATGTTTGTTTTGATGCCACTTTTGTTTCTACTCTAAAAACAAACATACGTCGTATCCATCGAAGATTTTAATTTTGAGAACTTCTTGATATCTTACGGGATGTTTGACGAAAATTGAATTGCAGATTTTCCTATGGATATGCAAGAATGAACGGTTGTAATGGTGTTAATATATATGTAGATCTTTGCGTATATAGAAAGGTAGAAGATGGTGTTTTATACTCAAGGGTTAGATGTGACCTTGACTGGATTTATAAGATTTCAGTGATTATGTTATTCTTACAAGATTAGTACATGGTATTTCATGTACAGGTTGTGGTTGGGAGGAAATAATATTAGAGAGGAAACTCTGCCAAAATTTTATTAAAAACAATATATGCTTCCGACTTCTGAAGGTTGTTGTCGCCTTCGCACAGGGACGATCCTTGTGAGGTTGTACATATGTCTCACCTTCCTCGCTACTACGAAACCCCATATGGTAAATATGCAGTTGAAGATGCCACAGTCTGAGCACTTTTATATTTTTTATTAAGAAAATATTTTCTTTTTCTTTTGCAATATCATCATCCTATTTAGTCATAAACATCTCCCTTAAGAATCGCTCTCCTAATGTCTACAATGTCATCAGCCTATTTAATCCTAATCAGGTTCATCGAAATTTGTGCATTATAACAAGGACAGAGCTATGCACTTTAATACATCATACCCTAAAATGTTTGGTATCTTTGCTTTTGTTTGAAGCAAAATCATCCAAACCAAGCTTTATTTAAAGAGAAGAACTCCAATGAAAGAATAAATACTCCATTATAAAATGCAATGATGTCCGCGTATTCTTGACCATTTTTTTGTCAAAAAGAATGATAAAATAATACAATAATAACATAATTTTAAACATTTAACTATTAAAACCACAGTTGGAAGCTTACTTTCCGGTTGTTTAGTGTCCAATCAACGACGATACTTTGAAATACTTGAGGATTATATAGTGGTTATTTCCCGTTGGAGTTGATTATCTCTTTTCGATGTCAAATACAATTGAGCTATCTACGTGACATAATAAATATGAATTTAGCATTCACGGAGTTTGTAAATCAACAAAATAATTCAGCATAAACATAAAAAGCAATTTTTCCCAGTGCAATTTTTCCACGGGGTGTGCACTAGTATATGTGTAAAGGAAACCGATTATAGATCAAATATGAGTATAGTTAAACATGTTTACATCATTAAATATATGTATTTCAATGTAATTTGTATATTTACCGTGTGAAGCAAGGGATCAAGATACATATCAAATTTATGATCTTCAAATTTTCGACACAATAAGCTATATCAACGTCTTGTGATGGGAAAAAAATCAACATATAATTGTTGCCATTATGCCATATAAATCATTGAATGAATAGATGGCATATATTCTAATATTAAAATTACAATGTTCATTGAATAATCTTGTATAGATTGTTACCAATGGAATTAATATTTGTTACGAATTTAATATATAAAACACATTCTACATTGTATAGTAATATTTGATCAATGTATAAATGTTTAATCAATAGTGTGGTTTTCTCTCCCGTGCAAAGCACGGGGCATGCACTAGTTGTTTTTAATGTGTATGCTTATTACTTATTTGTCACCGTGAACTGGGCTAGGTGCACATGGTTAAGAGGCTGAATGGGTACTTGTGTCTAGGATAAATAGAAATTTGCCAAAACTAGATCTCTTGATATTTTCTGGATACACAGGAAGTTAGAAACGTTGCATTTAACCTAGATTTACTTCTTAATTTTTATTCCTTTGAAAATATTTTATAAAATATACAAAAATATATATCTTTATTATTCCATTGTGTTCCAAGACTCCCAAAAATACATTTTCCTCATTTTCATACTGTGATTTGAGCACTAAATGAGTTGCATAAATACTTTATAGGTATTATAAAAGTGGCGTAAAGTCACTCTTGCATCATTCATTTGCATTACATTCTTACATCACAATTCAATTGCATAAAAATGGAATAAAATCTTTTCTCGAAAATCATAGTTGCTTGTCGTCTTTGATTGAAATCAAAACCAACTTTGCCTAAGTTTGTCTGGCATTGGGATTACCCAAGTAAAATTTAATTGACCACATTGCATTGAATTGAATCTATTTTTGTATGGTCTTTGAAGTGCCTAGAATTCCATGCTACAACTAATAATTGACCTTAACTAATAAAGGGATTTTCTTCAAGCCTACTTCGTCACCTAAAGACCACTGGTAGTAGTCGCCCCTTAAGAAGTTGTGGGAGAGTAAACACCTCGTACAATCGCATGTGTTTGCCACGTGTAGTAGTCATGTCCTTGTGATCACATCTCGATATCATTTCCTACGTGTTCAACGAACGCAACAAATTTGATAATAAGGCCTAACAATGTTTATATTGTAATAAGATAGTGCCCTGGATAAAATTTTACTAGGAGGCAAGTGGATTAGTGGTGACACTTATAGACATGCCCTCCTTTCCTCTATTTGGATGAAGTTAATATGTTTCCTTATCAAGTTAATTCATCATTTGCATTTTTACCCGATCTTTTAGCTTGCTCATGAACCCTCATATGTGATCATTTTATTTGTCTAGAATTTTTCTATTGTAGAGATTTATTGTGTAAGGACACAATTTTCTCGCATGTATTCATATAGGTCAGATTTCAATACTAGTCTTGCATCTCGCATGAAGAACTGAGAAGCAATGTAAGTTTCCTTACTGATCATCCATCATCATTTTATGTGGTTCTTATCCCTCTGTTGAGTTTTACATTTCGTAAAGAAAATACTCAGAAAATAAAAACTATAAAAGGGATTATTAACATCACTTGACCAAAAATTTAGTACACTTAATTACTTGTGGGTAGAAACCCCAATCATTGTTTGTAGGTATACTGCATATCGAGAGAGCCGCGTGCAATAAAGTTAGAGCATTCATCATTTTTGATCCACATAAGCCAAAGCCCATAGCACTGGCTACCTCTCCGGCATAAATGCAAGGTCCCCAAGACCTTTGCACTAAAGTGTTTATCTCGACCCTCTGGATACATATCTTGAGGGACATGTTCCTTCAACCTAAATGATAACTTAAGTGTAAGGTTAACTTAGTACCTGTGGATACTCAAGTTCCCAATGTTGGATATTTTTTAAACCCGATATAAATGGCAACATGGGTAACCTTGAGATAGGATTAATCACTCCCAAACACATGTTATCATGGAAGACTCCACGTGTGAGATCGATTAGTGCAAGATTGATTGAAATTCCCATTAAAAGGGAAAAAATTAAGTAGGGCGAAGTCTTAATGCGTTCACCCTTTGAAGTGTGAATCAAGGGTTGGTATTGCATATTTTTTGTGGTGTCATTATGCGTCCATGCTCTTTGTGCCTTACCCTTCACATTCTTCTTTGGCATTGTTTTCCAAGTCAGATTCTTCTGAGTCGAGAATGGAAGAGGAAGTCGATATTTACTCAGATTTTGCAAGCCTCTCATTGACCTACTATCCTTAGAGATTCTCATCATCCTGGGTTGACCCTATTCCTAATCCGTCCCCAATTTGGTATGACTCTCGTCATGAATTTATAATGTTTTCTCTTCTTTCGAGTAAGGGCATGCCTTGATCTATCCTTTCTCGTTCATCGTGGCTAACTCTCTCATCGGTGCTCTCTTTCGAGTAAGGGCATGCCTTGACCCTATTCTCTTCTTTCGAGTAAGGGCATGCCTTGACCCTATTCCTAATGGACGTTGTGCTTGTAAGGGGATATGGAATGATAGTGTGTAATGTGATATAAAAAAATGCGTTCTATGAACATGGGTATTTATTAGCGCTAGTTTGTTTATTTATTTATTATTTTCCCTACATAAAACACTCATTCGCAATTATAATCTATTTGATGTGTTAGAAGGGTTGTTGGAGTGATTGTCTAATCGTTAGGCAATATGTTGGCGTGGGTGCATGCGGTAGTCGTTAAGGGATATGAAATGAATGATATAACTTATGAATATATGTATGTATTGGTTCCGAATTATGTATTATCTATGTATAGAGTATTAAATGTGACTGCCCCTTAAGGGAAGTTAACTTGTCTCCCATCGCCCTATTTTTCTATTATTTATTTTTTTTGAAAATTTCTTTTGTAGAATTTCATCACTATATCACTATATTATGTCTTAAAGTTTCGTACGAAACAGAGACTCCCACGACATCCATCCAGACGATCATTTTTTTAACGATAACGGAATTGCTAAAATCGACCCTGTCAGGATGGAGGTCGCATGAGTCTCTGTTTCGCACGAAATTTTAATGACATAATATAGAGATATATTGATGAAAATCCACTGAAGAAATTTTCAAAAAATAATAAAAAATTAAGATAAATGAAGCAGAGGCAGTCAAGTTAGCTCCTCCACAGGGACAACCCCATTTTACCCGTATACAAAACGTTGATATCCTTTTTAGCCGTTGTTTTCCACACGTGCCAAGTCAAAAATATAGAGAACAGACGACATTCCAAATAAAACATTCCTTGGATTTTGAAAGGAGAGGAATCCGAGGTGTATGATGCTTTGTAATTCCGACCTCTGTGTCATCAGATATCTTTGATCTAATTGTAAATTGCCCAATGATCTGAACTTTTTTTAATTAATAGTAGAAGCACAATGATTCTGTAGCAGCTTGCATCTTGAATGTAATATTTGAACCAACCTCCTAAAGCAAAATAAGCGCAAGGAAAGAGCAATAGGCCGGACCAACCCACAAAAACGAAACGGTCCCTACATAACCAGTCATCCATAATATCGAAGAAATCATTTTCTTCTTTGGTAAATCTACTAAGGGCTATAGTCATAGTTATCCTCCTGTTCCATTACTTCAACCATTTCCGAACACCTCATGTAATTTCCAGGGTATACAACAATTTGATTATCTATGGACGATTCCTCGGCCAATACCCCTTCCAACGGGTTTCGAAGATACAAATTCTCCTTTTCTATTGAACCATAAACTAATCGAGGTAAATCCATGAGTTCGAGTCCTTACTATTACTATTTACTTTACTAGTTTTTACAACCACTTGAATCCTGAATTGTTCTGTGACTCTAATTTCATAGTTCCACATCGTAAGTAGCTCTACCACATTTTTCAAACATAAGAATGAAAACTTCATTTTTTTATTGTATCTTTCAGTCAGAACAGTGAGCATGACATTGTAATATGTTTCCACTCCATGTTTTGATCAAAACTTGAAATATTTTCACTGACTTTTTACCAACCGTAATCACAGAAGATGTGTGCTCTTCCTGGCTTATACATGACCTCAACTAGGGATATCAATCTGGGTCTACCTATTGGGTACCCGATCCGAACCCGCCCCATTTAAGGACCCAAAACCCGCCCCATTTAAGGACCCAAAACCTGCCCCATTTAGTTTTGGACGGGGTTGGATTTTGAATTGATTACCTATGCAAGTATGGGTATGGGTTTGGGATTGCCTTGTAGGTACCTGAACCCGAACCCGCACCAAACCCGAATAAAAAATATATAAAAAGATAAATGTGTGTATTGCATTTTAATCAAATTAGACCCAAATCCATTTTCATATCTAATATGTATCGATCTACATGTGTACATATCCAACTCAATTTTCTCCTCTCCATCTATTTATTTATATTCAACTAACTTTTTGTATCTTTAATAAATAAAAACTATCAATACAAAAGAGGTAAACACTTAACATATATAAACATATAATATTATCTATATATTGCACAATTTTATGAATCACCATATTACATGATCTCACTCTATTTCGTCTATCTCTGAAAATCTTGTATACATTTATAAACAACTTAAGATGTACCATGTCGAAGATATGGGTACCCATTGGTATCCGACAAGTATATGGGTACCCGGTAGAAATTACCCGTTAATAAATGGGCGGGTATGAGTAGTGATATTATAAATGGGTATGGATTTGGGAATAGTAATAGCCGCCTCAAACCCGACCCGTTGACATCCCTAACCTCAACCACCTTATCATTGATTCATTCTCCCAACCTTTGAAAAAACCCACAAAGAACAAAGTGTATGTCAAGCTTAAAAAGGACATGAGTGCTGATCAGCTAAGCATGAGTGCATCAGAGAGATGTATGCATTTCCATGAATCCACGATATAGTGTTTAGCTCGATCACATGAAAATAATGAATTATCCATACCCCATTCTCCTTAATCAGCAGAATCCTTTCCCAAAATAGAAAATCAAATTGGCATAAAAAGACAAACCAAAAGAACACAAAAAATGGTAGTAATTGTATGTTGTGTGCACTTCCTCGATGAAAAGCCAAGTCATTTGCCAAACTAAATTTTAAATGGTTATTCAGGCAAGAACTAAAGTAGATTGAACAAAAGTGACTCTAGATTAACTAATCAAAAAGCGGAATTCGCATGCATAAGATGTTGATGCGTGAATGATGAATCCCTTATTCACCTCTTTTATTCTTTAATTTTGTCCTGAATTCCTAAGAAACACACATCTAAATCCACTTAATTCGACAAGTTACAAAATCATCTCATGCAATAAAAGTGCACCGATTTAGGTAAATTAACCATATTGAAAATTATAGAAAAATTCGTAACATGACGAGAAATTGAGTTGAACTGAATAGTTATATAATGTACAAACTTGTTACATTTTTATTATTTCATACTAACTTTAATTGACACAAAATCAATTTATTATGTAGTACTGCCAGCGCCACTCCATGAAAAAATACTAAAAATTACTAACTCAAAAATTTTGAATAAAAATCCCATCCTAGTTTTCGGACCTCAAGCCTATATAAATACAAGGGTAATACCGAATGAATAATGAAAGCATGAGGGTATATATGAAATACTGATCATGAAGTGTTCGTGAAATATAAATTATGAAAATATGAAATATTAATCAAGAAATCCTGATTTGATATATTTTTAAGTTGTCTGCTCATGAAAAATATCGAACATGGGATTAGCCATTTGCACCTGCGTAGACGTACTCTTTTCATTTTCTAAGTAGATACATATGGCTCAAACTGACTAACGAAAAAAGCCGAGGAGAGGTCGACATGGTGAAACACAATTATTTTTTTTGATAAGTTATACTGTTATGGTCAACTTTTTTAAAAGTTATATTATCAATTTTCTCCTGATTTGTATCAAGTAATTATCAAATATGTTATCTAATTACCAAACTGAGCTATTTTTTCTTACATGCATTTTGTCCCGAACCTGTGGTTTGCCCTGCTTCAGATACATTTGAGGAGAAAGGAGCTGAAGACGGAGTAAGTGGAAGAACATAAACTTGAATTCGTATTAGCAATGGTAGTATATCTTTTCCTTTTTATTAATTAAATGTACTATATATGTAACCTTGACGGATGTAATAAAAGTGAAATCTTTTTATGACCTTAGTTGTGTATGTGAACTGTGGAATTTGGTATTCGGAAGTAATACATCAGACCCGATGTGGCATCATTATTTAGATGATTTTGTTGGTCGCTCCGATCCCGTCATTATAGGTGGTATCGGAGTCGAAGTTCACATTAGAATACTTAGGACTCACTGACTTAGTTAATAAATTGACTTAGATTTTTCTCTTGACTTTTAGATGGCATCTGGATGTGAAATCATGCCTACTGAAGGTGAGCCTGATAATACCCAGTCTCGGCATATACAATATATGATTGATATTGGACAATGGCTCCATGAGGAACGACAACATGTTGAGGTTGAACGCGAATTAGCACGTAAAGAGAGAGATGGATCCTAAGTTGTATGATCAGTCGAAGGGAGAAGGAATCACCTAGAGGAAGTTCTTGCAACTCGACCCACGCATTTATTATGGAGAACCAGAAAATGAGAAAGTAGAACACTGGCTTAAGGAAATTGAATTGGCCTTCAATGCTTTAGATTGTCCTGAGGAAAAGAAGGTAATATTTGCCATGTTCAACCTGCGAGACAAAGCAAAGGATTGGTGAGAGACTTGCAAGGGTATTTTTTGCTAGATGAATAAATTGTTCCCTGGAAGAAATTTGCAAAGCAATCCACTGATCACTTTATCTCTATGCAAGCTAGAGAAAAAAAAGAGACATGAATTTATTGACATGAGATAAAAGGAATTGAGTGTGGAAGCGTATACTGCTCAATTCTAAAATCAGGAAAAGTATGGAAAGGGGATTTGCCAAATTGAATGGGAAATAACAAAGAAATATGTGATGGGGTTGAGAATAGACTTGCGAGGAAGGGTTATAAATAACATGTCGGAGACACTTGACATGGTAGTGAATGTGGTCGTAATAATTGATGAAGAACATCAGCTGACCCAAATCAGGTGAAAAGGCAAGGCAAGACAAGTGAAAGTTCTCGAGATAATTTCCAAAACCCTAAGATGAAGGCTGAATACTATGTTAGGGATGAGAATCGGGTCAAGCATGTCGATAGATCATCTTTTCTATATGTCTTCATTGTTCAAAAAGATATTTTGGCAAATGTTATAGGCTCATAAGGGCATGTCTGAAATGCTGACAGAAGGGTCACTTTATCTGTAATTGTCCACGTATGAAAGATTCTAATGACAAAATAAAGGAAATTGAGCTAAAAAAGAAAATTATGGGACATGTATACTCAATCAAGGCTCAAGCAGAAGACCCTAATCAATTTATAGAAGGTACACTTTCTGTCTCAGGATTTATAGCTAGAGTTCTTTATGATTCAGGTGCTTCACATTCATTTATATCCAATAGATTTGTGAGATTGCTCAAATTACAACCTACAGAAATGTCACTCATATTGATTATCTCTTCACCAACATGTAAAGTTGGCATGGATGGGTCCTTTTTTCGTGAGGTACTCATTGAAATCGAAGAAAAGCCATTGGTTGCAAATTTATAACTTCTTGAAATGACTGATTGTGATGTCATTTTGAGAATGTATTGGCTCTATGAGAACTATGTACATGTTCTCTGTAGAGAAAAAGTCATACTCTGTAAATCAGATGAACCTGAGATTCTGATTAAAGGTTCAAGAAAGCTCATTAAACTAATTCTTATCTCCTCAATAAAGGTGCACCGGATGATGTCAAAAGGTTGCACGGGGTTTCTAGCCAGTATGGTAAAGACATTCTTCACATAATTCTATAGATGATCTGCCCGTAGTTCGGGAATATACTGATGTACTTCCAAATGACCTTTCCAGTTACCTCCTTATAGGGAATTTGACTTCAGTATTGAAGTTATTCCGGATTCATTCCGACGAGTCTATGATTCATGTACTTTATATGGGCATCTTAGCAAATTCTCTATTGATGAATCTTCTAAGGAAGACCATAATTCCCTCACCGAGAAGTAGCAAGTCGTTTTTTTAAATCAGTAGTAAGAGTGAATCTCCCATGTTTTGGCTCCTCTACCTAAGCGTGTGATTCTTTTCCTACAAACAATGAGTGGGTTTCTCTCCGCCAAACACAAGGTTAATTTTATTTTTCATTTTTTAACCTATAAAATCCATAAAATTTAGATTAATTATGTATATATTAATTCACTAATTAAAATCTAATTAAAAATATAAAAAATTTACAAAGTGCAAAAATTCGATATTTTATTATCTATAGAATACCTCCAAAAAAACTTGATTCCCGGTTACCATGAACTTCCCACCATAGGAAAAAAAAGAGTAATTAATTTCGACAGAAAAACATGATTCCCGATTACCATGAACGTCCACTCCCATACTCAGGTTGTCTCTCTTCTTTAGTATGACCATTTTACCTTCGACAGTTATCGAGAAATCCAAAGTCAAAGAAATATGACTCGTGATCGGACTACAACCCCAAGAAATAATCACTACTCCTCTCAGAACTAAATCCCATAGTCACAACATGTGAAGTATAATTATTCATCACCAAGTCATGAGATGTTTGAGGATGATATTGCTCGGATCAAACATAGAGCAAACACTTTGACTGAACAAATATATAATATCATCCAATCAATGAAGAATCAAGAAGAAGTGAGAACCCCACCATGCGAACCACGAGCCCATCATGTGGCGTATACTCAGACACAACTATCAATGACTTTTGACCTACTAACTAACCATCACATCGAAAATACCAAAAAATAAAATAAAGAAAATTAAAAAAATAGGCAATTTTGAAATAGAAGCATTTTGCAAGAACCAGATCTTAGAGCTTCCATTAATCAAGGCCATGGAATATTGCCCGATCTTAAGAGATTTGTGAAGAGTCGATTGAACCCTAAAAAGATGGGCAAGAATCGATCAAGGATAAAATATCATGTCATATATATGGTCAGCTCTATGGTGATAAATCACAAAACTAAAATCCGCAAAGTCAAGCGGTTGACTCGGATCATGTGTGAAATTACGGGTTCCTTATTCACCCCAGTTCGATTAGATGACGACTCTACATTTAATATCATCCCAAAGATCATTTTTGATCAACTCAAGCTCGAACAACTCAAAAAGATGAGGGTAATCGTTCAACTACTAGATCGATCTACCAAAGATCGCAAGGAATTGTTTCCGTCGTCGTAAACTTCTGAGGTGACAAGCACATAGTGGACTTTACTATCTTTGACATTGAGCACATGGAGAATTATCTGCGTTCTCTTATCATTCTAGGAAAGCCGTTATTGGCCTCTGCTAAGGCAATTATAGATTGCGAGACTCGGGACATAAGATTCTCGAAGACGGACAATAATGAACAAGCCCTCAATAACATGCATGGCCCTGAGACAACCCAACCATCAATCGAAAGTTGTGATCAAGACAAGAACAATTCACATTACCAAACCTCTCCGCATGAAACACAGACACAAACTCTAGGAGAGACACTCGGGAAATTGACTGATAGACATCAATATGTTATGTGAATATTAAAAAAGGAAATATAAACAAAATACAAAGGCATGCATGGGAAAAAATGCATGGCTTATATCTAAAGGTAAGTAAAAATTACGGTATTGTCTGCAAAGTAAAAAAAAGTAGAGAAGTATGTGTTGATTAGAGTTCCAGGGTTTAGATTTAACGTTTAGATTTGTCTAATTTCATTACACATAAAACCCTCAGAATACTTTCATAAAATTAGAAAGAAAATTAAACATGTGACATTTGGAAATAAAATTAAGAGGAATACAAGCAAGGTAAGAAATCTCTACTAAGTGACGAGGATTCGTGGTTTCTCAAAAAAATGATGCTGAAGATTGGGATTAATAGTAACCCAAGGATAATGATGCTGTGGGATTAATAGTAACCCAAGGATGAGCGACACTGTTTATCCACACGATGTTTCAAACCAAAGTAGAAGACAGATCAATTATGGCCTTTTATATTTGCTTTCTATAACTATGGTAGGTGGAGAGTGGAGAGGGAGAGGTAGGAGGTGACATGGTTTGTGCACCGCAGAGTAAGCAAAAAAGGGCAATAGATGAACCGTAGGTGGCAGCAACGTTGACGTGGATGCGCTGGGTGGAGAGGAAGGTGACGGGGTTGTGGCTGGCAATCAGGCCGAGCAGGTGTCAAGGAGATCGTTGGAAGGCAACAGGGAGGAGGAGGAGGAGAAGAGAAGAAGTGGAGGCGACGGAGGAGAAGGTGTTGGGGTTAGGGTTTCGTTTGGGTTGGGAAAGGAAATGGAGGGGGAGAGAGATGAGGGATGAGAAGAGAAGAAGGGAGGCACGGATAAGAAGGGACTGGGGTTCAAGTTTTGTTCGAGTTAGGAAAAAGAAACGAAGGGGGAGAGAGATAAGGAATGAAAAATATTACTCTTCTTCAATTTTTCCTCATGGGGGTGGGGTTTTAAATTAGGATAAATCTTATTAAATAAAACATAAAAGTAGGATTCCAAATAAAAATTCTAAAAATCTTATTGTATATAAAGGCACGTGGGACTGTTACCGTAGATGCCATTGTTCCATCTTCGTATTCTGTGACGCCCTTAGTATAATTTTTAAATGACCAATTTGTCCTGATGATGGTAAATTTAACATTGCTCTTCTATTGTCACATTCACCCACTCATCTTTATATTCTGTGATGCCCTTAGTATATTTTTTTAAATGATCAATTTGTCCTGATGACGGCAAATTTAAAATTGTTCAGCCATAGTCGCATTAGATGGCACTATTCACTTGCTCATCTTCATATTAAGTGACGCCCCTGGTATATTTTTTAAATGACTAATTTGTCCTAAAGACAATAAATCAAACACTACTAGTAGGGGACCTGTGCTTCGCACGGGCAATTGTGTTTCTATGATGGCAACACTCAAGTGTCGGGATCCGCAAATTCTGCGAGCACCAAATTGTTGTCGTTTTATATTTCGAAATTAACATCTATTAGTGATTCAATAAATAATATCCATTAAAATTACGAAAGCACACCCATACATCATACTACCGACATCATCTACAACGATGGAGTTATCATTTACTGCATAGTTTTTTTAATGTAACATGTACAACTACTTATGATCATATATATATATATATATATGTATTTGATTTTTTTTAAAATAATGAAAGAAATCACCACAAATCATCAAATTATTTGATGATATATTTTATATCATTAAATCGTGGGTGAAGCTGATAGATTTGTTATCGAACAATGAAATATCCGACAATAGACCTGTGATTTGCAAGGGATCTATTCTATTATGAAACATAACAGACCAACCATTCTTTTACGTGTCTATTTTATATCTAGACCCGTAATCTAGAAATGATCTTCAATGACTGATATAGACACGATTACATACCATATCATGAATCATAATTTGCAAGATCCCAAACATTGAAACTATTCACTCATATGCATCCTCTTTTGAGATTCTCTCATCTCCTTCTTAAAGCAATTTTGGGTCTGATATCACGGATATTATCAAGATAACTCCCATCCACGTATTGTGAAGGTTTGTGAATTCCTTGTCCGTGGGCCTCTTCCTTGTTAAGATCTATAAGATTAGTAAACCAGAGTTGTGCATATCTCCTTGTGTTGAGATTGGGCTTTCCATACCATACTCTTCGTTGGAAGTCTGTGAAATTAAGTTAACATAAACATCAATTAAAATCAAGAGATTAGTAAGATGATGCAAATGGACATGACGCAAAGTAATCGATAATCCCCTTCACAATCATGCGAATCGTGATCGTCGCCACGCTAGCTAGCAGTCTTGTTGAGAGACCTTGCCAATCCAAAATCTCCAACATGAGCGTTCATATCTACTTCAAGAAGAATGTTGCTCGGTTACATATCACTATGAACCATCATCGTCTCATTACCGTAATGAAGGTAGTCGAGAGCTTCATGCACCTCGATAATGCACATGTTCTCTCACAGTTAAGCTCCTTGACAACCACCATGTTCGTGTATCACTTAAAGCGTCCTTTATGACGGACTAATAAGTTCTTGTCTCGATCAATTCTCCGTAGAAAACCCATCTATTACCTTGTGTAGATCCCCGTGAGAAACATCATAGTGATAAAACTTGAATGAAGTCTTTCGAATTATTTTCTCTTTCTTTTTGACCATTAAGCATCTCATAAAGAAGGAAACGATTAGCATCATGATTAGAACAACAACACCAACAATTAATGTTGTATGAGACGCTCCTCACTTGTTGAAATTGCAAGGATTAAGATGCAAAATAGATATTCCCTCACTTAATCTCGGATTACCTACTAATCAAATCAAGCTCCCATTACCAAACATACCTTCTTGGGGAAGATGCTCTCTCACCCTACGTCAACGCCAGCTCCAACGTCGCGAAACGATCAAGGGCTCCGAGGAGCCCGATTGTGCAGTTCTTTGCTGTGTTGACGGACTCGATTGGGCGCTCATGGCTGTCGGGATGGTCGCTGCGACGATGCATGGGGCAGCTCAAAGCTGACGACCACGATGCAGCGGCGCGACTTCAGTGCTGGGGGGAGAGGAGTTAGGATTTTGAGCAGGGGTAGAGAGGGGGGAAACACGATGGTATGGGGTGGGAGGTGTTTGGATCGATGGCCCATACATTGATTTGGGGATCCGTCTCGGGGAGGAGGTTGGAGAGGCGAACTCAGAGGAGGGGAAGGGGTTGGCAAAGGAGGCAGTGGGTGTCAGAAGGGGAAGGAGCAACATCTACGGTTTCTGTCGGAAGTTAGCATCGAGGGAGAGAACAGGGGGAAGGATGGGGGGCGACATGTGTCATGATTAGAACAACAACACCAACAATTAATGTTGTATGAGACGTTCCTCACTTGTTGAAATTGCAAGGATTAAGATGCAAAATAGACAGTGGCAGACCTAGGATTACAGCCTACGTGGGGCATACATAAATAGAAAATAAATAAATGATATTACAAGAAAAATAAATCAATATGAATATACATATGCATAGAGACATATAAAGAATTGTTTTGCATATAAAAGTTTATGGAAGTGATAGGAGATAAGATGTAAACCTCTCTTTTTTTAAATCATGATTTGAAAATCATGATTTCAACTCATGAAAAATATCCAACATAAAATAGCGACATAAATAATGGTCAATTAAATAATTGCAAAGCACCCAAGTAACATCTACAACATTAACGTACGTATTGGTAAAAAAATTGATTCCGATTGCATTACCCAATTGGTAAAAAGACATATGTTTTGCTCAAACATACACATATATGCCTACGAAGAACGAAGACATTGTATTATTGTTACATGCATTGGAGTTGGAGACTTGTAGTATATGAAAACTATGAGGTTACAAGGGAGTTGAGATTGCACGTGCTCCTACTCCTTGTTGTGGCACATCCAAGACTGGAGAGAGAGATGACTGCGAGAGAGCCGAGGGTGTCTGGTGTTGAGACGTGCTCTTATTAGGGACTCGAGAGGAGAGGCGAAGTATTGGGATACGTATCACTGCATGGAGGAGACTCGGGGAAGAGCATCGACCTAGAGAGAATGTGCGGAGCCAAACTGGGATCCGGGGGTGGAGTGCACGAGGCATGGGGAGGGATGGAGGTAGGGATGCAAATGGACGGATACGGACATGGATATATGTATTACCATATCCTTATCCATTTTTGAATACGAATGTAGATGCGGATATTGACGGATATTAAAACTATCTTACTATATCCTTAAAAAACCAATACGGATGTAAAACGGATACGGATCGCATACGTGTAATGCTAGAAATGCTCTATAGATTGATTTAAAATATATACGAATTAGATAGAAACACGTGATATAAATTTACTAGATGTGTTTTTATCATGAAAAGTATACAAACATGATAAAAGAAGGTATAGAATTATGCTATGTAGGGTTAAAAATAAATCTATGACTATATTTATATATGATATACGGATAAGGATGCTTGCGGATATTAAAATGATATCCATATCTGCATACATTTTACGGATACAGACATCAAAATCTGTATAAAACGGATACGGAGACGGATCAGATACAGATATATCCGTAACCATTTGCATCCCTATATGGAGGGCACGATTCCAATTCTAAATTCTCGGATGATGTGGGGCACAGAGGGTTCATGTGGATTTCATATTCGTAATTCTCGAATGTGGGAGGGGCACAACCATATATTGCCACATTTTTAAAATTTTTAATAATACAAAATAAAAGGGATGTGACCATTTAGGGAGGGCACGTGCCTCCCATACCCAATATGTGGGTCCGCCCATGGTAGAAATGGAATGATGCCCAGGATTGACCGTACATAAAATGGAAGGGGTAAAAATGGATTTTTATGCCAAAAAATAATGTCTTGACTACCTTTAATATACGTAATAAAGTAGTTGGGAGCTCGTGCTTTGCACGAGCAATTATGTTCGGTGCATCTTTATCATATTAATTTGTAAAGATGGTAAGTATATTAATCAAATTCAAGTAACAAAGTAATAATGCAGAGAAATTCAAATGCATATTTTCAATGACTCGTAAATCTACTGAGAAATTCAAATGCATGTTGTCAATAATTTACTTTATTGTAGTTTATTTTTACATGAACTTCCGTAGCTTGAGAGCTTATAATAGGGTTTAAAAAGTATTGGAGCAAGTAATACAAAGCAACAAGATTATTAGAAGTGAATAGTGGAATAAATAAATACTAAGAGAAAGTTATTATTGGATGGTATCATAAAAATTAGCGAGTATAGGACATAAAAAAAATTAAAAGTTGTATAAAATTTTCGGCAGCGATTTCTCCATATCATAGACTCCCAAACACTATCATATATCTAAAACAATTCACAAACAAAATATTTTCTGAAAATTTCCACATAATTGACCGTTAAAGCTATCTGAGGTGAAAAACTTTATTCAAAATGACAGACAAATCTCATGTTGCTTTTTATGTATTATCATAATCTATGTCCGCTTATATAGAAACATCACCGTATGAAGTCTCCAACGATTCTAAATATTTACCTGTGGAAAAGGAAGCACTGCTTATACACATTACAATGGTACCAAAACAGGAAGGAAACTAAATTCACAGTTTCAAAACTGTAAATGTATGTGTCATATTCCAGTTTCAAAACTAAATTCACAGTTTCAAAACTAAATTCACAGTTTCAAAACTGTAAATTCCAAAGAAGTAAGGCTCATAAACATTAAGATCAAAGAAGAGTAAACATGAATTGGAAAACTGTAAATGTATGTGTCATCGACCTGTGAAATATTGAAAGGAAATATGTTAGTAATAAAAATATTAGAGATGTGATATATTATAGGTGTACCTTGTTTTAATGTTCAGGCGGAGCTTGTTGCTTTACATGATATATTTGGAGGAGTTTTGTTCGTGACAACAATGAGATCTCCTCAAAGTGCATAACGAACATGTTATTATGTGGACTGGATATTCCTTTTGAGCGCAATTGTTAATGAGATTTTGTAATAATGCTTCTGACGTATCCTGCAGGAGAATAGTATATGTTTTAGTCGTTATTATGAGTTTAAAGGCGTTGATATTTAAGTGGTTGGCAGAACATGTTCGACCATTGCTGGTAACTCAGAAATAGTAACTTCCAATATTTTCTCGACAGCATCTGCGAAGATGGTAACGTACACACGAGAGATGTGCCATCTGTGATCTCAGTTTTGAGCTTCATTCGGTAGATCAAGGCACATGGAAAGAAATTATATGAAATATGAAAATGAGATGAGTGAGATTTATTTGGAGTAACTGGCATTGAGAAGCATATTCAGTTATTGTCACGACAAGTTGAGCAGTTGTAGTTTTCATCTAATGTGTATGTGTTGTAGCATAAATTGCAACACTCATACCATAACTTTGTGTTTGTCAGGACTTTTGTCACAACTAACATTTAGAAGTACACTACAATAAAAAAATACTAAGAAAAAATCATTCAATACTTTTTAATGCACAAAATAAAGTTTGCAAGGTACATTGTCCCACTATAACCATTTACATGTACATCATCTGGAAAGTGATGAATCTCGTATTCATCATGCTAAAAGTCACATATTAAAACCCTTGTCGTAAATAATCCAATAAAATCACCTTTAATTCTTTGTTTTTATCATGTATTATATTGTATATATTTTACCATTAATTTATTGTATTTAATTTCCTCTATTGTTCTTGTAATTATTTTATCCTCAAAAACCCCTAAAAATTGGATATAATAATTGTCCATAGTTCACTGACCCTTAAAAACACTAAAAAATACAAAAACATCTCAAAACCACAAAATCGGTATTTTTATCCCCTTAAAAATACCCCCAAAAATACATTTTGTACAAATGACTTCTTTTGGGCTTTTTGACCAACATGAAAGTTGTAGATCTCGTCGAGACGAGCAACTTTCATGTTTTGACTTTTTCCTAATTCGACCTCTAACTATTTCTTTTCTATTTTTCTTTGCATTTATATTTGAATATTTTGATTGGGCCACGTGGCGCTCTCTGGAGCAGCCACGTGGCCCGCTTCATCTCACGCCGCCTGGCGCCCTTCCTGGGCCGTTGGATCAGCTCCGCCCCACCTTAATCTCTACCGTTCATTGCCGCACCACATCCCAGCCATCCGATCTGATCCCAGATCTGATCTCGGCCGTTACCTCGCGCCTCGCCCTCAGCCACTCGATCCAGCACCTATCCAACGATCTTCCTTGCGCCACGTCTCCCCTACTTCTTAACCGCCCGATCTCATCCCCATCCAACGCCCGTTAGCCCTCCACGTCACCCACTCATCTCAGCCCTCGGATCTTACTTCCATCTAACGTCCCTCCACCTGCCACGTCTCCCTCCAATCTCCATCGTACGATCTAACCCCAAGATCAAATCTGAGCCACACACTAGCGCCTAAACCCCCGCCCTCTGATCTTCTTCCTATCCCACGGCCATCCTCGCGCCACGTCATCCCCTCACCGCAACCATCCGATCAAGCGCCTATCCTACGCCTCTCCCTTCTCCACGTCCCCCCTCTCCCTCAGGCCATTGGATCCTTCTTATTCCTCCATCATAACCGCCCTTTAGCGCCCATTCCTCCACCGTTCGATCAGATCGTTGGATCTGATCGTAGCCTTCCACCAACACTCGCATCCTCGCCGTTGGATTGCTAGATCCAACGGCCAGGAAGTCATCTTCCACCTTACGAAAGCCCCGTTCCCAGCCGTTACGCCTCGCCAGAACCCCGCCCCCTTCCATTTATAGCCGCCATCTCCGACCACCTCTCCATCTCCTAACGCCACCCCCTCGTAACCCCTTCTTCCTTCCATTCCGCGTAACCCTCAGGACCACTCGCCATCACTCCATCCCAATTAAAACCTCTGTCGAAACCCCCCTCCTACCCACGTAACCGCCGACCTCCTCCACCTTTAAAAAGCCATCCTCCGCTACCACCATCTCTGGTCCACCATTTTGGGCCCTAGCCTAGCCTCCCCCGCCCCTCAGGTGACAACGGAGAGGGCGGGGAGTCGAGGCAAAGATGGCTTGGACCCGGTGTTGACCCGCTGCTCTTCCGCCGCGTATCGGGCGTCGCAGACATTCGCCGAGCTCCACGTCAAGACCGGACGTGCTGGGCGACGACCCTCGGGCTCCATTGAAGCTCAATCCCAGGTCAGTTCCTCCGCCAACTCCTCGTTCCGGCGAGGAGATTTTTTTTCTTGTTCTTCTCTAAATTTCCTTTCGCTGGTAGCCACCTTCACCCTATTCTGACACCCCCACCAGCTTCGCAACGCCACCCTCATCTTCGCCGACCATCCTTTCCCTTCTCCAGACCCCCAACCGCTCCGACCCACCTCCTCCTCCATCTTGCCGGAGGAGGAGCTTTGGCCTCCACCTCCGATCACCCCAAGGCCTCCACTCACCTCACAAACACTCACGCACCTTCTGCACTTTGTTTCGGCTATGTCAAACTCCTGCAGGTGCTCAATGGTCGTAGCTCAAGCAATCTCACCGATCTCCAGCTCCCTCGCCGATCACCTGCCTCCGCCGTGCTACATCAGACGAAGATGGAGCTTCCACTCGTGACGAGCATCTTCGCAGACCCTCCAGGGCGCTCCTCTGATGATCAGACATGCATGGGAAGCACGGTGGAGCAAAGGGCAGGTCACTGGATCCCCACCTTCTCCGGTGACCTGCGGAGGAGACGAAGGGCACAATTGCCGTCCGATCATTTCGATCGGGCGGCTGTGATGATGACGCGTGGCCCGAACGAACCTCCAACCGAGCTACAGGCTCGGGTCATCCGAGCCTCAAGTCGAACCATAGACAACCGCCACGTGGACCCGAGCCTCTTCTCGAGCCTGGGCCCTCACGTGCCCTACACGTGAGGGCTTGGGAAATTTGCATAAAAGACCCAGGTGTTTTCAAGAATTGCGGAATGGTCCCCAGGTACATGCCTCACGTGCGTGCCTGGGTATTTGATAGAGAGGCCCTCAAGGTTTTAAAGAATTGCAAAAAGGTCCCTGCGCGCATTGGACAAATTACAAGGGACTCCATGCAGTTTTTGGTATTTACATTTAGATCCCTCCAGGGACCTAAATGTAATATTTATCCTTTATTTTCATTGCATTTTTATTACAATTATGCCCTTGCACAGTTCTTAACATAACTTGAGCATCGTAGGTCCAAATTGCATGATTTTAGTGTCGTTTTGATCCTTATTTTGTCCTCTACATTTTAGCGTGCTTATTTGTCTCATTTGCCTCTATTTTAATTAAAGTGAATTTTATGTGGTAATTGGGACCTGCTCTCCTTGCCTTGCTTTGATGTGATGAGCACTTTTAATGTGATGATAAATTGACACTGATTTTTTTCTATTATGTTGCTTATAATTTTTAGGGTATAATTGTAGTCTTTTATTCATCATACATATTCTCTTGCATAATTGCCCATGCATCACTCTATAATTGCATAAAAACCGATTAAAAATAGCATGCATCATGGCATCACTTTGTACATAGCATAATTCATCCTGAGGACCTGATATTGAAATTAATTCACATTGTGCCTTCATTGATCAAAATTCGATTAACATATTAGGCAGTTGTGTCCCTGTGTTCGACCTTGGTACACTTGCCAAGTTAAAAATATTCTACGACATTCAAAGATTGTGGTATTTTGATCGAACGATTTTCGCCTCCTATACTACAATTATCAATTATTAAAGAGGCAGATTTCGCGTTCATCATAAAGGAAATACACAAAAATATTACCAAGTACCTAATGGAGTAATGCTACTGTGGCTGGCTGGGATGGCTATTGTCCTTGTGATGACTCTCTGATGCATGTTGGGTCTTCAGAAAACATAGGAAAGAAATGAGCCAATGCTCAATGACGATGAAAGGAAACACATGCCAAGCATGATATTTGAAAGATCCAGCAAGCTAAATTATACCCTTATTCCATTTTTATTTTAGTTTCCATCCATTCCAATCCACGTCAGGGATTGGCCCTCTCCCTCCACCGACCTCGAAGCTGTGTATACTTCGAGATTGGGGGTTGCATATACTTGATGTGCCCAAGCCGCCGCCTTAACCAATCATCCAATCCATCCTTAACAATATCTCCTTTATTAGTAATCTAGAGTGGTCTATTTGAAGTGTTATCGTAATCCATCCGCTAATCCATTCCACCACATGCTTCCACATGGCACAACCACATCTTTCGTCATCCAACGAGAAGATATTGGCAACCGGTACCACGCATTGCAAATCATTTAATCATTTCGTACGTACTTATCATAATAGGGCAACCATGTACCACCTAGGTAGGACCACGCCAATACAGGTTCCTTCTGATAAACCTACACATTGCATGCTCGATATGTAGTTATACTCCCAATCATCCTTAACGTAACACACGATCCATTTCAGGATCCATTTCAATACACATAAATTTCCATTATATAATTCATCTGTTACGTCATCAATTTGCTTATTCATAAAACACTGAGTATAGAATTACATATATATTAATTCCTATGTATATATATTCATTTTAAACTTAATTTAACTTTAAACCCTAATTTTCCAAGCCATTGTGTCATTTTGATGCTTAGTCGTTATTATAGTGGGAATCACAAAAAAACTTTTCATATTTTTCAAACATAGTCAAATTAGGGTTTTTTGCAACAAAGAACGTAAAATTAAGAATTTTAACTATCTCATATGAAAAACCCAACAACAAAAGGTTTGAATTCATTACATAATTGAGCTCTCTCCCACATATGTAGCGCTTTATTGTGATTCTTTTCAGAAAGGATGATCTATGGCTCTTGAAACGATCGAATTTCACTTTCGTATCAAGAACACGGAGAACACACGTAATTTCAATATTTCCCCTTATTTTGGAACATATTTCTATAAAAAAATTCGATAGGATTTCCCCTTATATTAGGACATATTTAAAAAATAGAAATAATTTCCTATATAAAATCTTTAAGAGGAAAAATAATAGAGAATCATAAACAATATAACAGAACTATAAGCGATGGGGAATCAATAGACACCACACATTTTAGGTGAATGAAGCACGTGACAAACACATTTTAGGTGAATGAAGCATGTGACGAATCACATGATTCACTAACAGCCTAAGCATCAACACCCATATATGGAATTACACAGATTTCTCCATAAAAATAACTATAAAATCGATAAAAACTACAGAATCGACTAGTATCTTGCCAATGATAAGTGAATCACATGAAGGACTCACATGCTCACTGACGGTCAAGCCGTCAAAAGGTCTATCCTCAGATTTCTCATCGAACCACAACAAAAATAAAGCGGAAAGGAAGATGAATAAAAAAACTAGCTCAAGTTAGAGCTACTTACTTTCGAAACGAAACCAACTAGGAGAAGATCACACCATCCTCCTACTCGTCCTTTCAGCAACGCTTGGATGGCATTCATTCCTCCCCTTCCTCTCTTCCTCACGACCTCTTGACCTTAGCCCTCGGGATAGTGGTGATAATGGAAATCGTAGAGAATGAATGGGTGGCAGGCCATTCATAGGCTTAATAAAACTCTTAAACATGATTAGTAAATCATGATTTAACCCTTAACTACAATTTGCGACCCATGCTTTTGGTCAAGACTTACCCCAAAACTTAGGGCTTAGAACCTTCTAGAAGCTTATAGATTCACTAACGATGCTTAATTAGCACCGATCATGATTAACTTTTACTAATCCTTGAGTAGTGTTCGCAGGCAACGATTAGTAGTCCTTAATCCATCATTAGTCTTCTTAGTTGTGATTAATTAGTCTTAATGACAATAGTGGTGTTTTAAGCCTCGTCGCTTCTCTTTCTTCATAAATTCATAACAATTCGAAACGAAGTTCGATTCACACGAAACAAATTCTATTGATTTTCTCTTAATGAGTCGAATTTTATGACACAAGTTCTAAGAAATGGCCAAGTTCAAGGCCTTACATCGAGGATTTGGATCAAGACCACGGGTTGCCACAAGATTCCAACTTAAGAAGCCCGTATTACTCAATGCAATGGTCGAAGTTGTCCTTGGGACCTTGCAGAGGAACCTTCTCGCTCTGCTTCTCCCAGTCGTATATAACATCACTGAAGTCCCCAATAACAAGCCAAAGATCACACATAAACCCGCAAGGAAGTGAGAGATGGGCCCAAAGTTCCTTGCGTTGAGTAGGGTGATTTGCTCCATAAATGAAAGAGATTGACATGGATAAAACCCTCGATTTGAAGCTAGCCATGGAAGTGGCCTAGGGGGAGATCACCTTTGGAAAGCAATTCCAACATGATCTCTTCCAAAGAAAGTAAATACGCCTCGGCACGGTGCCGTTGTGAATGAAGGCCCATCCATGTGGAATCAATGAAGCTAATTTTCCTCTATTCTCAAGCCTTATTTTGATCTTTACCAGATCCACAATTTCAACATTTCTGTTGTTAAGCTCACAGAGAAGTGCCTTCAGCTTGTGAGGCTTATTGAGCCCTTGACTGTTGTAAACAACAACAAACATTAAGAAGCAATGGGAGGGGGGCCATAAGCCTAGAGTTCTTGGAGGGGACTTTCGGAGGCTTTCTTTTCTCATGGGTGGTTGTGGGTCAAGAAGGATCTATGCAAAAATAACCTCTAGAATAGAGGTATCAATCTAGTGAACTTCAACATCATTCTCCACATTATCAAATAGAAGGGTCGTTTAGGTCAAGTCCCATGCCTCAGTCCCACTCAAGAGCATGAGATGAAGAGGGTTTGCGAGTTGCAACAAGCTTTTGCTGCAGCGGGTCCAGAGGGCCAAATGGTTGAGGCACAAATGGGCTTTCCATGAGTGGCAACATGTTTCAAAGCTCTAGATTGTGGAGGGTCTCGGTATGAGCTCGTGAACTGAGAAAGGCATGGGAGGAGCTCAACAACTAAGTAGATGCCGTAGAAGGGTTAGAGGTGTATGGCCCATCGAGGAGGAGCTGGGGTGTGTCACCGTCGATGCCTTGGGTAGCATCGAGGTCACAGTGTTCTGCATATTAGGAGCAAGGGCAACTTCAACCGAGTTTACGAGAGCATAGCCTTCTTTGGAGGAGGCCCTAGGAGGGGAGTAGGGAGCTAAGAGGCAGTCGGTTGAGGAGTGGTCAAATGAGACACATCTGCCACACATCGAGGGATGCCATTCAAGCTCCACCCCAACCATCTGCCGTTGGCCAGAGAAGAAGACTAGGTGGACAACAACAAGGATGACCTTTGATGCATGGATAGACATGCAACACCTAGCGAATTCATCGCGTTGCCTCGAGGCAGTGACATTGCCCATGAAAAGGGGCGTGCCTAGTAAACTGGCAAACATGTAGAGGAGTCGTATCGTCAAGATTCGCGCGTTCGGCCCCGTATCGTCACGCGAGTCGTTTGAGAGAAGCCGTGGGGAAAAAAGAAGACCCACCCGCCTCTCCCATACAAATATACCAATCAAGACTCACCTGCTCGCATTTAAATTAAGGGATATTTACACCCATAACCTTGAGTAACTTCGTAATTACCCCAGGAACCCTTGATAATCACGAATTATCCCCAAGACCCTTAATAACTGCTCCGTTTTACACAGATAACCCTCCGTTAGTTTAATTCATTAACTCAACCAGATGGCTCAGTTAATCTAACCACTCCGTGATCTAACGGGTTGAGATTAATAAAAAAGAAATGAGAAGAGGTGGGTTCGATGCTGGAGCTTGCTGCAGGCAATGGATGTACGGGAGGGGCCTTGGGGGACTGGAGCTTGTGGGCGAGCGGGGGGGCGGAGGCATGAGGCTGGAGCTTGCGGGTGAGCACGGGGCAGAGGTAGAGGTTGGATCATGTGGGAGAACGGGAGGGGGGGGGGGAGCGGGCGGGCGATGGGGTGTGGAGGGGGTCTTGGAGCGTGTGGGCGATGGGGTCTGGAGGCGCGGGGCTGGATCTTGCGAGGGGGTAGAGGTCGGGGGGAGGTGGGGCGGAGTTTGCGGGCGAGCACAAGGCAGAGACATGAGGGGTTGGATCCTGCGGGCGAACGAGGGAGGATGGGGGGCTGGAGCGGCGGGCGATGGGTTGTGGAGGGGGTCCTGGAGCTTGCAGGGCGATGGGGTCTAGAGGTACGGGGCTGGATCTTGCAAGGGGGCGGCGGTCGGGGGGAAGGTGGGGCGGAGCTTGCGGTCGAGCAAGCGGTGGAGGCGCAAGGCTGAAGCTTGTGGCCAAGCGGGGGGTGGGGGATGGAGCATGCGGGGGGGATGGAGGCACGCAGGCAGAGGAAGGGGTTCTGACCTGGAGCTTGGAAGGTACGCGCCTGAGGGACCTGGTACTTGCAGGGTAGAGGTGCGTGGACCAGGAGGGTCCGACCTGGTGCTTGGGCGGCGCGGGGGGGGGGGGGACCTGGAGCTTGTAGGACAGAGATGCACGAGCAGTTAGGGTCCGACCTAGAGCTCGGGAGGTGTGCAGGGGGGGAGGGGCTATGGATGGTATGCTGGGGGTGGAGGCACGGGGAGGGGGGAAGGCTGTATCTCACAGGCACGGAGCGGAGGCACGGGGACCGGGAAAAGCTAGAGCTCGCATGCGGGGGAGCGGGGGTCGGAGGCACGGGGCGGAGGGGGGCAACTTGCCGGGGACGAGAGGGAGGGCCTGGGGCTTGCTGGAGGAGGGAGAGGGGCATCATTTTATTTGTTGTACCGAATGACATTATGTTATAAATATGATGTGTTTCGAAGGGCAAAATGGTCACCATATAACTTTTTCCGTCAGATTTAACGGAGAATTGAGACATAACTTGACACAGGGTTATATCATGTAAAGGTTAAGCATTATTCGGAGTTCTGGAGATAATCCGTGATTATTGAAGGTTTCTGGATGAAGTTACTCAGGATTATGGGAGTAAATATCCCTTAAATTAACCCATCCTCCTCGCCTGATTCCCGTCACCCAAGATTCCACAACGGCAATGTGATATTTCGTGCGTGGAGTGGGGACCACGCAAGAGGAAAATGCGTGGCCCCGAAGTGTGAAGTTTAGATGGTGGAGTGGGGACCACGCAAGAGGGAGAAGCGTGGCGCCGTTAGAAATAGGAGAGAGGGCCTGACTTGCATGAAAAGAAAAAAAGAGAGGGCGGTTCAAAAGGGGGGCGGTGCATGGCATGGCTATAAATAGCAGGGGGGTGTACGTTACATTCAGTATACAAGAGAAGAGGGAGAGGGAGTCACAAGAAAAGAGAGAGAGAGTGCGAAGAAAGAGAAGTGCGGGGGTTAGAGAGAGAGAAGAAGTGTTGGTGGATAAGAGAGAGAGAGTAAGAGAGAGAGAGAAGAAGAGAGAGAAGGAGTAATCTATTCTTATTAAGGTATGGTTTTGTTACCATTTTGTCATGTGATCAAATAATTATAGCATGGTTATTTTTACCAATCTGTCTTTTGCTCAAACAAATATAGTATGACTCTACTATTGGCCCATTTTATCAAATAAATATAGCGTTATGCTGTCAAAATAGATATTTGCATTCCTCTATACTTAACCTTTTGAAGGGCATCTGGTTGCACATTTTAATTACTTCTTAGTTATTTTATCATCGTTCTGTACATTAAGTTTTTAATTTATTTGAAATTATTAAGATTGCATCTTGTATGATGAATTCTATATTAAAATAATTATGTCAAAATAATGTCTGATTTAGTATTACTGTGATAATTGAATAAATAACATCGCAAGATTTCCAAGATTTGTTTGTAATTGATTAAATATAATGACACCGTAACGACACTTGGAGCTAAGTGCTACGTGAAAGCGGGAGCCATCTCTAGAGTCCATGTGTCGGGTCTGTGACGAGCCGCTAAATACGATATTTAATTCGTGTTCGTTGTGGTACGTGTACTTAGCGATTCAGTCAGAACCGAGAGAAGATCTCCGTGAAGAGTGTCTCGGCTTAATTTATATGCCGGGCAAGTCCGGGGTCGAACTCAGGGAGGCAAAGGAACAACTTTGGGGTTAATTCGAAAATTAAGTTTTAGATTTCAGTGTGGTATTTTTTTTTATATTTTTTTATGCAAGTAGAATGCCAAAAACAAAATGCGGGTTAATTACAACACTAAGGAAACATACAACAAGGCCAAATTAATTTTAATGGAAAAGAAGTCCAAATTAGCCAATTCGTATTTTTCCTAGAGTCCTAATCCAGAGATGAACACAAAACACATTTTTTTTAAATTTTAGGAGTTAAAATGCAATAAATAAAAATACACACTTTTTAAGGGTTTTTTTTGCAATTTCTCACACAAACAGTAAGTAAAAATTATGAAAAACTTACTGGAATGAAAACATGATGCAAGAAGACTACAGTAATTTTTTTGGAATTTTCTGACAAAGTATGAATTTTTTATGGATTTTTTAGTGAAGACAGAGTGGAAATGAGTAATTAATTCCTATTAAATCCACATTATCAAATTAGTCAGAGATCAAATTATCTCACATAGATATTTTTATGTGCAATCCAGGAGAATTGAAATTTCACAAAAAGAATATACGTGGATTTAATTAAAAATCAAATACTAAAAACACTCTACAATTTATTTAAGGCACAAGACAACTCCATTTTGGATGAAATTTGGACAGTAACTTAAGCACTCATCAAAGCATCAAATATAATTTTTGTGGAATTTTTAGAGCAACCGTGTGTTAGATATGAATTTAAGAGCACTGAATAGGTAAAATATGCAAAGTTTCAGTTAATCAATTATAATTAATTACCCACGAGTCACAAAAGTATAAATAAATACCCACAATGTAGAGAATTAGTTGCTCAACATGAAAACATTTTTCATTGAATATAAAGATGCATAACAGGTGTCCGAATTAAAGTGCAAACACAGGGGTGTTTGTGCAAAACTGAAATTAAAAAATACAATGCAAATTATGTTCAGGGACTAGTTTGTAATTACAGAAACATGAAAAGATATATATGCAATTTGTACAAATAAAAAAATTGAAAAGCACCTTTCTTCTCCCTGGATTGTGCGCAGGTGGTGAACCCAACTTGAGCGGAGGGGAGGCCGGCGGTTGGCGCGGTGGAGGGCAGAGGCACGGAGGCGCGGCACGCTCGCCGGCGCACGGAGGAGGCAGGCGACGCGCTGGCGGAGAGAACGGGGGGCACGGGCGGAGGAGGCGCTGGCGATCCTTGCAGCTGGAGGAGATCATGATGGGCGTGGAGCGGCGCTGGCGCCGCACGCACGCGGCGGCCCACGCGCGGGCGGCGGCCCACGCGCGGGCGGCGGAGGCGCTGGCGATCCTTGCGGCTGGAGGCGGCCGGAGGGGCGGAGCGCGGGGACGCGGTGTCTTGACCGTGGAAGAAGAAGGAGAGGGGGGGGGGTGGGGCGTGGCTGCTGTGGGCGGCTGCTCCCTCCTCCATAATTTTTTTTGTTTTTTTTTGTTTTTTTTTTGCTGCTGTATGACAAACCTTTTTTTAATTTTTTTAATTTTTTTTGTTTTTGTTATACAGGAAATGCAAATGATATGGCAAAGAGGAGGGAAAAATGATGGTGAAGGTGGTAATAAGGAAGGTGGTGGTAATATGATGAGGGTGATGGTATGACGTGGTTGGTGAATGATGGGGAAGATGATGAAAATGATATGATTATGAAACAATAAGGAAATAAAAAATATTAGATAAAATAAAACAACAAGATAAATGAGGAGAAATCCTTACCTGATCTTCGCCGGATTGGCAGAGCAGCTACGCTGGACTCCTGTCGTCGCCTCGATCCGATTGACGAAATAAAAATCGGAGAAGCTGAGCGAGCTCGATGGGGAACTCGTGACGCGAAGCGGAGCTCCGCGGATCTCACCTGAAGGAGGTCGTCGCTTGAGGACGATGCTTCGCAGCTGTCACCAACAAAACACTCCAAGCTCTCTCCTTATTCTATAAGAATGGTGGATGGGGAAAATTGTGGATGTAAGGAGGAATATAAAGTGAAGAGAAAGGGAGGTTAGGATGGAGGTGGTGTTGAATGGGAGTTAGATTAATGGTGGAGTTGAATGGAGGTTAGATGAAGAATGTGGGGTGGAATGGGAGTTGAAAGAAGACTTGGAGGTTAATGGAGGAAAATAGAAGTTATTGTAGAGAATGAGAAAATAAATAAATAATATATAAAGTATGCTACTTTAAATACAACAAAATTAAAGAGGAAAAAAATGATGAATTTACAAGTGAATACATACAACATGTACAATTTTTTTGTTTGCTTTTCTAATATGTATTTTTTTCTTTTTAATAAGAGATATTTACAATGGAAAAAATACAATAAAATAGTATAATCAAAATATAACACAAGTATGATTTTTTTGTATTTTTACTAATTAAGAAAGATAAAATAAAAATGAAGAAGGAATGAATATATACATAATATACAATGTACATCTAGGTCCCAAAACCCAACTTTTACAAATGAGCTCCGATTTTAATGAAACCACTTCCGTTGGATAGATAATTTTCTAACTTGAACTTTAAAAGTGAGTTTGGTGAATTTGGAGTTCATACGGAGCGGGAATTTGGCTTGGAACTTGGTCTTTACGGCTTTTTCCTTTTAGGATCTAGGAGCATTTGTTTGAGGTAAATTTTGTTTTATATTTTTTTGTATTTTTATATACATTGATATGAACATGTTGGAGAAAGAATTAGCCAAAAAGGAGTTGAAATGAAATTATTAAAAATACATGAAGTTTTGGGCTATTTACATGTGAAAAACTCCCTTGATTTTGCGGCTTTTTATTGTAATTATTTTGTAGAATCTAGTATATATTAATTAATATATTTTATTTAAAAGAGTCATTTTGTTAATTTATAGATTTTATATACATTTATTAGGGAATTTACTCGTGGATTTTGCTAAGATCAAGATATTGAGATGATGAATCGTGGATTCATCAGTCTGCGGGAACCATTAACGACCAATGGAGCTAAGTGCTACGCGATTTAAAGCGGGAGCCACCACTAGAGTCCATATGGTCAGGTCCTGAGAGACATATTGGCCAAAGAGGGCAACACCTACCGGAGGTGTCAGGGTTCAAAGGAACCTAAGTGAACAAGTATATCAGCTGATGTCACTATTGGTTGATTGATTGAAATGGATCACATGTGCCAGTGGTTGACTAATGATTTAATAGTTAATTATATTACTGACTAATTGTTATTGTCAAGTCCCAGAATTATTGTCAACAAAAATTTTGCCATGGAAAAATGATTGCCAAGAATATTATGATTAGTAAATTGCCCATGGATTTTCAATGATACATCTGATAAAATTTGATAATATTCTGATATGTTTTCATTAGTCATTTTATCGTTATTGTAAGCATTTGATAAAGTTTTCAGTCTCCTATTGATACCATACCAAGCATGTTGCTTACGAGCATTTTCTTTGTATGCTCATGTGGTTGCCCTACCACAGATACTGTAGAAGAGTGAATCAGGAGGAGACACGGTGCCATACAAGAAAATTTTAACTTAGAAGATCTGACCGCTCGAGGAGTTCTCTTTTTGTTAGGTTACCTTGTACCTGAGAGACTACTCTAACCTGTAATAGTTCCTTTTGTATTAATGATAAACTTGAATTTTCTTGTGAAATGTGTAACGACCGCGACTGAGTACTACCCAGGGCCGACGTGGCATTTGATAAATGTATTTTAAATGCTTTCGTTGGGCCGCTCGGATCCGAGATCGTTATAGGTGGTATCAGAGCATAATTTCACTTAACCACACCTCGAATTTTGTGACTTAGCTATTAAGGACTAAACCTAGATTTTTTTTAATTGTAGATGGAAGGGGAACTTATTCCCAGGGATAGTAAGCCTGAGCCTTCACAATATCAACAAGCCCAATTTATGGCGGAGATGGGATGATGGATGCAAAAAGAACGAGAACAATTTTTTAAGATGCAGGAACAAACAAAAGGAGAAGGCGTGACTTTAAGAAAATTTCTCCAGCTTGATCCGCCCATATATAATGGAGAACCAGATCCTGAGAAAGCTGAACACTGGCTTAAGGAGATAGAGCTGACTTTTAGTGCATTAGATTGTCCAGACGAGAAAAAAGTTGCTTTTGCCATGTTTAGATTGCGAGCTGAGGCAAAAGACTGCCAGGTGCTTCGCATTCATTTATATCTAGTAGAATTGCTAGACAGCTTAATTACCCACTATAAAAATGTCATGCATCTTGTTTGTTGCATCACCATTGGGTGAACTGGGGAGAGCAGAATTCTTTTTGCATAATGTTGCTATAGAGATTGAAACTAGAAAGTCAGAAGCAAACCTAGTTCTTCTTAATATGATTGATTATGATGTCATTCTAGGAATGGATTGGTTGTACGAGAACTTTGCAAATGTTATTTGTAGGGAAAAGAAGGTCGTATTATGTAGGCCAGGTGAGCCTAAGTTTCAAATTAGAGGTTTTAAGAGAAATACACAGAAAGTAATTATCTCTTCAATGAAAACATGTCAGCTGATATCAAAAGGATGTGTGGATTTTCTTGCCAGCATTGTAAAGACCGATGCCCAGCCCATCTCTATAAGAGTCTGCCTGTGGTTAGGGAATACCCAGAAGTATTTCCAGAAGACCTTCTTGGTTTGTCTCCACCTAGAGAAGTGGATTTTACTATTGATATTATTCCAGGAGCATCTCCTATTTCAAAGCCACCCTATCGTATGACTCCAACAGAGTTAGCAGAACTTAAGAAGCAATTAGAAGAACTATTAGAGAAGGGCTTGATCCAACCCAGCATTTCTCCTTGGGGTGCACCAGTACTATTTGTCAAAAAGAAGGATGGGATTCTTAGACTCTGCATTGACTATAGAGCCATGAACCAGATTACTATAAAAAACAAGTATCCTTTACCCCGCATAGATGACCTATTTGATCAATTGCAGAAAGCAATAATCTTTTCGAAGATTGATTTGAGGTCAGGTTATCACCAACTAAGGATTAAGATAGATGATATTCCAAAAACTGCCTTCAGATCCAGATACGGACATTATGAATTTCGGGTAATGCTATTTGGATTGACTAATGCACCTGCAGCTTTTATGAGCCTCATGAACAGAGTATTTCGGGAATTCCTGGACAAATTTGTGATAGTGTTTGTGGATGATATTCTTATTTACTCAGAAAACAAGAGTCAGCATGAAGAACACTTGAGTATAGTGTAAGAGACATTAAAGCATCGCAAACTTTATGCCAAATTTTCAAAATGTGAATTTTGGCTAGATAAAGTGATGTTTCTTGGACATATTATTTCTAAAGATGGCATATCTGTTGATCCATCTAAGGTTGAGGATGTTTTAAGATGGAATCAACCGAAGGCTGTCACTGAAGTACGTAGCTTCTTGGGATTGGCTGGTTATTATAGACGATTTATTCAGGACTTCTCAAAATTAGCTTCACCATTAACCAAGCTAATAAGGAAAGATACCAAATTCCTTTGGAATCAACAATGTGAGGAGAGTTTCCAGAAACTGAAGAATATGTTGACTTCAGCTCCTATATTGACACTTTCATCAGGGATAGGAGGGTTTTCAGTGCACACTGACGCCTCAGGGTCAGGAATCGGTGCAGTCCTTATGCAGCATGGTAGGGTTGTTGCCTATGCCTCTAGACAACTGAAGACACATGAACGTAATTATCCTACACATGATTTAGAGCTAGCAGCAGTAGTATTTGCCTTGAAATTATGGAGACATTATCTATATGGGGAGAAATTTCAAGTAATGACTGATCACAAGAGTCTTAAATATTTGTTCTCGCAGAAAGTCTTGAACATGAGGCAACGTAGATGGCTTGAATTATTTAAAGACTATGACTTCACATTAGAGTATCACCCATGGAAGATTAATAAGGTAGCGGATGCGCTTAGCAGGAAATGGGAATCTCAATGCGCCATCATGAGACTTCAATGGAAACTCATGCAGGATTTAGTTGAATGGAGACCTTTTAAGGATCAAGATCATACTATTTTTATGGCTGGATTACAAATTCAATCTGCTTTAGTTGGAAGAATATTAGCAGCACAGAAAGATGATCCTGAGCTACCTCAGATGATTGAATCCTCAAAGAAACCCAATAGTGAGCTCTTTATTGCTATTGATGGAGGCTTACGATTCAAGAATCGCATATGGGTTCCTAATAACGAAAATATTAAGAAAGAAGAAGCACACAGTTCCATGTACTCCATTCATCCAGGAAGCACAAAAATGTATAGGGATTTGAAAAGAAATTTTTGGTGGAGAAAAATGAAGCTCGAAATTGCAGAATTCGTAGCCAAATGTCCTATTTGTCAGCTTGTAAAGATCGAGCACCAGAGACCACCTGGGAAGCTGCAACCATTAGACCTACCACAATGGAAATGAGAACACATTACAATGGATTTTATAGTAGGATTGTCAGTTACAAAGGGTTCTAAGTATGATACTATTTGGGTAATTGTTGATCGTCTGACTAAAACAGCACATTTCCTACCTATACGACCTGGCCAGTCCACAGAGAGTCTAGCTAAGCTATATGTACATGAAATAGTAAAACTGCATGGAGTGCTTGTGTCAATTGTCTCTGATCGAGATACACGTTTCACATCAAGATTCTGGAAAAAGTTTGAATGATGCATTGGGAACAAATTTGAAGTTTAGCACATCTTTTCATCCACAAACAGATGGACAGTCAGAGAGGATCATCCAAACGCTAGAGGATATGCTTCGAGCATGTGCATTAGATTTTGCAGGAAATTGGGACTTCCATCTACCTTTGGTCGAATTTGCTTATAATAATAATTACCACAGTAGCATTGGGATGGCCCCCTATGAAGCATTGTACGGTAGACCATGCCGTTTTCCTTTATGTTGGAGTGATGTTGGAGAAAAGAAAATACTTGGACCTGAGCTAGTAATAGACACTGTTGAGAAAGTTGATATTATAAAAAGGAGATTGTTAGCAGCTCAAAACAGACAAAAGAGCTACGCCGATAATAGAAGAAGAGAGCTGAGTTTTGAAATAGGTGATAAATTTTTTTATAAAAGTCTCTCCTATGCGTGGAGTTGTTCGATTCGGGAAAAGAGGAAAGTTAAATCTTAGGTACATTGGACCATTCGCAATCACCAAGAAGATTGGAGAAGTTGCTTATCAGGTTGATCTTCCTTCTCAATTCAAGAATCTGCATAATGTTTTCCATGTCTCCATGCTAAGGAAATATATACCCGATCCTTCACATGTAATTGAATATGAAATTCCTGAGGTAGAAGTCGACTTATCCTATGAAGAGAGACCTATCAAGATCATTGATCGAAAGGAAAACAGGCTAAGACGACGCACAATATCTATGGTGAAGGTCTTATGGAAACATCACAAGCGTGAAGATGCTACTTGGGAGATTGAAGACGAGATGAAAGCTAAGTATCCTGAACTCTTTGGTAAGCCTTTTAGCTTTTAAATTTCGGGACGTTTTTTTAGTAGGGTAAATTGTGATATTTCGTGCGTGGAGTGGGGACCACGCAAGAGGAAAATGCGTGGCCCCGAATTGTGAAGTTTAGGCGGTGGAGTGGGGACCACGCAAGAGGGAGAAGCGTGGCCCCGTTAGAAATAGGAGAGAGGGCCTGACTTGCATGAAAAGAAAAAAAGAGAGGGAGGTTCAAAAGGGGGCGGTGCATGGCATGGCTATAAATAGCAGGGGGGTGTACATTACATTCAGTATACAAGAGAAGAGGGAGAGGGAGTCGCGAGAAAAGAGAGAGAGAGAGTGCGAAGAAAGAGAGAGTGCGGGGGTTAGAGAGAGAGAGAAGAAGTGTTGGCGGATAAGAGAGAGAGAGAGTAAGGGAGAGAGAGAAGAAGAGAGAGAAGGAGTAATCTATTCTTATTAAGGTATGGTTTTGTTACCATTTTGTCATGTGATCAAATAATTATAGCATGGTTATTTTTACCAATCTGTCTTTTGCTCAAACAAATATAGTATGACTCTACTATTGGCCCATTTTATCAAATAAATATAGCGTTATGCTGTCAAAATAGATATTTGCATTCCTCTATACTTCACCTTTTGAAGGGCATCTGGTTGCACATTTTAATTACTTCTTAGTTATTTTATCATCGTTCTGTACATTAAGTTTTTAATTTATTTGAAATTATTAAGATTGCATCTTGTATGATGAATTCTGTATTAAAACAATTATGTCAAAATAATGTCTGATTTAGTATTACTGTGATAATTGAGTAAATAACATCGCAAGATTTCCAAGATTTATTTGTAATTGATTAAATATAATGGCACCGTAACGACACTTGGAGGTAAGTGCTACGCGAAAGCGGGAGCCACCTCTAAAGTTCATGTGTCGGGTCTGCGGGAACCATTAACGACCAATGGAGCTAAGTGCTACGCGATTTAAAGCGGGAGCCACCACTAGAATCCATATGGTCGGGTCCTGAGAGACATATTGGCCAAAGAGGGCAACACCTACCGGAGGTGTCAGGGTTCAAAGGAACCTAAGTGAACAAATATATCAGTTGATGTCACTATTGGTTGATTGATTGAAATGTACCACATGTGCCAGTGGTTGACTAATGATTTAATAGTTAATTATATTACTGACTAATTGCAATTGTCAAGTCCCAGAATTATTGTCAACAAAAATTTTGCCATGGAAAAATGATTGCCAAGAATATTATGATTAGTAAATTGCCCATGGATTTTCAATGATACATCTGATAAAATTTGATAATATTCTGATATGTTTTCATTAGTCATTTTATCGTTATTGCAAGCATTTGATAAAGTTTTCAGTCTCCTATTTATACCATACCAAGCATGTTGCTTACGAGCATTTTCTTTGTACGCTCCTGTGGTTGCCCTGCCACAGATACTGTAGAAGAGTGAATCGGGAGGAGACACGGTGCCATACAAGAAAATTTTGACTTAGAAGATCTGACCGCTCATGGAGTTCTCTTTTTGTTAGGTTACCTTGTACTTGAGAGACTACTCTAACCTGTAATAGTTCCTTTTGTATTAATGATAAACTTGATTTTTCTTGTGAAATGTGCAATGACCGCGACCGAGTAACCCCCGGGACCTACGTGGCATTTGATAAATGTATTTTAAATGCTTTCGTTGGGCCGCTCCGATCCGGGGTCGTTACAGGTGGTATCAGAGCGTAATTTCACTTAACCACACCTCGGATTTTGTGACTTAGCTATTAAGGACTAAACCTAGATTTTTTTAATTGTAGATGGAAGGGTAACTTATTCCCAAGGATAGTGAGCCTGAGCCTTCACAATATCAACAAGCCCAATTTATGGCGGAGATGGGACTATGGATGCAAAAAGAAAGAGAATAATTTTTTAAGATGCAGGAACAAACAAAAGGAGAAGGCGTGACTTTAAGAAAATTTCTCCTGCTTGATCCGCCCATATATAATGGAGAATCAGATCCTGAGAAAGCTGAACACTGGCTTAAGGAGATAGAGCTAACTTTTAGTGCATTAGATTGTCCAGACAAGAAAAAGGTTACTTTTGCCATGTTTAGATTGCGAGCTGAGGCAAAAGACTGGTGGGAGACTTGTAAGGTGTTCATTTTGAGAATGAACCAAATGTACCTTGGAGTAAGTTTGTGAATCACTTTACCGAGCACTTTATTCCATTAAGTGCAAGGTTAAAGAAGAGACAAGAGTTCATTGAACTGCAACAAAATGATTTGACTCTAGATGCTTATATTATAGTCTAGAAAAATATGGCAAAGGAATTTGTGCCACTGAGTGGGAACGGGCAAAGAAATATATTATGGGAATAAAGACAGGCTTAAGATCAAAAGTTCTAGCCAGTATGCCAGAGACCTTAGTCAAGGCAGTGGATGCGGCCACAGTGATAAATGAAGAATATCAGATGACCCTAAATCAGCAAAAGAGATCTGGAAAGATGATTGGAAGTGGGACTTCTCAAGGCCCAAGCAAAAAGATGAAAATGGGATTTCCTAGTAGGGAGGAGGAAGGAGCTAGACCCACTGAAAAATCAGGCTCTCCTAATTGTCCCCACTGCGGAAGAAGGTATTATGGGAAATGTTATAAGCTGACTGGAGCTTGTCTTAAATGTGGGCAGATGGGACATTTCATTCGTAACTGCCCTATGATGAAAGCTTCTGATGATAAGGGAAAGACAACAGAACCCAAGAAGAAAATTATGGGACGAGTATACTCCATGATGACTAGGCAGGCAGAGGATCCAAACCAAGTTATAGAAGGTACACTTTTGATTTCAGACATTCTCGCAAAAGTTCTTTATGATCCACGTGCTTCACATTCATTTATATCTAGTAGAATTGCTAGACAACTTGAATTACCCACTATAGAAATGTCATGCATCTTGTTTGTTGCATCACCATTGGGTGAACTGGGGAAAGCAGAATTCTTTTTGCATAATGTTCCTATAGAGATTGAAACTAGAAAGTCAGAAGCAAACCTAGTTCTGCTTAATATGACTGATTATGATGTCATTCTAGGAATGGATTGGTTGTACGAGAACTTTGCAAATGTTATTTGTAGGGAAAAGAAGGTCGTATTATGTAGACCAGGTGAGCCTGAGTTTCAAATTAGAGGTTTTAAGAGAAATACACAGAAAGTAATTATCTCTTCAATGAAGGCATGCCAGCTGATATCAAAAGGATGTGTGGGTTTTCTTGCCAGCATAGTAAAGACCGATGCCCAGCCCATGTCTATAGAGAGTCTGCCTGTGGTTAGGGAATACCCAGAAGTATTTCCAGAAGATCTTCCTGGTTTGCCTCCACCTAGAGAAGTGGATTTTACTATTGATATTATTCCAGGAGCATCTCCTATTTCAAAGCCACCCTATCGTATGACTCCAACAGAGTTAGCAGAACTTAAGAAGCAATTATAAGAACTATTAAAGAAGGGCTTCATCCAACCCAGCATTTCTCCTTGGGGTGCACCAGTACTATTTGTCAAAAAGAAGGATGGGACTCTTAGACTCTACATTGACTATAGAGCCCTGAACCAGATTACTATCAAAAACAAGTATCCTTTACCCCGCATACCTATTTGATCAATTGCAGAAAGCTACAATCTTTTCGAAGATTGATTTGAGGTCAGGTTATCACCAACTGAGGATTAAGACAGATGATATTCCAAAAGCTGCCTTCAGATCCAGATACGGACATTATGAATTTCAGGTAATGCCATTTGGATTAATTAATGCACCTGCAGCTTTTATGAGCCTCATGAATAGAGTATTTGGGAATTCCTGGACAAATTTGTGATAGTCTTTGTGGATGATATTCTTATTTACTCAGAAAACAAGAGTCAGCATGAAGAACACTTGAGGATAGTGTTAGAGATATTAAAGCATCACAAACTTTATGCTAAATTTTCAAAATGTGAATTTTGACTAGATAAAGTGATGTTTCTTGGACATATTATTTTTAAAGATGGCATATCTGTTGATCCATCTAAGGTTGAGGCTGTTTTAAGATGGAATCAACCGAAGACTGTCACTGAAGTACGTATTCTTGGGATTGGCTGGTTATTATAGACGATTTATTCATGACTTCTCAAAAATAGCTTTACCATTAACCAAGCTGATAAGGAAAGATACCAAATTCCTTTGGAATCCACAATGTGAGGAGAGTTTCCAGAAACTGAAGAATATGTTGACTTCAGCTCCTATATTGACACTTCCATCTGGGACAGGAGGGTTTTCAGTGCACACTGACGCCTTAGGGTCAGGACTCGATGCAATCCTTATGCAGCATGGTAGGGTTGTTGCCTATGCCTCTAGACAACTGAATACACATGAACGTAATTATCCTACACATGATTTAGAGCTAGCAGCAGTAGTATTTGCCTTGAAATTATGGAGGCATTATCTATATGGGGAGAAATTTCAAGTAATGACTGATCACAAGAGTCTTAAATATTTGTTCTCTCAGAAAGACTTGAACATGAGGCAACGTAGATGGCTTGAATTATTGAAAGACTATGACTTCTCATTAGAGTATCACACAGGGAAGATTAATAAGGTAGCGGATGCGCTTAGCAGGAAATGGGAATCTCAATGCGCCGGCATGAGACTTCAATGGAAACTCATGGAGGATTTAGTTGAATGGAGACCTTTTAAGGATCAAGATCATACTATTTTTATGGCTGGATTACAAATTCAATCTTCTTTAGTTGGAAGAATATTAGCAGCACAGAAAGATGATCCTGAGCTACCTCAGATGATTGAATCCTCAAAGAAACCCAATAGTGAGCTCTTTATTGCTATTGATGGAGGCTTACGATTCAAGAATCGCATATGGGTTCCTAATAACGAAAATATTAAGAAAGAAGAAGCACACAGTTCCATGTACTCCATTCATCCAGGAAGCACAAAAATGTATAGGGATTTGAAAAGAAATTTTTGGTGGAGAAAAATGAAGCTCGAAATTGCAGAATTCGTAGCCAAATGTCCTATTTGTCAGCTTGTAAAGATCGAGCACCAGAGACCACCTGGGAAGCTGCAACCATTAGACCTACCACAATGGAAATGGGAACACATTACAATGGACTTTATAGTAGGATTGTCAGTTACAAAGGGTTCTAAGTATGATACTATTTGGGTAATTGTTGACCGTCTGACTAAAACATCACATTTCCTACCTATACGACATGGGCGGACCCACATATTGGGTATGGGAGGCACATGCCCTCCCTAAATTATCACATCCCTTTTATTTTGTATTATTAAAAATTTTAAAAATGTGGCAATATATGGTTGTGCCCCTCCCACATTCAAGAATTATGAATATGAAATCCACATGAACCCTCTGTGCCCCACATCATCCGAGAATTTAGAATTGGAATCGTGCCCTCCATATAGGGATGCAAATGGTTACGGATATATCTGTATCTGATCCGTCTCCGTATCCGTTTTATACAGATTTTGATGTCTGTATCCGTAAAATGTATGCAGATATGGATATCATTTTAATATCCACAAACATCCTTATCCGTATATCATATAGAAATATAGTCATAGATTTATTTTTAACCCTACATAGCATAATTCTATACCTTCTTTTATCATGTTTGTATACTTTTCATGATGAAAACACAGCTAGTAAATTTATATCATGTGTTTCTATCTAATTCGTATATATTTTAAATCAATCTATAGAGCATTTCTAGCATTACGCGTATGCGATCCGTATCCGTTTTACATCCGTATCGATTTTTTAAGGATATGGTAAGATAGTTTTAATATCCGTCAATATCCGCATCTACATTCGTATTCAAAAATGGATAAGGATATGGTAATACATATATCCATGTCCGTATCCGTCCATTTGCATCCCTACCTCCATCCCTCCCCATGCCTCGTGCACTCCACCCCCGGATCCCAGTTTGGCTCCGCACATTCTCTCTAGGTCGATGCTCTTCCCCGAGTCTCCTCCATGCAGTGATACGTATCCCAATACTTCGCCTCTCCTCTCGAGTCCCTGATAAGAGCACGTCTCAACACCAGACACCCTCGGCTCTCTCGCGGTCATCTCTCTCTCCAGTCTTGGATGTGCCACAACAAGGAGTAGGAGCACATGCAATCTCAACTCCCTTGTAACCTCATAGTTTTCATATACTACAAGTCTCCAACTCCAATGCATGTAACAATAACACAATGTCTTCGTTCTTCGTAGGCATATATGTGTATGTTTGAGCAAAACATATGTCATTTTACCAATTGGGTAATGCAATCAGAATCAATTTTTTTACCAATACGTACGCTAATGTTGTAGATGTTACTTGGGTGCTTTGCAATTGTTTAATTGACCATTATTTATGTCGCTATTTTATGTTGGATATTTTTCATGAGTTGAAATCATGATTTTCAAATCATGATTTAAAAAAAGAGAGGTTTACATCTTATCTCCTATCACTTCCATAAACTTTTATATGCAAAACAATTCTTTATATGTCTCTATGCATATGTATATTCATATTGATTTATTTTTTCTTGTAATATCATTTATTTATTTTCTATTTATGTATGCCCCACGTAGGCTGTAATCCTAGGTCCGCCACTGCTATACGATCTGGCCAATCCACAGAGAGTCTAGCTAAGCTATATGTACATGAAATAGTAAAACTGCATGGAGTGCCTGTGTCAATTGTCTCTGATCGAGATATACGTTTCACATCAAGATTCTGGAAAAGTTTGAATGATGCATTGGGAACAAATTTGAAGTTTAGCACATCTTTTCATCCACAAACAGATGGACAATCAGAGAGGACCATCCAAACGCTAGAGGATATGTTTCGAGCATGTGCATTAGATTTTGCAGGAAATTGGGACTTCCATCTACCTTTGGTCGAATTTGCTTATAATAATAGTTACCACAATAGCATTGGGATGGCCCCCTATGAAGCATTGTACGGTAGACCATGCCGCTCTCCTTTATGTTGGAGTGATGTTGGAGAAAAGAAAATACTTGGACCTGAGCTAGTACTAGACACTGTTGAGAAAGTTGATATTATAAAAAGGAGATTGTTAGCAGCTCAAAACAGACAAAAGAGCTATATCGATAATAGAAGAAGAGAGCTGAGTTTTGAAATAGGTGATAAAATTTTTATAAAAGTCTCTCATATGCGTGGAGTTGTTTGATTCGGGAAAAGAGGAAAGTTAAATCCTAGGTACATAGGACCATTCGCAATCACCAAGAAGATTGGAGAAGTTGCTTATCAGGATGATTTTCCTTCTCAATTCAAGAATCTGCATAATGTTTTCCATGTCTCCATGCTAAGGAAATATATACTCGATCCTTCACATGTAATTGAATATGAAATTCCTGAGGTAGAAGTCGACTTATCCTATGAAGAGAGACCTATCAAGATCATTGATCGAAAGGAAAACAGGCTGAGACGACGCACAATATCCATGGTGAAGGTCTTATGGAAACATCACAAGCGTGAAGAGGCTACTTGGGAGATTGAAGACGAGATGAAAGCTAAGTATCCTGAACTCTTTGGTAAGCCTTTTAGCTTTTAAATTTCGGGACGAAATTTTTTTAGTAGGGTAGATTGTGATATTTTGTGCGTGGAGTGGGGACCACACAAGAGGGAGAAGCGTGGCCCCGTTAGAAATAGGAGAGAGGGCCTGACTTGCATGAAAAGAAAAAAAAAGTGAGGGCGGTTCAAAAGGGGGCGGTGCATGGCATGGCTATAAATAGCAGGGGGGAGGGGGGTGTACGTTACATTCAGTATACAAGAGAAGAGGGAGAGGGAGTTGCGAGAAGAGAGAGAGAGAGAGTGCGAAGAAAGAGAGAGTGCGGGGGTTAGAGAGAGAGAGAGAAGAAGTGTTGGCGGATAAGAGAGAGAGAGAGAGTAAGGGAGAGAGAGAGAAGAAGAGAGAGAAAGAGTAATCTATTCTTATTAAGGTATGGTTTTGTTACCATTTTGTCCTATGATCAAATAATTATATCACGGTTATTTTTACCAATCTGTCTTTTGCTCAAACAAATATAGTATGATTCTACTATTGGTCAATTTTATCAAATAAATATAGCGTTATGCTGTCAAAATAGATATTTGCATTCCTCTATACTTCACCTTTTGAAGGGCATCTGGTTGCACGTTTTAATTACTCCTTAGTTATTTTATCATCGTTCATTAAGTTTTTAATTTGTTTGAAATTATTAAGATTGCATCTTGTATGATGAATTCTGTATTAAAACAATTATGTCAAAATAATGTCTGATTTAGTATTACTGTGATAATTGAATAAATAACATCGCAAGATTTCCAAGATTTATTTATAATTGATTAAATATAATGGCACCGTAACGACACTTGGAGCTAAGTGCTACGCGAAAGCGGGAGCCACCTCTAGAGTCCATGTGTCGGGTTTGCGGGAACCATTAACGACCAATGGAGCTAAGTGCTATGCGATTTAAAGCGGGAGCCACCACTAGAGTCCATATGGTCGGGTCCTGAGAGACATATTGGCCAAAGAGGAACACCATGCAATCGAACAACATCACGAAAAAACAAATCAGCGACATGAGATGCATCTGATGTTTTTTTACATGCAATGAAGTGTGCCATTTAGAAAATCTGTCCACAACCACAAAAATAGAGTCAACTTTCCGTACCGTGAGGGGGTAAGTCTAGCACAAAATCCATAGTGATGTCTTCCCAGGGTCGCAGAGGAATCGACAGAGGTGTATACAACCCAGTGTTCTGCCTATGGCCTTTGAATCTTTGACATGTTTTGCATTTTTGTACGAACTTTGTAGCATCCTTTCGCAATTGCGGCCAATAAAATCGCTCTTGGAGAAGGACCAAGGTTTTATCCCTTCCAAAGTGTCCAGCTAAGCCACCGTTATGTAGTTCTGAAATTAGGTTCTCTCGAAGAGAAGTGGCAGGGATGTACAGTTGGTGGGCCTTGAACAGGAATCCTTCATGAAGGACATAAGTGGATGTCGGATCCTGTCCAGTATCAACACATTATGCATAAGCTTGTCCGAAGTCAGGATCAGTGGGGTAGAGATCCTTGAGTGTGTCAAATCCTATATTGCTGACGGTCATTGTGGTCAGGGCATGTGCTCGTCTGCTTAACGCGTCAGCCACGCGATTCAGGGTGCCAGCCTTGTGCTTGAGATGGAACGTGTATTCTTGGAGGAAACTAACCCATTTGGCATGACGCTTGTTAAGGGTCTTCTAAGAGTTCAGATATCGTAAAGCTTCATGATCAGAATTAAGGACAAAATTCACGCTGGATTAGATAATGCCTCCAATGCTTGAGAGCTTGTACCACAACATAGAATTCGACATCATATGTAGAGTACCGTGATCGAGTTTCGTTCAATTTTTCATTGTAGAAGGCTACAGGTCGTCCTTCTTGACTCAGGACGGCACCAATCCCGACATGTGAGGCGTCGCAATCGACTACGAAAACCTTGGTGAAGTCAGGAAGTGCCAAAACATGGGCATGGGTCAATTGATGTTTTAGCTTTTGGAAGCTGGTTTCTGCTTTAAGAGTCCAAGCGGGTGCGCCTTTACGCGTGCAATCTACCAACGGAGCCGCACAAGTGCTAAAGTTCTGGATGAAGCGCCGGTAGAAAGAAGCCAATCCCAAAAAGCTGCGAATCTCAGTGAGGGTTTTGGACACGGGCCAGCTCTGAATGGCCTGAATCTTGGACGGGTCAACTTTAAGTCCATCGGCCGTGACAATGTATCCCAAGAAGAGGACTGTGTCAGACATGAAGGAGCATTTCTTGAGGTGGACGTACAGTTGTTGGGCTCTCAGGGTTTCCAGGACTTGTCGTAAGTGAGATAAGTGGTCTTCTTTGGTCAAGCTGCAGATCAATATGTCATCAAAGTACACAACCACAAACTTACCGATGAAGGGCCGCAACACATGATTCATGGTTCGCATGAAGGTACTGGGAGCATTAGACAGGCCGAAGGGCATTACGGTCCATTCATAAAGGCCCTCTTTGGTCTTAAAAGCAGTCTTCCACTCGTCTCCAGGTCGGAGGCGAATCTGATGGTACCCACTACGAAGATCCATTTTTGAAAATAATTTGGCACTCGATAGCATGTCGAGCATGTCATCAAGGCGTGGAATCGAAAAACGATACTTGATCGTGATCTTGTTGATAGCACGACTGTCAACGCACATCCTCCATGTGCCATCTTTTTTTGGGGTAAGCAGAGCAGGAACCGCCACGGGACTCATACTCTCTTGAATATACCCACGATGTAGAAGATCAGTGACCTGCTTGTTCATTTCTTCGTGTTCACTTGGGCTCATCCGATAATGTGGTAAGTGGGGTAGGCTGGCTCCAGGGACTAGGTCAATGTGATGTTGAATGTCTCGCAACGGGGGCAGACCTTCAGGCAACTCTTCAGGCATAATGTCAGTAAACTCCTGGATGATGGGCTTCACCTCAGGCGGGACTTCGGGTGTAGTTGTCTCCTGTTTGTTCACTTCACGTCCCATTAAGGCATAAATAGTGGAGCTTTCCTAAACTTCACGTTGGAATGTCTGGGCTTCCATTAGCAACACGGGACCCGTGGTTGAAGGTTTTGACGGTGGGGTACTTTTACCAGATTGTGCAGTCGCGGATCGAAGGGTAGCCACCTGCCGAGGGCTAAGGGCTTCGCGTTGTGGTCTAAGGGTCACAAGCACCTTGTCTATGAGAAATGAATAAGTGTTCATTTTTCCTCTATGCTCAGTGTCTCGATCGAACTGCCAAGGTCTCCCAAATAGTACATGACAGACATCCATAGGGGCTACATGGCACCACACCTCGTCTTTATATGAAGGCCCAATCGAGAAGCTAACGAGGCTCTGACGGTGGATCGGAAGTTGAGTACCACCTCGAAACCAGGCCACACTGTAAGGTTTCTCGAGTGGTTGGGTTGGTAGACCCAACTTATCGACTATTTCTTGAGAAACGAAGTTCTCAACTCTTCCTCCATCAATGATCAGCGAACAACGACGCCCTCCTGAGGTGCAGGTGGTTCGGAATATGCTGCGTCGCAGCCAACTATCAACGTCGTTGGCAACGGGTGTAAGTAAGATGTTTGTGGGTGCGCTGTCAGAAGCGATAAAGTCTTCATGTTCTATTACCAGGAAAGGTCCGGACACATCTCCATCCACTCCCAGAAGCTCATAGTCATCAGCTCCCATGGTGTCAACAGTCAAAGCGGTCTGATCCTCTTCAGGTGATTCTTGTTGGTCAGGGACAGGGTCTTCGATGGTGCATAGATGAGCGGGCCTAGCCTTAGGGTTTGGGCATTCTGCTGCTCGATGTCCCTTTTGATAACATCGAAAACAAGTATCAGGTCCTACAACAGGTCGGCTTCCTAAGATGCCTGGTCCGGGGTTCCCAGTAGATGGTCGAGCGACGACAGGGGTTGATGGTTTGGCTTGGAGTTTACCCGTAACAATCGGCGTGGAGTCTATTGGTTTGGAGGTCGTCATCGGGGTACTGGCGCGAGGGACGGAGTTCACAGAAAAAGACATCTTCCTTGTCTGGGCTTAGCAAGCTTAGTCTCAGCCCGTTCAGCCTGCTTGTAAGCTTCGTCGACGTCTCGACAGTTGTGGAGGTAGAGTTCATCCTGGATAACTTGGCGGAGTCCTTGCATGTAGTGGGTGACTTCTTGGACAGGAGTATCCTGCAGTCGGTTGCGATGAACGAGGGATTGGAACCCTTCGGTGTATTCTCTCACGCTCATGGTGCCTTGTTTCCATGATTGCAGTCGTGCATATAGATCTCGTTTGTAATCTTCAGGCACGAACTTGGTTTTCAGTTTGGCTTTCATCTTGCTCCAACTGCGGATCTTACCTTTTCCTTTTCGTTTGCGTTCAGATTACAAACGGTCCCACCATAGCAGAGCATGCCCCTTTAGCTTGATTGTGACGAATTAAACTTTTCGTTCGCTAGGCATAGATTTCCATACAAAGAAGTGTTCGACAGTTTGGAGCCAATCCAAAAAGACATCAAGGTCTCGTCCTCCGTCAAATTCCAGGACATCAAGGCGGATGCCTTGATCCCATCCGTCATCGGGCCTTGGGCCATGCCGTGATGGGAATTGAGGGCCCTAGAGGGTTGGGGCGTATATCATGGGATGTGTGGCTCTTGGGTTTTGGAAATGAAAGAGGTGTCATCTCTTAATCCTTCATCCTCGCTCTCATGTGAAAGATAGTCGCTAATGTGTCCGTCGGAGGTGGAAGAACTAGAATGTCGGGAGGAGTTACTCCAGGAATGTCGCTTCCGACTAGTACGCCGACCCCTGTTGGGTGTCTCGTCATTATGATCTTTCCCTATCATTTGACTATTTAGGGTGGCAATTTCTCTGCTCAGTTGTTCGAACATCCGTAGCATTTTAGCATCCAAGGATTCTAACGTTAGCTCAGTGTGTGGGGTGTAGCCGGTTTTAGAGGTAGTCGGTTTTTCGGCCATGGGAATCCTAGTCTTTCTGCTCTTTTTTTGTCTTGGGATTTTGTTGTTTGTGCTTGTTTTGCTTTGTTTTTTTAATGCAATGAAACAGATGGAATGCAGGCGAGATGTAGGATCGCTATGCTCTGATACCAAATTGATGCAAGCTCGATGCCACCTACGTGGAGTTGTGAGAATTAGTGTGATTAAACGCCTAACTGACCAACGCAAGTAAAAATGACTTGTGACGCAAAAACTTCGGGCGAAATGCGAAGAGTTATATTTAGACGATGAGATGAGGACTAAAAATCAGCAAACATCCTTCAGCAAATTCTTGAATTCCAGCACGGATTTTCACCACAAACTTAGGGCAACTCAAATAGTTAAAGATTAATGGAAATAAATAGCGATACCGCGGTCACAGAACCTCAATAGTTCACCAAACTAAATAGCAATATATCAATCCACGAAACTACTATTATGCGGTAAAATATTTGGTAGAAATGGTGCTCATACCACAACCAGCGAGGGGAGTGCAAGCTTCAGACCTGACCATCTTTGGGAACAGTGGCTGGGCACCTTCGGCGGCACTTGAGGGCCGGCGTCCGTGGGAAAAGGGAAGGCGGCGGGTTGGTGGCGACCTGGCGGGGCGTTGGATGGCTGAAGGCGGAGGCAGGGGTGGTTGGGTGGTTGTAGAGGAGGTCTTGGAGGGAGGCAGGCGGGCGAGGTGGAGAGGAGGGATGTGTGCTGGAGGGGCGGCGGCGAGGGGAGGCGTAGGCGCGTATGTTAGCGCGGGGGCGGCGACGAGGGAAGTAGGGTCGGCGCGGGAGGCGGCGATGGGGAAGAGAGGTTGGGGCGCAGGAGGCGGTAGCGGGGAGAAGAGGGTGGGATGTGGAAGGCGGCGACGAGGGAAGGAGGTAGGCGCGGGAGACGACGATGAGGGAGAGGGGAGGTCACGGGAAGGAGAGGGAGGGCTGGGGTTGGAGAGGCGGCGGCGTGGGGAGGGGTTTTAGGGTTCAGAGGAGAGGGAGCACGGGATGGGGAAGAGAAATCGAGAGGTCAGAGAGAGAGAGAGAGAAAGAGAAAAGAATAAGTGAAGGGAAATTTCTTCATTTAAAAACTAACTCTCAACCCTAATCCAAGGGGTGCTTTTATAGAGGCCAATTCCCCCCAAACAAGCAACAACCTCACTAAAAATAGAAAAAACGAAAAATGATAAGGCCTTGTATAATGAGCCTTTTACATAAAAATAAATAAAACAAATGTTCGAATAAAATTAGATAAAACAAATGTTCACTAAAAATTGATCACGTGGTATCAAGCTGCATCAGTCGTGGAGACATCCTCGTCGGAGTCCATGGTCGCTGTAGAATGGAGTCTAAAAAGTCACCTCATCGGAGAACTGGGTCTCTTCCATACTAGCTCAGAAAATGAGATCTCTACTTTGGAGTCCCTATGAAACCACATGAAAACCCTAGCCCACATGGCATAGGGAATGGGATTAGAAGCAGTTGATTGATCAGATTAGGAAGGTTGATCGATCAATAGGGATTGGACTTAATATACCTACATGGTACACATGCATATATATTTGAGGCGTTTCACATATGCTTATTACAAAAGTCTTCTTTTTTCTTCACTTTATACACAACTTACAGCTTGTCCATAGGTTTTGTGCTTCAAACTAGGAGCGAGTATGCCATGAAATGTGCAGAGCTATCTATACTAGCAAAGATTTATTATCATCAAAACAATGATACAATTAGTATGCAATCAAGATATTAACACTTGTGAACATCACAATTGTCCTTCACCTCCTTATTTGCCCTAGGCATTACCTTGCTACACTTTTGAACCATCCTTGAACCATTCCATCTCTCTACTTCCTCAAGTAGGGCATATTAATCCTATCACCATCACAATAGTCTCCCCTTTCTTGCACCGCCCCCATTTCCCTTATGTTGTTGCTACCTAGCCATGGTCCCCTTCTTAATCCTCCCCTAATCCTCACCAATGAATGCTCTCCTAGCTCTCACCAAACCTCTTCTATATTGCTCGCTTTTTCGTTACCTTCGTCCCATGCATGCATCTTGATTCTAGCTTTAGTCTTTGCTTCAACTAGGCTCAATGTTACATTGCCTTGCATCTCACCAATTCCGATAGATGCCGTATAAGTGGTACCACCATTTATTGTAGGGTGTGACCGTGTGAGGGACATATCATTTTTCTTACTTATAGGTCTTTATAAAATAATCCATATTAAAAAGATCCGACTGTCATGAGGCAACTTTCTAAATAATATATTTTTAAAAAAATATTATTTAAGAAGTTGTCTCGGACTGTTTTACACTGGTTGTCGGCTACCTAACATAACCCTCCTCATTTACCCAAGCTTGGGACCGGCCATGGCTGAGTTCAAATTGTATAGCTCCGATCGAGGATAAGATGCGAGAAAACTGCTTAAGATGGTTTGATCATTTGCAAAGAAGATCAACTGATGCACCAGTTAGGAGATGCGAGTATTGGGATGTTGAGTCGGTAAAGAGAGGGCGAGGACGGCTCAAGAAGTGTTGGAAAGAAACTATACGAAGGGATCTTAGTTTTATGGATATAAGCCCGGGATTGACCCAAGATAGATCTGAATGGTGGCGAATAATCCATGCAGCCGACCATACTTAATTGTGGGAAAAGGCTTTGTTGTTGTTGTATAGGTCTTTATAAAATAGCAACAACTTGACTGTTGAATGTTGACTATAGAGTTGACAATGTAATCTTAGTAGACGTTTTTTAAAAGAAGGGTGTTTTGTCACAAAGATGAGCTCCCGAAAAGTTTTCTATTCACAAGTTTAAGTATCATAATTACAGAGATGTAGGATCCATAAATGCTCTAGTACATTCTATCCATAAAATCTCACTCCAAAAAATCACCCCATTTCTCGCTAGCCAGATCACCGACAGATTAGCTATTGTCTAACTTCTCTTATCTCTAAGCCAACTCAAGCTGGCATAGTCGACTCCTTAAAAGTGGAGGCACTCTTAAAGGACATCCCACTAAGATTACTTGTTGCACGATCGTCTTTTGAGGTGGCACCGTAATGTCTCGAGCGTAGATCACAAATAGTTATCGCCTTATGAACTTATTGCGTTCAAGCCCAACTGGACCTGTTGACTATCACCTAAAATGCTTGAGCCGAAGCTATCAAGTAGTAACACCCACATTTGTAACCCACTCTCACAATTAATGAGTATTAGATGTCGGACTATGCTTAGGGTGTTACAATCTCCATACTTATATTTGAAACGTCTTCGTCGCGATGGCCCATCACTTATTCCAAGTGATAGCGGCGGTTATATGCTCCAGTCGACTTTTCCCTCAATGTCTTTGTAAAGGTACCTCCACCTTTTAGGTAGCCATTTCTGCTACTAAAGGTAATCCGCTTTGATACAATGTGTGATGTTATGTACCTATAGACCTGGATTGTTACAGGGAAAAGCTAGCACTAACAACTTTTTGGGTTTCGTTAGTAGACTACTGGCCAAAACACTTAAGTCCAAGTTGTAAAGTAATAATTCCCCACTTTCCCATTTTATGACTATTAGAGATGAGTTATGTTTGGGTGTTACAGACACAAGGAAACAATAGGTGAACCCACTTCAGCGTGGTAGTACATCGTCTTTACCACACAGGATCAGTCTCATGTCTGGCCTCTCTGCTTCGCTTCGAGTTCAATGTCCTCCCTCTCTGCTTGGCTTCTTGTCTGTCTATCACTCTTTCAACGGCGGGAAAGACCCAACTTAATATATTCGCAGCTTCCACTTTCTATCGACGAATTAGAAGAGATGTTAACATGCAACCTCCTCTCCTAATTCATCTCTATTTGACGTATGGTAGGTCTCGCAAAGGTCGTGTCTTGTCAATGTTCAGTCAAGTCGAAAGATCTCCAATTCTCACGTACGTCACGCTTGTGGTAGTGGTGAGTCCGAGCAAGAATCCCAGTTGCGCCTACCCATGTTAAATAGTCTTCCACTTTTGTTCGACGAGGCTGAAAATTTCTCCAATCATTTCAGCAGTACCCGCATCTACTGTTTTCATCATCCAAATAACTCTGATAAGAGAAGATTCTCATCAAACTCGATAGAGAATGGTCTTTGATTTGTCCTGGAAATCTAGTTAAGCAAGGTTGTCTTCCGCCCAATAGTGCCTTATTATGCTCATATGCTGGTCACCGAGGGACGTAATCATTCCTATGCTTCGGATTGCCGGAGACTAATATCTAAAGAAAGTGAGAATCTTCTAATATAATCAGACAAAGAAGAGGTTTGATAAATGCTCAACCTAATCCCCCTTTCCCAACATTTACTTACTCAAAAAAAGGTGATCAATGCCTTCCAAGTTTTGTCACATCAACATTAGAAGCCATCCATCCCTTGGAAAAACACGGCCCTCCAGCCTCCCGTCGTTACCTGATCTCTTTGCAGAGGAATCTTCTAGCCCCAGATTCGCACGTACTTCAACAAAGCAATCATACATTTATATGGGTCAAGCTGTAATTTTAATGATTCCATATGTTGTAGTTTTATAAGATTATATAGGTATCCATGTAAAGCACCCTGAATTATACTTGGGTTCTGCTACTAATGCTGCATCTATTTTTTACCATATACCGAAGATCTTTATTCATCTCTATACATTCTCAAACGAGCTGTCCATACTCTCTCATTTAAGTAAAGCCATTAGTTAATTTTGTAGTATCTACGCAACAGGGAATCATGCTAACTTCTGGCTTCCCGGAAAATAAGAGATATCCTAACGAGCTTTGTACGATTTTGTACCTCCCCATTCTCAAAGCATTTTTTTCCGTCAATGATGCATGCTTAAATGTCACCTTTGTTGATAATTAACTTACAAAATCAAGTGCCAGCCTAATGTTCAAGACACAAAAGCGCGATTCTAGAACCAACACAAGATTTCTATTTTGAGGTTGTATTTAGGACTTGATGGATTTTATGCTGCGGCCACACGGAGCTAATCCTTTTTCCCATCATTCATTGAATTGATTTTTCGAAAAATAATTCACTCCATTTAATGCATGATTAACAATTTCCAAACTGCAATGCTCAGTCTGTTATTGCCATTTAGTTATAGCGAGTTACTTTTGCCAATCGTGTTTCATCATATGATTTATCGTGACACCATGCAGGTCTTTGATTACCTTTTATTTGTTGGAGGAGCAGAGAGAGTTTTTTGAAAGTTGATATCTGCAATCCTTGAGGCCCATTCCTCTTCGAACACCTATTGTTCCAGAGAAAAATGACGACGGACACGATTGATACATATCTCCTCCTTGGCCTTTCGTCCCTTGTTTATTAGTTACCATACCATTTTATTGTATATTTCTTTGCTTCGTGGTCTACTATGATTTGCTTATTGTTCTGGTCACAGTGGATCTACAAATTCCATGTTTGTAACAATGAGATTAAACAGTTTCTAGGAATCTGATATGTACCATATCATTTCCACACTATATAAGAAAAAAATCATGTTGAGTTCTTGGCCTCAGTAATTTCTTTAGTACTTTTTCTATAGCATAACTTCGTTGATCTCATGAAGCAAAGCATCCATGTCAGAGTCTGAGTTTCTTATTGTTCTTTTTATATCAGTATGATATTTCTACTGTTCTAGGAGTTTGCATTGTTCTGCATCTGTCTCGTCCCTACGAGATATAGAATTCAATTCAACTTTCTACTTGATTTAATTGATACATAACCACTGGGTCTCTATGCTAGATATCTCCACCAATCCCTTCCCCTGTACATTGGGCACAATGTAATCATGGTATTTTAGAGATAAATTGAGCAGTTGATGATTTTTTTTGAATAAATAAGTGAGCAGTTGATGAATTGAGGCGAGTAATGGACTCCATTTTAGTGTTCGATTCAGATTATATCTGGCTTCAGACATTTGTGTTTTGCATTTCTTTTTCGTGCCCCATCCTTTGTCTTATTACTACATGCGTGTAGGGGAAATGCGACACGGAGGTTCCTGTTTCACATTTCTACCGAGTGCATTGTGGCTCGCCAAAAATGCCTTGGTTTTTCAGGAGATATGTTATGTTGAGAATGCTGGAGGACATTCTTTTTAATTGAGAAAGGGATATACACTTAAACTCTGCAGGCTGTTGGCTCTGGTTCCTTTTTTTTAAAGGTCAGGGTCCGATTCTGTTGCACATTTTATGCACATCAGCAAATTACCACCCTCCCTGATCAGCCTTTATATATTAACCTGGTTGATCCTTTTTGGTACTTTTGTGGCTCAGGCTTGACCTGTTCTAGACAGGGGTTGTATTACCTTGTTACATCTCTTATGCCTTTTGTAGTTTTTTTTGTGAAAAAGATTAAGTTGCCATTCATCTAAAATAAAGACGCCAAGGCGTCGAACCATTGTTTACATCCAAAAGAAAACAACCAGCATCCCAAATGAAGGGTGAGCACACAATAAGTGCAGTGCAGTAACAGCAAAAAGAGAAGGAAAAAAAGTTCTGCCAGCAGCAGCTATCAGCAAACCAGCATCCAAAACCCTTCTTTGTCCCTCTTGTATATTTAGTCTTTCTGTTGATGTGTTCAACCTACTTAGATGTTGATCCTGCAATGAGCTGCTTTTAACAATTTTACCACTAACTCCTCTTAATCAAAGTTTATTCTGTCAAGGGTAATCGGCTTGTGTGTTTTCTTTCTAGTGTAAGAAATTCTATGTATGCAAGTATCATATATGATATTTGTCAACATTATTTTTATTTCTTATTTTATGACTTATGATTAGTTATGAAAGGGTGCAGAGTGGTTGCTTTTGGTGGTCACTTTAATGGATATGTAGCTATCATGTTTTATAAGTATGGATTGTGATCCCCTCTCCCATAACTAATGAATGATTGAGGATCCATTATTCAAGCACATTGGACAAGAGTTGAGAAGGAGAAGGAAATCCTACCATCTCGATCGGTTAGTGCTTTAATTCTTTAGTATCTTAGACCTAATTTTTTATTTAAGCTATAGATATATCAATTGGTATCATAGCAAGGGTTATAGCAATGAAATTTGTTGTTGCAAAATATTGTTTTTTGCAATCAGTTTTTGAAGTTAGTTTTTGACTCATAAGATCCGAGTTTGCGATATATAATTTATATGCACCAATGCTTCAGTTTGTTATTAAATAATTAATCTATTCATGAAACTTTATTATTTGGCCTTTTCAACTATTCTGGAATTAGTATCACCAATTACTTTTCTAGAATAAGATGGGATATTTTTTAATCTATTGATGCTCTATGTTCGTATTACTCGATCTTGTATCGTGAAATCAATTAAATAGTCATTTTTTTAAAATAGAAAATATCCATATGTTACATGCGTTTTCTTTAAGTCCGGTAACATCGTGTTTGGATATGGTAATTTTTTTAAATAACATCGATCAACTTATATTATTAATGTATGATTAATACATTAACTAATGACTAGTTATCTTTTATTGATGTTATCTCGTAAAATTCCAGAAAAGGACCAACTGCCTTGTAAGTTGACATTTTTTTGAATTCATTCTCATCTATTGGGCATAACACCAAATATCCATTAACGGTCATGGACGTAGCAATTCTTTTCTATGATCATATGGGCAAATGAATATTCCTTCTCTTTTATTAACTATTTGCTCAGAAGCACAAACTTTGAGATGTTTTGCACTGCAACCGCGATGTCTTTTATTTCATTTTTTGAATTAAAGAATCTTATTGTTGTTTTGGAAACGGAACTAAGATTTTATATATAGGCGATCTATCTTGGTAAAAGATGTGCTCACATGATATTTTTTTAATGCTTGTTTGATCTAATCTCAAAGATGAGGCTACTGTGATTTCACCTTTTTACTGTGATCTTTTAAGGATCTATCTCTTATGATCATATTGTTTGATTCCTTTAATTATAATTTAGAGCCGACAATTGTCTTAATGATACTATTATTATCATAGTAATGGTGGAAATTGCTTGATTAACTCCGTTTAAAGTCATTCATGTAAATGTTTACAATTGAATCAGGAGAATTGGCCACAACATCTGATCGATTCATATTGTACATATTGATTCTTGACAATAAGTAATTATTGGTAAGTTATCCAACAGTAGCCACGATATCTAGGATTGTAATACCAACAATTACATTATGGGACAAAGTTAATTGAACATTGAATTGCATCTATATTTATGGAATGAGAAAATAAATTATTTATTAGTTATTTTAATGCCCACAAGTACGAAATATCTAATGAATATTCGAAAATTATTTTATCGCATTTATTAAGAAAATCAATTGTATATTACAATTTTTTAGCCACAACAAGTCTTGTGGTACATCGATTTCTCAAAATATTAAATAAGTTGATACTTTGGATTAGATTTTATGCTTGAGTTACTGCTAATTGTGATAGTCTTGTTATGAAATTATTGCAGATAGTTCAGCTTTCATGCCTCTCAATTCAATATTTTAAATTCTGTTTTGATTTTACATGGAAATAATTTTTATGAATGGAGAGAGAAGATTCTTCTTGCTTTAGGATGTATGGACCTTGAATATGCACCTCATATTGAGGAACCAGCGAAACATACGAATGAAAGTGGTCAAGGCATCAAGGACTTGTGTGAACGGTGGGAGAATTCCAACCGGTTAAGCTTAGTAATCATGTAAACTAACATAGTCAAAAAATATTCATGAGTTCAATTCCTAATGTAAGACTGCAAAGAAGTTTGAGAAGTTATTGAAAAATAGTTCAAAACTTTAGAAAAGGTTATGGCAAGCATACTCCTAATAAAATTATCTGCTATTAGATAATTGACTGCATTGGGATAAGAGAATATATAATGAAAATGAGTAACATTGTTGCTCAACTTAAAGTACTTAAACTTGATATCTCTGAGCCCTTACTTGTTCATTTAATTCTCAATACTTTACCTTCACAATATGAGTCATTTAAGATTTCCTACAACACACATAAGAATCATTGGACATTAAATAGTGTTAATGATGTGTGTACAAGAGGAAAATATGCTCAAGTAAGAGAAGATTGAGAGTGTTGGTCACTCGTAAAAAAGGGAATCAATGAAAAAGGGGGGTGAAGCATCTAAAAAAGAAGCTGAATGAATTTAAGAAGGTAAAATGCTTCTTTTGCAAGAAACTTGGACATGCTAAGAAAGAATGTATCAAGTTTTAAGAACGGCTCGCTAAGAAAGGTATACATCTATGTTATGTATGTCTTGAATTTAATTTCATCGATGATCCTTTTAATACCTACTAGATTGATTCCGGTACTTCAATCCATATTTCCAACTCCATGTAGGGCTATATGGGAAAACGTTTACAGTTCACACGTTGAAGCGATTGGGATGCAACGACTCATTTTGGAAATTGGCTATGTACTTGATTTGAACAATGTTGTTTATGTGTCCAAGTTCTCTAGAAACTTTAATTTCAATATCTAGACTTTGTTATCTTAGATACAAATTTTCATTTGAAAGTACATTTTTTCAAATAATTAAGAATGACAAGTTGATTGACACTGGTTACTTAGATCTGTATTTTGAAAATAATTTCCTTGTTTGCAATATAGTTGGTAAAAAACAAAATCACAATAGTAATCGGTCATCGATATTTGACATAAAAGATTAGGTCACATCTCCATCAAAGGATCAAGAAATTAGTAAATGAAGGAGTAATTGATGCTCTAGATTTGACTGATTCTAGCGTTTATGTGGAATTTATTAAGGGAAAACATACCAACAAACATGCTAAAGGGTCAAGGAGAAATACTAGTCTTTTAGAAATTATACATATTGACATATGTTGTATGTTTCCTATATAATGTTTTAGTGGTCAAAAATATTTCATGATCTTCATAGATGATTTCTACCATTACAAGTATCTCTACCTATTATTTGATAAATCAGAGGTTTTAAATGCTTTTAAGGATTATCAAATGAAGGTAGAGAGACAATTAGAAAAGAAAAATCATAATTGTGAGATCTAATAGAGGTGGTGAATATTATGGTACGTATGTTGGAGGAGAACAAAAACTTAGATCATTTGCGCGATTTCTGAAGGATAAAGGCATTGACCATCAATTTTCAATGCCTGTTGATCCGGATCAAAATGGTGTCACTGAAAGACGGAATCTACGTTAATGGATATTTCATTAATTATCCGGAAGGCTACAAAGGCTATATGTTCTATTGTCCAAAAGGAATCGAGTATTGTAGAATCAAGGAATGCCATATTTTTAGAAAATGTCGAGAATAGTGGGAGCCAAGATGGTAATCAAAGACATCATACTTGATGAATTATCGGATCTTATTATACCACTAGAAAGTGAGGAGCAAAATATTCAACACAATATTTTGATGAGCCACAACATCAAGAATTATTGTTCCTCATGTCCAAGATATTCCTTTGATTGAATCAGTGATGAATCCTCCATTACCTGAGAATCAAGTTGAAATAGCACCAAGTGCTCAATAAGGAGCAATTACAACTCGATCTGGTCGGTTAGTAAAATCTATGATCTCATCAGATTTTATAACATACCTAAAAGAATGTGACTACGATATGGGAATATTAGATGATCCAACATCATTTTCACAGACCATGAATTCTATTAACTCTACTCAATGGTACAATTCCATGAGGGAGGAGATGGAATCTATGAGTGCAAATCAAGTATGGGACTTGGTTGTTCTACCCAAAGGAGTGAAATCTATTGGATGTAAATGTATTTTTAAAACTAAGAAAAACTCATTAGGTAACATTGAGATATATAAAGCCAGACTTGTGGCTAAATGTTTCATTCAAAAGGAAAGCATAGATTATCATGAGACTTTCATTCTGGTATCACGAAAGGACTCACTACGAATAATCAAAGCATTGGTAGCTTATTTTGACTTAGAGTTACACCAAATAGATGTGAAAATGACCTTTCTTAATGGAGACTTGGATAAACATGTTTACATACGATAACATTAGTGCTTTATTTTAGGTAATAACAACCATTTGGTTTGTAAATTAAGGAAGTCTATATATGGACTAAAATAAGCATCTCGTCAATGATATATTAAGTTCAACAATATAATAACTTCATTTGGTTTTATTGAGAACATTATTGATAATTGTATATATCTTAAGATGAGTGGGAGCAAATATGTTTTTCTAGGCCTATATGTAGATGACATTTTACTTGCTTGTAACGATCTTGGGATGTTGCGAGATACAAAGATTTTTCTAATAATTTTGAAATGAAAGATGTTGGAGTATTTGGTTGTGCGTCACATGAGTTGTAGATGGGTAAATGGAAGTGGTGGGACTTGGAGGCTCTGTGGAGGTTATTTAAGGATCCCCAGACCTCCTCTATCTATTGAGAGAAAACAATGAAGCATATGGCCCTTTGAGGCCATCTCCCGTGGTTTCATCCCGCTCCTTAGGGAGTAGGGTTCCACGTAAATTCTTTGTGTTCCAAGTTTATTCTTTCTATTCTTCTATGCTTTGTTTATCATTCCGCTTCCACATTCTCTATTTTATAACATAATATTAGAGCGGGTTCGATTCTCGGAGGTTTGTTCTTGAATTTTTTTATGTATTTTTTTGAGAGTCAGATTTTGATGAAGATGAGTTTGTTCAAGATCTACACGAGACCATCCAGCATCATAATATCATTTCTAGGGTTTTATTTTTTTAACCCTAGATGTATTGTAAAGAAATCCTCTGACAGATCAAGGTGGTGGTTCCTATCACGATCAAGCATTCCATTGTAGCCGCAGGTCAAAACCAAGGGGCGACCCTCTCCTCGCTGCGTCTTAGCGTAGGCGGCGCATATGGTGCAAAGACCATCATCACAGCACCCGGGCAGCTTCCACTCGCGTGAAGGATCCATGGAAGCCTTTTGCCCCTCCAGATCCATGTGGTGGTGGGAGCAACAGATATAGGTGGCGGCTAGAAACACCTCTCCAAGTTTGTGTGGTGCTGCGAAAGCGCATGCTGCACCATTCTCAATCGTCCCCCCGAGTCTCTAACACAGATCACGCTCCAGGCAGCTCTTAAACCCAATCGCACGAGGCGCCCCATCGCCATATCAACTGCAGGTGTCGACTCCTCGTGCAACATCTCCTCCTCACGTGTTGTGCATCAAGCTGCACTCCCTCGACCGCACGAACCCCCCCCCCCAGCCGAGCTCCGCTCCTCCGAGCGACGCTGCTTCCAGACTCCTAGAGGCGAGGGCCCATCAGCGACGGTAGTTGCAGAAAACCCATCGGGGGAGGGGCTGCGATTTAAAGCGGGTTCTTATCGTGGGATCCCTAGGGCTCGAAGGCCTGATTTTTAAAAAAAATCACTTTTATTGTAAGGCCCTATTGGGCGGATGTTTTAAAAAAAGAGAGGTAGAGGAAAGTGCAGGTCCAGTTGGGCGTTTAAAAAAAAGTGAGAGAGAAAGGGCAGCCCTGTGTACAAAAGGGGAGAAAGAGAGTTGAGCCAAAGTGGGTCAATGAAATATTTTTAAAAAAATCGAAAAAGGCACATACAAATAAAAATCCGTACGCAAATTGCAAAAAAAGGAACCCTAGGGCTCGAAGGCCTGCTTTTTTTTAAATCGCTTTTATTGTAAGGCCCTATTGGGAGGATGTTTTAAAAAAAAGGAGAGGTAGAGGAAAGTGTAGGTCCAGTTGGACGTTTAAAAAAAAGCGAGAGAGAAAGGGCAACCCTACGTACAAAAGGGGAGAAAGAGAGTTGGGCCCAAGTGGGCCAATGAAATATTTTTAAAAAAATCGAAAAAGGCGCATAGAAATAAAAATACATAAGCAAATTGCAAAAAAATGAAAGAAAATGAAAAGCCCTAAAAAACAAAAAATTATGAATGACTTATATGACGACTAGTACAAAAAAATTAGTTGAAAAAACAAAATATTGCAAAGAAAGATGGGAAAAAATGATGTAAAACGACTTAAAAATGTATTCAAAATGTGAGAAGAAATGCTGAAAAAATAATATATATCATCATCTTATTAGGTTTTGTTTATTCATCTCATTATTGCCTTCTTCCAACTTGGTCGATTTTTGTCATTGCTACCAATCTGGAAGAAAGGGAGAGTATGGTGTAGAGTCACATGTATATTCCAGATTCTAGATTCATATGTCAGATTCCAAACCGGTTAGATTTCCAGACTCTACGGTTCAAATTATTCAGACTCGGCGTCAAATTCCGAGTCTTCAGTTTCAGACATGCACAATGTATGTGGTCTTTTCATATGTGCATATGTTTGCCATCTTTTGTCATGGTCCCCGTCATCATTCTTGTTTTATCGGCCAGAGTTTTCATCTGAGCCATACAGACTCCTGAGTAGAGGACTATTCCCTATGCCATGTGGGCAAGAGTTTTCATGTGGTCATAGGGACTCTAGAGTAGAGTACTATTCTCTGAGCCAGATGAGAGAGACCCAGTTCTCCGATGAGGAGACTTCTTCATACTCCATTTTCCAGCGATCGTGAACTCCTACGAGGATTATATTTCATGGACTTTTCAGTTCGGTTCTTTTCAGTGATGGAGCAATTGTTCACATGTTGTGGTGGGCTAGAGTACTCTGACAAAAAGACTCATTTCAGTTGCAGTGACTTTGATAGGCACAGTACAGAGCACATGCTCCATGACGAGGAGATTCATTTTGACTAGCACTCCAACTCATTCGTCCTCATCACCTGCACGACATGATAAGCAACGTCCTCGATAGCAGCCGACAATTGTGCGCATTGAGTTGATATTGCCTGTAGTGTCATGTAGTGTTAGTTGAGTTTCTTTGTGTTTATCCAAGCTGAGCATTGCATGCTCCAGCTTGAGGGGAAGTGTTGGAGTATTTGGTTGTGCGTCACATGAGTTGTAAATGGGTAAATGAATCATTCCAGGATCTATTTACTTTATCCCAGTATCCCACATCTATCAGTGGTGGGACTTGGAGGCTCTGTGGAGGCTGTATAGGGAGCTCCAGATCTCCTGTATCTATTGAGAAAAAGCAATGAAGCATATGGTCCTTTGAGGCATTCTCCTGTGGTTTCATCCCACTCCTTAGGGATAGGGTTCCACGTAAACTATTTGTGTTCCAAGTTTATTCTTTCTATTCTTCTATGCTCTATTTATCATTCCGCTTCCGCATTCTCTATTTTCTAACAAAAGATATGGACGATGCTAAAAATGTCATTGACATTGAAATTCATAGATAGTCTTAGGGAGTACTTGGATTGTCTCAAAAAGTCTATATTGAAAAATTGCTAGAGAATTTCGGGATGAGATGTTATTCTCCTAACCCAACACCTATGGTAAAAGGAGATATAATTTTTTATTCAAATATCTTTAAAATAAGGGTTTTTATCAGTTGTGCCCCTCCGAGATATCGCAATATCAATTATACCCCTATCTTTTTAGTAATATCAGTTGTGCCCCTCACTTCTTGCAAATCTATCACTTCTAAGTTTCCGTCCATCCCAAACGCAAACAGATGTTAACTTTCGGGACACATCAGGAATTAAATGAAAACAAAGGAATTGAAAAGTCCAACCACTTTCATCTTTCTCCTCCCCCTCCTCTTCATCTTCCTCATCCCCCTGCCCCTTCCTCCTACCCCCGCCCCTGCTGCCCCGCAATCCTCGCGCCTCCCCCTTGGCCCCGTCGACCCGCCCCCAGGTCTCCCCCCCCCCCCCCCCCGCCCGCCCCCCGACCCCCCCCTCCCCCCCCCCCCCCCCCCCCCCCCCGCGCCCCTCCGACCCCGCAACCCCCTGCCCCCCGCCCGCCCCTCCCCCTCTGCCCCCGCACCCCCCTCCCCCCGTCCCCCTTGCCCCCCACAACCCTCCCCCTCCACCCCCGCAGCCCTTGCCCCCCGCCGTCCCCCGCACCCAGGTCGCCCCCTTCACATGCTCCATAGGCTTCAATGGCTCCACCAACCTCTGTCACTCCACCGCCGCATGCAAATCATGCTGCATCATAAGGGATGGGTTCAAGGCCGACCCCGCCGGTAGAATTAGAACCATGGCGACCAATGGGAGGGCCCACGACACGTACCCCACCTCTACCGAGGATGAGAAGAGAGCAATGCTTGTATGTCGTGTGATCGCCGGCAGGATAAAGAAGAGCCACGATGCTACTGAGGAGTATGATTCTGTGACCGGGCCATCTAGGGTCTACTCAAATCTGGACGAGCTTTTTGTGTTTGGTGCCAGAGCCCCCCCTGCCCCCGCCGTCCCCATGCTTCCCCTGCTCCCATCGCCCCTCCTGCGCCCAAATCGCCCCCGCGCCCCCTGCCCTCACCACCCCCGTGTTCAGGTCACCCCCGTGCCTCCCTGCCCCCGCCGTCCCCCCGCTCAGGTCGCCCCGCGCCTCCTCCTCCCTTGAAATCAGGGAGATTTCACTTTTTTGTTAAATTAAGATAAATTTTTGACTAATTGATTCATAAAAATTCATCAAAAAATCCAATAAAATTCACCGTTTGATCCATAATGAGTGATATATCCGTGAAAATGCAAAAAATTTAGAGATTCAATGGATGCATGAAGGTGTCACTAAGAGAGAGAAATTAAGAGGAGAAAAGAAGAAGAACAAATGGATGAGGAAGAAGATAAAGAGGTCTGACAATAATACCCCTCTTAACTGCACCAAGGTTTGAAGAAACCATGGTTAAGTCAACTCATTGACGGTCAATCTGACGGAAGAGCACAAGTGATAACGGCGAAAGAAGTGAGGGGCAGAACTGATATTACCAAAAAGATAGGGGCATAACTGATATTGCGATATCTCAAAGGGGCACAAGTGATAAAAATCCTTAAAATAATTTTGAAAAGGAACAAATGAAGGACATCCCATAATGATCTGTCATTGGGAGTCTAATGTATGCCCAACATGCACTAGACCATATATAAGCCTTGTAGTTGGAGTGTTGGGTAGATATCAAAGAAATCCATGCATGGTCCATTGAATAGCGGTAAAGGTCTTGCAATATTTGCAAGAAACTAAGGATTTTATGCTAATCTACTGGTATTCAGATTCCTTAGAATCATTGGCTATTCGGATTATACAAATAGTAAGAGGATAGAAAATCTATCACTGGATGCATTTTTTTACTTGTTGGAGGTGTTGTTTTTGGAGAATGTGAAACAATCACTTATCACATCAAGTATCATGGAAGCTGAATTCGTAGCATGTCATGAGGCTCCTACACAAGCACTTTGGTTAAAGAATGTTATTACGAATCTCAGATAATGGATTCTATCTCAAGACCATTAAAGATTCATTGTGATAATTCTACAATTGTATTTTTTGCTAACAATAAAAAGTACACTCTTGCCGGAATGAGAATCGACATTAAGTAACTTGTTGTTAAAGAGAAAGTTAGAGATCATTTAGTATTGATTGAACATATAGGTACTAAGTACATGATTGTGGATCCTATGACAAAGGGATTCCCCCTGATGTATTCGTCAATCATGTAACTGAGATGGGCATGCCTAGTACCTTGTAATAATTTCAATACATCCATGTGTGTATACCTTAAGTTTTGGTATGTTGATCTATTTGCTTATTTTCTGCTATATTTCAGTAGCATGCAATTAATCAGACATAAAATAAGGATCTGTGTTAATATTTAGATATTAACTCATGAAGTTTTGTTGAGATAAGCAAACTATTGGTATTGTAATGCTTGGAAGGATACATCTACTTGAAAGATATCCACTGCCAAGATTCATATTAATAGAGATTAACTTGACAAATGGAAAGCAACAAATTTGTTACATGAGCCAAGTAGGAGAATGTAAGAAATTCCATGCATGTTACCACCATATATAATAGTTGTCAACATTATTTTTATTTCTTATTTTATGTCTCATGATTAATTATGAAAGGATGCATCATTGAATGGTTACTTTTGGTGGTCACCTTAATGGATAGATAACCATCATAGTTTTTAAGTATGGATTGGATCCCCTCTCTCTCTCAACTAGGGAATGATTGATGATCCATTACTCAAGCACATTGGGCAAGAGTTGAGAAGGAGAAGGAAATCTCATCATCTCGACTTCATTACTTTAACCGATGATGTTTGGTTAGTGCTTTAATTTTTTAGTATCTTAGATATATTATTTAAGATATGAATCTATCGTCTAGATGATTTTATGCTAGTTCAAGTGCTAAAGTTTTCAAGTGCCAAATCATGCTATTTCACACTAATGTTTTGCTATATATCTCATGAAGGTGTGGGTAATTGCTGCATGCAATGAATTCATGGGAGCATGGATCTCCCTACATATTCTCTTATTAAGATATTCAATGGTGTGATCCCGAGAACACTAATTTCAATGTGGTAGAACCTTATTTTTGATTAAATTTCTAAAACAAACATGCACAAGTGATATAAAAATGATGCATAGAGCAGTTGAATACATTGACATGTGTATGCCACTAACTTATTATGAGTTTTTATGACATTTTTTATTCAACTTGACTAAGATTCATATTTTCTTTTTGCTACATGGAGCCTTAAAATGTAGTGAAACCTACAATAATATATATATATATTATTATTAGGTTTTAAGATTTTGTTGATTGGGAATAATGTTTAGGCAATAAAATGAATTAGTCAAGGTAACACGTGCTTAAATGCAATTTTGCATAGAGTTAAAGGTAAAAATCGAATTAAAACTAATTAAAAGAAGCTAAAAATTATTAAGGGGCATTGTCAATTTTCCATTTTATTTAACGTAATGAGTATATTCTATTTAAAATACATTATGATTTTGAAACTAAATTTTTAACGTATAAGGAATAAAATGTGATTAAGTAAATTATACATTTTTGAAAGTGTAATTTTTAAGGCGATACTTTTATCAAAGCTCAAGGTCCTCTCTTTGTTTATTAGAGGCTCAGTTGGGAGATGGTGTCAACCATTGATCAACTGATCGCGATAGGTGGTAGTACTTTTAGCTCTAATGTGCTCTTCTTCTCATTCGTTATATAGCCGATGATGATGACTGATAATAGCATGTTGATAGCCTCTAAGTGAACATGAGCACGTGGGGAGTTGTAGAGGGTGTCAGATGAGGAGGCAAGGTGATATCGATGGTTGGTCATCTTGTAGTTGTAGGTCAAGCTAAGGAGATGAAAGGGAACTGGGGGGATCGTTAATCACGTACGTTGTACATGATATGGGAATGAGTTTCTAAAGCAGTGCATGAGAACTACTTGCAAGTAGGCCATAGGACATGGGATAATTGGAAATAAGAAGTGAATACAAAGAATTAAAATAGGCTACAACATACTAGACCTTCCATCTTTTAAATGCATTGTTTTCCATATCATATAATATATTATTGTTATTATGTAAAAAATATTTTAGAATTTATATTTTAATAGAATTTATTTGAATATAAAGTTTATATATCAATAATTAGGATTATACTTAAGCTTAGATTTATAGCTTATTTAAAGATGATCTATGTTGTTTAGTTTCAAGTATAAAAGTGATTATGAAGGGGAGAGAGAGTGTAAAACAAGAAAAAACTCTCGAGAATAAAATAATGGAGAAGAGGGAAACTTCAAATAAATCTATGTATGCTTTACTCGAGTAGCAGTAATAAGTATCAATAAGTAAGCCACCAAGGTCAACATTAGAGGTTCTAATTGAAACGAATCATTTGAATTCGGTTGTGATTTATTCAATAACAATTCAAAAAAAGTTTGATTCAAAGTAAAATGAATCGAATATGATACTGACTTGAGGAGTTGATAATCAAATAAATTGAATTTGAATTAATATGAATTCGTTCGATAATAATTCAATTCGATTCAGTACTTCGATACATACATATGCATATGTACACGCACTGGTATTTACATATTACATATACATACATACATACAAATATATGTATGCATACAATCCTACATGTATGCATGTATGCGTGTGTGTACATGTAATTATATCGATGATACACATTAGAGTAGAAGACTAACCATAGTTTAATAAGAAAGAATATATATTTAATCATTTTATCCCAATCTCCCACTTACTTTTTTTTTCATGTTCTCTCATTCTCTACCACCCCTTTTCTCCTTCTTTTCACTCTTTATAAAAAATCCATCAATCATAAGGTACAGCAGTGCTCCTAGTTTGCACATGAATAAGATAGTCATGTTACATTGAGTTCCTCCTTCGCATTTGTCGTGGTCATAGTATATCAAAGTATTCTCCCATTTACCTTAATGTTTTTTGTTTATTCTTGCAAAAAAAATTGATAAGTAATGACTATTATTGTCAAGATGACATTGATCATCACATGTATAATTTACAACTTCTTCTCATCCTCATGTTAGTTATTCCTTTGTATATTGAAAATCATGTACGATTCATGACTTTCGATTTATGATAACAATGATCATCATGATGCATGAGATGATTTTATCATGCTAAGTTATTTGTTGTTATCCTCGTTGTTTTAAATAATAAGACTAGATTGTGTTAGTGTTCTATAGGAGCTTGATCTTATGTTGCTTCAATATACAAATAGTATATAATCATAAAGACTAAATAGTAGGAAACAACACATATTTAAGAGTGTTATCCTAGTTCCCCACCTTACATTTATTTCCATGTTCTTATATTCCCTACCACTCCTTTTCCCTCCTCTTTTTCATTCTTTATCAAAGATCATCAACTATAAAAAAGATGGTGGTGCTCCCTCTTCTTGCACATGAACATGATAGCCATGTTATGTTGATGTTATAATTCATGTTGTCATGATTTCTGATATCAAAAAATTCCTCCTCTGCATTCTCATTTTGTTGATTATCTTTGCAATAAAATCCACAGTGATGACAATCAAGATGACATTGATCATCGTCTGAATGATTTACAAGTTTTTCTCACCATCACGTTAGTTGTGCCTATGCATATTGATAATGATATGTGATTCCTGACTTCTATTTTAAGATGATGATGATCATCATCATGATGCATAAAATTATGTTATCATGCTAAATTGTTTGTATTTATTCCCAGTTATTTCAAATAATAAGACAAGTATGTATTCATTTTCCATAAGAGCTTCGTCTTATCTTACTTCAATATACAATGGTAGCTATCATGCATTCAATTTTGTTAATCATATTCTTCACATTTAATAAGACATATATTCATATTTTATTTATATTTTTTTGTCATAGAAAAAATAATGTAAGTAAATTGTAAAGACATACAATATTTGTAAAAGTTAAGTATTTTTATACATTATATATTATCTATTTAGCGTGCCCCTTGATTAATAGTTTTCAACTTATCTTGGTAATATGTAGTAAAAAATATTATAAGGTATAACCTTTAAAATTACAATATTCTTTACATGATATATAAGAGCTAACGTTTCAAATTTGAAATAAAATTAATCGAATATGAATGTTTGAAATTCAGAATGAATCAAATCTAAATTCAATTCAACAAATTCATTTAAAATCCGATTCGAGTTAATATTCAAAATTAAAATAAATAGAATTTGAATTCTAATGAATTCGAGGATATTCGATTCGATTAGCACCTCTGGTCAACATGGTAATAATCTTTTTTAAGGCAATATAATGACTACAAAATCAAATGAGATTTTCTCAGTAGGCATACAAATTGATATTAAGAGAATTCTTAATAAGATATATCAAGCTAGCAAATAAAAATTTTCAGAACAAATAATTCAATAGTATATAGTTAATAAATTTGTGATCTATCTGGTTTACACGTATAAATCTCATAGAATAATAATAGTATACAAACTACCTACATTTAAAATTGGTCAAATATACTACATTGGTGTATAAATAAGTCCAATGAAGAAAATCCTAGAAAGAACCAAAATAGATCCTCATCTATACACAAAAGTTGATCTTGATTTTCTATAAAGTCATAGTAGCTTCAATTGAACTGATTTCAATTGTATTAGTTTAAGAGAATGGGAATAAAAATAAATACTAAGTCAAAAATAACAAAGTACACTAATCTCAAGGAATGACCCTTCTTGATTGGTAATATACAAGTAAAAGCTGCATATAGGCCCCAATCAAACTTTATTCACTTTTAAAGTTAATCAGTAAAACATTCTTTTTATAGGAGATTTTGGACGAATATGATTCATCTATGAAAAGCCAGAGTTTGGACCTAATTCTATAATGTACTTATTGATATACGAGCTGTATTTAATACATGCATATAACTAATACACTAACACTTGTACATATTTTTATTTAATAGTTATATATATTACATTAAAAAAATGCAAAAAAAGATCATGATCTCCTAACAACAAAAAGGAAAAATACATAATATAAAGTTAATATCTATTCTACAGTCAATTATTTAATTTAATTTACATTTCTCTCTCTCCTTCCCATACCCTTCTTCCTCCTACGCATGCCGCCGTCACCCTTCTTCCTCCTACGCATGTCGCCGTCTCTCGATTCTTCTTCCTCCACCGCAACTACCGTCCGTTAGGTCGGTAACCTAACTAACTCCGGTCACCGGATTCCATCTCCGGTGAACATATCCAGTTCCTTAGTCTCACTCCACCTACTCTATAAAAATCCCTAGATCCTCAAATCCCCATTCCATCCGCCACTTCTCCATTTTCTCCAAGTGCTCCGAGAGGAAGAGGATTGGTGACAGCATTCATCGTCCGTGCGTCGAGCGAGAGGAAGTAGGAGCGACGCGATCAACACCGGTGTCGAGGATTCGCTACGCCAAGCTTGAGCCTCCCTCCACCGTAGGTAGAGGCGACGACCGTGGAGTTTCTCTTGTAATCTCCATCCACATGCAACAGCTTCCGCAACTTCCATTCCAGTTTAGGATTCTCTTCTTCTTCTTCTCTATTTATTTTTTCTCCTTCCCTTCTATCCCGAATCTCTCTCTGTTTCTTCTCATTCTATCTCGTTCACGCCTTCCACCACTACTTCATCGATCATCACTTCCACCCTTAGATCCCTTCAGTTCTCTTCTACCTCTCAAACGTTGCCACCTCGGGCCACACACGGTGGCCGGAAACCTGAAGCTCCCTCCTGAAAAACCGTACTTGTCCTAAAGATAACTATGGTTGTTGTATCGACCAAGTGAACTTTTTGATGAAAAGATTAATTTTAAGGGATATTTACTCAGCAGACCCCGAAATCTTTCGAAATTACCTCTACGACCTTTGAAACATCGTAATTCCTCCCACGACCCCGTAATCTTGCTCCGTCTTACCCAATAAACCCTGCCGTCAATTTTAACTATATTTGAGTAAAAGACTTGGGTTACTCTCGAGTTAACCTAACCAATTTACCATCTAACGGTTAGGATTAGCCGTAATAAAAAGAATAAGAAAAAAATAAAAATCCGGATGCCGACAGTGGAGGGGGACCCAGCGCGAGGGTGGGGCAATGCGGCGGCGGTCGGGGAACTCCATCGTTGGGGCTTCATCCTCGGCAGGGGGGCGCGAACGGGAGGAGGGGGGGCGAGGCAGGGGGCGGCATCCATCGTTCCCGGGAGGGGGGGGGGGAGCTCCATCGTTCCCGCGAGGGGGGAAGAAGCGCGGGAGTGGGAATCCGCAGGAGGGGGGAGCTGGGTTGGGTTTCGCAGGAAGAGAAGGCCTGCGGGAACCCCCGGTACGTGTGCGAGATCTGCAACCAGGGGTTCCAGAGGGACCAGAACCTGCAGATGCACCGGAGGAGGCACAAGGTGCCGTGGAAGCTGCTGAAGAAGGAGACCGCGGAGGCGCGGAAACGCGTGTTTGTGTGCCCGGAACCGACGTGCCTCCAGGCATCGCGGGGTAGGGGGTGCTGGGTTGGATGCATCCTCGACCCTGGGGGAGCTTGCGGCCGCCGAGGTGGGGGGTGCTGGGTTGGATCCGTCCTCGACCTGGGGGAGCTGGCGGCTGCCGGGGGCGGCGGGAGTGCTGGGTTGGCTGCCGAGGGCAATGGGTCGAGACGGAGGGGGGAGCAATGGAGGCTAAGCAGGGGGAGGGAGAGGGAGTGGCACTCATGGTAAATTTGATAGATAAAATAGGCATAATGTATAAGAAGATAACAGAATCTGGTTAACTTTAACGGCTTAATGGATGGGAGTTAACCACAGGGTCTGTTGGGTAAGAGTTAACAAGATTACAGGGTCGTGGGAGGAATTACGATGTTTCAAAGGTCGTAGAGGTAATTTCGAAAGATTTCAGGGTCTGCTGGGTAAATATCCCTAATTTTAAAATAGTATTTTTATTTTTATTATTTATGCTCCTAAACAAGATGTATAGTGTCAAGTACCAGAGTGTCAAATTTAGGGAGGCAAACTGTTACAAACTAGGGTTAAACTATAGAAAATCTAAGGTGAAAGGGTTTCCAAATTTTTATTTTAGGTATTTTTCTGGATTTTTATTTGATTTTTATATTATTTTTGTGATTTTTAAGCATTTATGATTTTTTATTATTTAGAAAATGGTTTGTATTTTTATTTTTATTTTTTATTTTTATGTTTTAATGTGTTTCTTATTTTTTTATGTATTTTCAGATGGTTTTAGTATTTTTATGAATTTTGATTTATTTTTGAGGTTGAAAAGTGAATTTTTATTGAAAGTAGATTTTATTTTAGGTTTTTAAAATAGAAAATAATATCGAAAGGTTTGTATTTTATTTTATTAGTAAGTAGATGAAATTATCTTCAAAATGGTATGTTGTACGTTTTTAGGCGATTTTTATTTATTTAGTTGACTTTTACAAGCTTTTATGTATTTTGATTTTTTTATTAATTTTAATATTCAATTTATATTTTTAAAGAAACTATAGGTAATTTTTATAAGATTTTCAAAGATGTTTTTATATTTTTTTATGATTTCTAGAGTTTGTCAGATTTTTTAGTATTTTAACAATTTATTTAATCCTAAAAAGTATTTTTATTTTCACAATATGATTTTATACTATATATTGTAAAACACGATATTAATACATATTTTATTATCTTTTTATATTTTGGATTTTATTTATTATGGATTATATACGTATAGTGTAGTTTATTGTAGTACATGGGTATTTGTGTGATAATAGAAAAAGAATGTGTGTTTCTATAAATGGTAGGAACTGGAAGGGTATGTCGGTAATTGTTCACATAATCACGTGCTCCTTACACGTGCCCCTCCTGAAGTGGGACATGTTTGTTAAAATGTAAAAGTATCGAAGGTGTTGATCTGTAAAAGGCACAAAATCACGTGCCTCCCACGTGAATCCACCACCGTTGAACCTGTGTATATATTCAACCACTTCCGGGGACGTAACTGCAAAATAGCCAATGATAATTTCCCAGGGTGCACGCGCAACGCACGTGCACCGCTGAAGTGGGCTTAATCGGCGGAGCACTGTATGCTGACGCGTGTCAAACACAAGCCGTTCGATTGCTTTTGATCGAACGACTTGAATTAGAATCCCCAATCGTCAAAATCTGATTCCAAGCGTTCGAGAGACGATAGCTTCGAAGCGATGGAGAACAAGTTTAATCACGATCTAGCCCTCAAACGCCGATCGAGTGTAGGATGAAGCTCCGATCCTCGATCGATGGTGGCTGACTGTAGTTATCGTCTCACGCAGACAAAGCGATGGTTCCAAGCCGTGGTGACGATGTGTCAAAGTTGGATCGAGATCAATAAACTTGATATCCAAGTTATTGTTTTGTTAAGATTTCCATGCTTCACTCCAGGTGTTGCAAATTGATGGATCACGTAACTCTAAATGGTGATCTCACTGGATCCCAGGTGGTATTGCAGTGATGATTGAAGTAGAATCCAAACGAAGCTTCCTGAACCGTAGGTTTCAAATCTCAATGACGATTATTTATCCTCAGACGAATTTCCGATGTGTATCAGGTAATGTAGAAGCCTATTAGCATGCCGGTGAGGATCAGTGCTCGAATGTGTTTAATCTTCGGTGCTATTCATAGCTTATGTTGCATACTCATTTTAGATCTCGACAAGAATCGTTGTTTCCTGTAGGTCTCCAACGGTGGTTATTGTCACAGGGTCAAAATCCCGTTATCGATTTCGACCGATCCTATGCGGCGTTAGCTAACCCATAGCTAACCAGCCTTCCCGAGTAGAACGGTCACGGACGCGCTCCAACTCTTCTCGTACTCCTGCTTGCTAGCGCACCAACGCTTCCAACACAAAGACGAGCACGAACTCCGGATCGCTCAAGAACACTCTCAAGAACACGCTCAAGAATGCTCAAGAACTCAACCAAGCAATCACACGAGCACGGGCACAAAGCTCTTCTCTTTATTAGAAGGGGAACTCTCTCTGGAGTGGGTGGACACTCTACACTTTCTCTCGTGTAGACTTGTGTACTCTTTACACTTGTGTTGTTTACAAATGAGCCACCACCTCTCCTTATATACAAGACTCAAGGAAACCCAAGGGACACTCATTATTACATCTACAATAATGATACATAAAGACACAAGAGACCCTTCGAGTTCTTCGGCAACCCTTCGCGATCCTCAGCAACTCTTCGTCTGCTCGTCTCTTCGACTCCCTTGTTGTCCTTTTGTCTTCCCGCACGGTCGACGTCCAGTCACCCGCCCAGTCATCAGCACACTCGCGCTCCAACGCTTGCTGATGCAGCTTTGCCATAATTCACCAAGTTCCACCGAACACTTGGTCTTGTGCCAAAGGGAACCCGCGGCCTCTAGACCCTCGTGCGGTAAACCCTTCCTTAGCGTTCTCCATGCTAAGGGGAAGTCCTCCAGAACTTCGCTATCGTGGCCTCCAGACCACTCTCGTACGTGTACGACCGAGCATGCTCGACAATGCTCGTACTCAGCACCTGCAACGCTCCATACCTCCTTGGACCGCCATGCATCAATACCGATACCGCGCGCCTTCGTGCGTACGCCTCTGTGACCGTACCGCATAGCTCCTCTATGCGTACTGCTTCACTACGTATCGCCCTTCTGCGCTCGCGTATGTACGACTACGTGCATCCACTGTCATGTCTTGTACTGCTGTTTGTACTCGTTGTGCTCGTACTGCTACAAGCTTCACGACACTCTACTACCGAGCCAGTGTCCTGTGTGACGCTTCTCCTTAGTAACGTACGGTAGAGCCTCTAGACTCCCATGGATAACCTCCCAGATATCCATACATTTTCGGACTCCTCCTGAAGTCCAGCTTCATCGATCATTCTCGAGCATCCAGCTACCGTGTCTGCACGATCATTATCGATCACGGAATTTTGGGGTGTGACAAGCCTCCCCCACATGAAGAATCGGTTGTCCTCAACCGAGCATTCCCTCTTCAGTTGGCGTCCCATCACGATCCTCCATCCGCTACGCACCTCCTGATGCGGCTTAATAGGAAGGGTGGTGCCGCCTTGCACCGCCTCCCTTCCTACACCTGGTCTTTTCACGGACCATGTCCCTCCATGACTTGGTCTTCAACGTGAAAAGTGGAGCTTCCTCGTCAGCTCTCATTTTCAGTATATCCCTCATGGATAAAACAGCTCTATCGCTGGTTTGTGGCAGCTCCAGCTCCACATGTGGAGTTCTCTCCTCCACGCACGCTCGTTGACGATCTCTATCGTTCCCTGTGGACGTCTCCACATCCTGGGATATGAGCACCTCCTGCGTTCCGAGCGTCTTCGGTATCTTGCCTCCTGCAAGATCATTGGTGGTGTGGTTCGTCACCACTCCACCCTCATGGACATGTAACTCGTTGTCCATGCTGCATTGCCCTCCAGAGCTCTGCTTTGTCTTCTCATGCACGGATGTTCTCCTATCCGCGGCTTTGGTTGTGTGCCTCCTGCACACACGTTGGTGCTCAGTATGCACCTGCGTACTCCTGTGCGTCTTCGATCGAGCCTTGACGCCTCCAAAGCTCTTTGTTGTGGAGTTCCCTTCCTCCACTGAATTCGAAACTCCAGCTCGAAGTGTTGTGAGACGTACCTTGAGCATCGCACCTATTTCTCCCAAGCGTATCTCACCTTCTACTTCCTCCTCCTCGTCCCCATGAAGAGAGTTCAGCTTCTCCTTCTTTGGGCACTCCCGCGCCCCATGCGGTCCGTCGCATATGAAGCACCCCTTACTCTTGGATTGCTCCCTTCTCTTGGAGTACTCTCGTTCCTCCACTGGTGGATCATGGGCAACGCCTTTGCCCTTGTCCTTCGACCGCGCCCTCGACTTGCTGGTGAACTCCTTCTCTTCAGCATTGTGACTTAGTTGGGTCACCCCATAATCGACCAACGCATCTGCCACCACGATCGCTGAATTAAGGTCTTTCACGTCCTGCCTCCGCAGTTCGGCTTGCGCCCAGCTTTGCAACCCGATCGTGAAATTGAAGAGCTTGTCCTCCTCAGACATCCCCTTAATGTCCATCAACAAGGACGTGAACTGCTTCACGTATTCACGAACAGTGCATGTCTGCTTCAGGCGTCGAAGAGCCTCCCGTGCAATCCACGCAGTATTCTTGGGTAGGAACTGCGCCTTCAGTTCTGTGACTAGATCATCCCATCTGGATATCTTCGGTCTTGCCTCGTCTGCTGCACGGCTCCTCCACCATAGCTTGGCGTCGCTCGACATGTACATCGATGCCAAACCGACCTTCTCGGCTTCCGTTGTCTTGGTCGCCTCGAAGTAAACTTCCATATCCCATAGGAAGTTCTCCAAATCCTTAGCACTCTGCGTACCTGTGAAGGATTTGGGCTCGGATACCTTACGTCGCTGCACCTCCGTGGAGCCTCCGCTATTCGCCAATGCCTTCTTGATGAGGGAGATCTCACTCCGAAGATCCTCCATCATCGTGTTGAACGTCTTCAGTCTATCCTCCATGGACTGGATCTGCTCCGCTGAGCATTGGGTCTCATCCCCAACATCCGATCCTACTGAAGAACGATCCTCCAAGACGACGATGTGATGGGCATGAGTCCCAATAGTGGACTCCACTTCTGTCATCGCCTGCTCCAGTGCTGCTACGTGATCGGTAACACCCACCATCTTAGCTCCGCTGATCGAAGACGTACTTGCACCGACAAGTATCCTTTGTTCTCGCGATCGACTGCACCGACAGTCGCTTGTAGCTTTGCCCGCTTTTCTTGGCACCGACCAAGATCTGTGATCTGCTCCTTAGCACCGACCAAGCTCTGATACCAAATCGTACCAACGATTGGTATTACCTTCAGCTCTGATACCAATTGTCACAGGGTCAAAATCCCGTTATCGATTTCGACCGATCTTGTGCGGCGTTAGCTATCCCGTAGCTAACCAGCCTTCCCGAGTAGAACGGTCACGGACGCGCTCCAACTCTTCTCGTACTCCTGCTTGCTAGCGCACCAACGCTTCCAACACAAACACGAGCACGAACTCCGGATCGCTCAAGAACACTCTCAAGAACACGCTCAAGAACGCTCAAGAACTCAACCAAGCAATCACACGTGCACGGGCACAAAGCTCTTCTCTTTATTAGAAGGGGAACTCTCTCTGGAGTGGGTGGACACTCTACACTTTCTCTCGTGTAGACTTGTGTACTCTTTACACTTGTGTTGTTTACAAATGAGCCACCACCTCTCCTTATATACAAGACTCAAGGCAACCCAAGGGACACTCATTATTACATCTACAATAATGATACATAAAGACACAAGAGACCCTTCGAGTTCTTCGGCAACCCTTCGCGTTCCTCAGCAACTCTTCGTCTGCTCGTCTCTTCGACTTCCTTGTTGTCCTTTCGTCTTCCCGCACGGTCGACGCCCAGTCACCCGCCCAGTCATCAGCACACTCGCGCTCCAACGCTTACTGATGCAGCTTTGCCATAATTCACCAAGTGCCACCGAACACTTGGTCTTGTGCCAAAGCGAAACCGCGGCCTCCAGACCCTCGTGCGGTAAACTATTCCTTAGCGTTCTCCATGCTAAGGGGAAGTCCTCCAGAACTTCGCTATCGTGGCCTCCAGACCACTCTCGTACGTGTACGACCGAGCATGCTCGACAATGCTCGTATTCAGCACCTGCAACGCTCCATGCCTCCTTGGACCACCACGCATCAATACCGATATCGTGCGCCTTCGTACGTACGCCTCTGTGATCGTACTGCATAGCTCCTCTATGCGTACTGCTTCACTACGTACCGCCCTTCTGCGCTCGCGTATGTACGACTACGTGCATCCACTGTCATGTCTTGCACTGCTGTCTGTACTCGTTGTGCTCGCACTGCTACAAGCTTCACGACACTCTGCTACCGAGCCAGTATCTTGTGTGACGCTTCTCCTTAGTAACGTACGGTAGAGCCTCCAGACTCCCATGGTTAACCTCCCAGATATCCATACATTTTCGGACTCCTCCTGAAGTCCAGCTTCATCGATCATTCTCGAGCATCCAGCTACCGTGTCTGCACGATCATTCTCGATCACGGAATTTGGGGGTCTGACAGTTATCGTATTCTGTAGGTGCGTTGTTCTTAGCATGCATGTGATGAAATCAAATCGGCAATGCTTGAGGGAATTAAGTTCGATATGCGATCAAATCAGCATGGCTTTGAGTTCGAAGCAGAGAGAAAAACAAGGGAAATGAGAGAATTAAGAAGACAAAGGGGAAGAGAAGAGTAAACAAAAGAAGAGGATTAGGAGGAAGGAATAGGAATCAGATGAGGATTGCTAACCTGGAAACGAAGGAGTGGATTGTTCGCCTGGGAAGCGGAGCTCACGACAGAGCTCTGTTGGATCGTGGCCTCGACCCTCAGCGGTTGACGAGGCTCTCGCGTGGCGGAGCGGAGCTGCAACACCAGTGATAGATCGTGCTGACCTCCCTCGCCTCCACCCTCTCGCTCGACGATGGATGGGAGCTGTCACCGCTCTCTTTTCTCCCGGAGCTCATGGAGAAGGGAATGCCAATGGCGGATATCGAGCTCGTATGGGAGTGGGCAGCTATATTTATAGAGGAAGGCGGAGCTGGTCACCGGACGACGATGAGGGGAACGATGAGCAGTTGGAGGGATTTGGACAAAACGGTCGGCCAACAGCCAGTCATTGGGCAGTTGGAGAAGAGGAGGGTGGGCAGCTGCCAGCGTCAGGTTGATGAGGAGGAAGAAGAAGATACGAGGAAGAAAAAAGGGGAAAGGTGGAGAGAGAAAGGGAGAAGAAAGAGGAGAGAAGAAAAATACTTAAAATAGGTTAATTAATTAATGGCTTTTTAAATAGAAAATTAAATAAAATAAATTAATGAAGTATATAATTAAATATGTACTTAAACAATTAATTAAGAGATTAATTAAATAACTAATTTATTTAAGGAATTAAGTATATAATTAAGTAATTACTTAAATTAATAAATAATTATATTAATAAATAAACTAATAAATAAATGAAATAAATAAATTATTATTTACTTAAATTATAAATTACGGTACATTGTACAATATACTAATACGATCATGAAACCCGCATTTTCCATACTAAATCTGATTTTAGTGAAATCAGTGTCATTTTGTAGATAATTAAATAATATAAATTTTAAAATGAGTTTGCACAATTTAGAGTTCGTATGGTCGAGTTATTAGTCCCGAAAAATTTAGGTAGCGGCTTCGAGGCAAATTTTAAAAATGAGTTTGCTCAATTTAGAGTTCGTATGGTCGAGTTATTAGTCCCGCAAAATTTAGGTAGCGGCTTCGAGGCTTTAGGTTTATTGACATTTTGGTTAAGTTATATTTATATATTTTTCTATACATTTTTAAGGTAGAAAATGAATTAAGTTAATCAGATTTACGGTTATTTGACTAAAAACCCAGCAAGTTTCTACATATAGTACATATATACAACAGGGCCCAAATGTCAAAACTCACCGATTTTATTCGAATATTTTTTTCGATATTTTTCATAAATAGTATTAAGTATAAAACAAAGTTTAAAAGCGAGTTTGGACTGTTTGGAGTTTTCTATGAATAGTTATGAACCTTGGCAGTAGGATTTTGTGGCTTTTACGGTTCATTACGATTAATTATTTTTATGATGAATTATTTTTCTGATATTTTTATAAAATAATATATTTTTATGACCAACTTTTACAAAAGAAATATTTTGGTTTGAGATTGTCTAAGTGATAAATAAAATAGGTAAAATATATACATTGAGGAAAAATGAATACATTATATTTTTGGTTTTCGATTTCTGGGTATTCTTATAAGTTTGGATCCTTATCTCCCTCTACTTATTTATTTTATCGACCAAGTCAATATTGATCTGGTCTCGAGGTTAGGAACAGTACGTATATATTACATATTTACAATCTTCTTTTCTTTTATTTTCCTTTTTATTTTTATTCTTTTATTTTGGTCTAATAAGTGTTAAATATATAATATTAATATTTATGGTTAGAATGTTAATTAGTTGGACTTCGTGATTATTTATATATATATATATATATATATTACCAAGGATTTTAATCAAAATGAAAGAATAAAGGCGATAAATCATGGATTCGTCAGCTCCCTCCTCCATCATTGGAGCTTCCTTGCTTATATTCTTCTGTTTCATGTTGAATTTGGACCGAACTTTGTGCTCGAGTCATTGAATATCCCTACAGGACCTGCAGTTGAACGATCATGTTCGAACAACACCTGCAGGAGATGAATACCATTATGTCCACGAAGCTCCACTACCACAATACACTTATCAAGTCATCATGAACATCATTAGCATCTAAGATCGAGATCACTACATTATCAAACATCTTCATCTGGAATAGTATCGCACGGCAGAGCCTCAATAGGATCGGCTCTTTCGTTTGGAGTGAGAATCCTGGAGAAATATCATCGAAGATCATCAGTCTCCGCCTGAAGCTTGTCGTATCTGGAGCTCCTCGACCTACAGTTGCAATCTACATCTAATCCAAGGGATACCTGCACACTTTCATCGAGCCGCACATTCGATCGAGAGCCATCCGTGAAGAACTATACGCCTAGGGCTTCCATCTTCTTCGATCAAAACGATCTGCACATCATCTGCACCTGCAAGCGCACGAAGCTCAAACAAGAGCCTTCCCGAGCCGAGAATCATTCACTTGGAACTTTTAGATCAATCGCTCGCTTCTCACGATTTGGGTAAGAACACCCCAAAAATCCCCGATCTATTCGAGACCGTCCGATCAGGGACGAATCGACCGCGGATCCAATGCACTGCCCACCACTTTACGCCTTAAACATGATATTTTTGGCAAATGTACGTCGAAGCCCTCAGTGTGCCTCTTAATTATGTGTAGATCCTTCTGGAACTTAAGATATGTACCCCACACGATGTTCTCTATACATTTTACGGTGCGACCCTTGGTATTTTCTGAAATTACAAGAAGGCACAAAAGCTAGTGAAGAGCATACACGTTGCACGTGCATCTCTATTGTTTTGCACACGAAGCCCCAAACTTCTACCATAGTTTTACACGGACCCACATTTTCCAGAATATTACACAAATACTCCTAACAGTATATATTCTACTTTACATACTACATACATATTAAATAAAATACAAAATATAAAGATACAATAAAAATACTACCCTATATTATACTAAATATAGTATTGAAACAGTATTCCAAAAATAAAAAGATTTACTATTTTTAATAAATCATTAAAATACCATAAAAATATAACAAACTACAAAACATATAAAAATATAAAAACACCTTTAAAAATCTTATAAAACTTATCCTTAGCATATTTTATTATATTTTACACAAAAAGACTAAAAACAAATAAAAAATGAATATTAAAAACAATAAAAATACAAAATACATAAAATGTCAAAATTTCATAACTAATTCATCAAAATTCTCAAAAATAAGCACAACATATCATTTAGAAGATAATTTCACCTACTTTTAAATAAAAATAAAAGAAAAATATTTTAGTCCTATTTTTATTTTAAAAAAATACTTCACATATTTAAAAAATAATAATTTTCAACCTTAAAAATAACACAAAATCTATAAACCATCCAAAATTCATAAAAACAAGAAATCAAATTAAAAATTAAATTTAAGAAATTATAAATATTTTCTAAAATTTAAAAACAAAATAATGAAATCACAAAAATAATATAAAATCCATAAAAACAAATTAAAATCTAAATTTTTCAAAAAAAAATAGGAAACCCATTCAACCTTAGTTTTCTATTATTTTAACCCTAGTTTCTAACAGTTTGCCTCCCCGAGTTCGACACTCCCATACTTTCACTATACATCAAAGTTTAGGAGCATAAATAATAAAAAAATATAACTTTCTGTTAAAGTTCACTTGGTCGATACAATGACCTTCCTATCTCTAGATTAGGTGTGGCTTTTCATGAAGGTGAACATAGGGTCATATCATATAAGATTTAACCATTACTCAAGGTTCCTCATGTAATTCGTAATTACATGGGGTTATGAATGTAATTGCAGAATTACTCAGGGTTATGGGTGTAAAATTTCTTTATTAAACCTCTCAAAACTATAGTTCCCTTCTGCAAATTCCAACAGAACATCCATCACCTCTGAAGCTACCAAATATCAGAATTCTCTGAAAAACATCGCGAGGAAACCATCTGGCCTAGGGCAACCATCTGGGTTCAAATCAAAAACTACCTTACGGACCCCTACCTTGCAATGAGTCTCATCAGAAGCTCCACGTCAAGGTTAGAAATATGTGTTACACCCAAGCGCAACCATCTTGAACCACAACTAGGCGCACATCTGCTCATGCTCCTAAAATATCCCGTTACAACCCTAACGACCTCCTCCTCACCAATGAATTCCTCATCCCCAATCTTGACTAAGTGGATCATATTTCTCATTCTTCTACCATTTTCCACTACATGGAAGAATCTAGTGTTTGCATCCCTCTCCTTCACGTCAAACCACTCCAGTTCCCCTTGGGCCTGAGTCCTCCTTTGTTCCCTAGCATGCGAGATTCCCTCCTGAAAACAAGTAATATGTGATGCAAAGCACCTAGCTTTAAGGAAAATTTCACAATCGCAAGGCCCTCCACTACCATGCTTCTCCAAAAGGATGTCACCATATTTTTGAAACCATCCTCCATCATCCAGCACCTCTCAAACCTGAAATAGGAACAGTAGCCTCATGCGTCCAAGCAAAGGAGCATATGATCAGACCTTGATCTAGGACGGGATGTCACGCAAGACAACCAAACCTTTCCAGAGCCTCTGTAGAAACAAGGAACATGTCGATTTGCGATCTCGATAAGGAAACCTGCCAAGTATACTTGTAGTTTGTCACATCAAGAACCTCCATCGCTAGGTCCTCAATGACCTCCTGAAAGTTGCTTGATATAGGATCATGGCCTCCCCTTCCACCTGATCTATCCTCCGAAGTGTGATGTTAAAATCTCCCCTCATGATGCATGCCTTTTCTAAAAATCGGGCCCTCACTGTACGCAACTCAGTCCACAAACCCGTGTTGGAAGAGGCACATGTGGTCAGGGACGGAGCCAGAACATTTTTTAGGAGGGGGCACAAGGTTTAAAAAATATGTCTATCAATTATGATGTGATCATATTCTTAGGAAAATGGGAGTATATTGTTGAGTTGTATGCCGCTTATATACCTCGCTAAAGTGCGAGCCGGATCGAATGGACCGGGTTCTAAAACACCCTATCCAGGGCCTGGCTCGACCAGGCCCATGGATCATACTTCAAGGCCCAAGCCTAGCCCACGGGTCGAATGTAAAGTATTTTTTCCTCATTTTTGAATCTATTTTATAGAGATATGTAAGTTTTTTTAATATCATTTAATCATCTTAAATCTAAGTTATCATAATATGCATTACTTGACATGTAAACTATAAAAAATGATATAATAATGATAATGTACAAAAAAAGTTGAAGTATGTTGTATTATATGTATGTAGCTTGTAATTTTTTAAATATACTTTTTATATTTGCGGGTCGAGATGGGCTTTGTGGCACATGTCCACGATTCGCTCAGTTGACGGGTGGGCCAAAGAGTGAGTCGAACAGGCCCATTCATGAAATCTCTTGGCCCAAGCCTGGCCCATGAGCGGGCTGGGCGGGCGAACCCTCGACCCATTGGCCAGATCCAGTCACTTATGTGTTCAACACCTTCTTAGTTATTTATCTGTTTTAGGATAAGTGGGTGCAAGTGGCTCTGCCATTGGAACACGTGCATGTTGAAGTTTCAAGGCAAATGAGTGGCTGGGAAGTGATGAACATATACATCATATGCATATGAGTTGGATACTCCCCCTCCTCTATTCATTATATAACAACAGTTGTGAAAGATAAACTATATCATCTATAGTTTTCATGTAATCAATTGTATGTTTTTTATTCTATTTTATATAAATTGATATCATATATGTTCCGTACTGGTGAGATTTTTTGCGAATGATATTTATATCATTTTTTAAAAGCTAGACATATTCTAATATTTTTCATTTTTTTCCAATTCACTCTTTAGATTTTGATTAATTTTAACATAAACTACACTTGTTCCAAATTTGTATCAAATCAAAAATATAAAAACACATAATTTTATACTTTTTATTACAAATAACTAGAAATATTAATATGTCAATGAAGAAGAATACATCGAAAAGAATACATGTGTGTTTGACCATTTACTTGATAATAAATAGGACTATTTATTAATATATGAGACTTGACAATAAATGACTTTATAGAAAATTTATTTTTTTGAGATCAAGAATTAGAACTCATATTTGTATAAGTGATAATGAGATTGGATGAAAAATTGATCTCTTCTATTGGTTGATTTTAAAGAATAGATATTCAAAATGAATGTTTGGGTAGAGATCCATTATAAGTTGACTAGTTTAAGAAATTATCTGAGGAGATTGATCCAAGGTAAAATCTACTATTGCTAGGTAGAATTTTATGTTAATAAATATATTATCTACTGATAAAGATTATTGATGTTGCCCCCAAAGAAATGAAGGAGATGCCTGCGTAAGTTTTCCCTAAAAAATTAATCCAAAACGGGGTTTATTTAGGAAATATTATTATTATTATTCTTAAAAAATACATAGAAAATAATTAAATATATATTATATAATCTCAAAATTTTAAGGGGGGCATGTGCCCCTCCTTGCCCCCCTCTAAATCCGTCCTTACTTGTGGTACCATGGACTGAAGTTACCATTATCTGTAAGCAATCTCTCTTGCTAATCAACCTCACCCCGTGATCGAGTTCACCAAGATCACATCATCCAATAGTTCGAACAAGTTGCCATTCCACGGTTTATGTTCAGTCTTGTGATTTAATATAAACAATTTTCCTTAGCATGCAGCCGATTGAGAAGCAAATAAGCTGCGTAGCTACAATGACGTTTAGTATATAAAAAAAAAGAAACATGTAGCATACGAGCGTCTTATTCTAAATTTTGCAACACAGATGATAGATACGCATTACTGATATAATAAACCATAGGGTCACAGATCACATAACAAAAGCTCGAGATGGCTTGTTCTCCTTTATTTGGAGAAAATTGATGTCTCATAAAGTCCACAAGAATAATAACCGAAGAATATAACAATAGTTGCTTATTTAGATAAACACAGACGATGATTATTGCGATGCAGCCTTCTTTTTCTTCTTCTTGCCGTTGCCCATCATCTCCATCTCCTGCTTGCACATCTTCACCTTCTCCGTCAGCGCCGCGATCTCCGCCGCGACTCTTTGCGCCTCCAATCCCGACTGGTTCCGGAGCTTCTCCTGCAGGGCCAGGATCTCGTGCTGCGCCCTCCTTATCTGTCCAACCCATCCCTCACATGCCCGGTCACGCTCGTCTTGCAGCTTCTGCATCTCCATCAAAGTCCTCCTCGCTAGCTCCCCCGACTGGCACCTCAGGCTCTGCTTCAATCTCGATAGCATCGCATCCGTGCTCTTCACCTGTCGCAGTCATGGAGTGCCAAAGTGTCATTATAAGAAAAATGAGTTGTGGCTACGGAATGTGGCTACGGAAACTTGTGGCCCCGATAATTCCGTAGCCACTAGTTTCTCATAGCCACAATCCGTGGCCAAAGTCTTCACATAAGAGTTGTGGTCACGATAAGTTCCGTGGTCACTTGTAGTGGCCACGGCATATTTGTGGCTAGAGAACTCTCGCGACGAGACTTGTAGCTACGGCTACTGGCCACGACGTGTCGTGACCAGAACTCAATTCTGTGGCCACAAACCCCATATCCGTAGGTATAGTTCTGTAGCCACAATTTGTTTTCCTTGTATATTTTTGCTTGAGGAGATTCTCGAACGATTTAATAGAGTGGAAATAGTAGAAAAACCTTTCGATGCGGCCATCGGGAGATGCCGTACTTCCGGCAGATCTTCTTCAAGACTGTCGTGCACAGCCGGAGCTCCCTTGAAGCAGCCGTGATGGGTAGATGGAAGCACGGGGATATGTCCTCCAACTTCAAGTTCCCTGTTCTCTCCCGCTGATCCGATTGCACACCAATCACTACAACTGCCCACTACTCACATGTTTTTTTAAAAAAAAACTTAATTACTTACCTGTGCTGCGATGAGTGATTTCGGGAATTTAGTCACTCGGCCTTCGATCTCCTCAGACCTGTGTAAATAGGCAACAAAGTAGTTAAGATAAAGATGAGAATTATATTTTTTTTCTAGTATCTGTAAATACCTAAAAGTATATTATCTAATGTAGACATTCATCGTATTACATTATTTACCTTGCCTATATATTTTTTTCTAGTATCTGTAAACACCTTATAGTATATTATCTAATGTAGACATTCATCACATTACATTATTTACCCTGCCTAAATAGTTACTCATCTACTATATATGCACATCTAAAATTACCCACAAACTTTAACATGTAAATATTACATGGAAAGAATAAAAAAATTAATTGAAAATATATGACATCTCAACCAAGTATAAACTTGTAATTAGTGCATGTACTTTGTTACGACTAATTGCTCATTAAGTTTCTACAGATTAATTTGAATTTTTATTTATATGTGCAGTGCCTATTGCAAGGCTTTTTGTGAGAAAGAAGATGGTCCTTTGCGATGATGGTGGTGCAGCATGCATCCAGATCATCTCGATATCAATCTCCATTACTTTTGCAATTATCGTTCAATCAAAGAGAGAGAGAGAGAGAGAGAGAGATAGCAGGGTACCCGTCCGAGCTAGAGCCCACCGGTTGACTGCTGGCTGCACCACTGATGGTGGTGGTGGTGATTGCACCCTCCTCCTTCACCACCTCCTCCGGTATCTCTCCACTCAATCCCACGCAGAGGACGTCGAAGAAACTGCAGGTTGAGTCGGCGGTCAGCGCTAGCCCTTCTCTGGCTCGCAACTCGCCGTATTCCAACAGGAACTTCTTCACAGCTTCATTCTCGTGACCAAGAAAGCTGTCTCCTCCACCATAATTTTTAAGATTATTACTAATGTTGATAAAAAAACAACTGAACGTTTAGCATTTCATACCAGTATTTGTATCACAGGATGGGCGGAGTTTGTGGAAGGAAATGAGAAATTCCAATATTAGATTGAAAGAAATAATTTTCCTAGAAAATTAAGTAAATAATACATACGTTCATTATAGTACACAAAAACCCGGTACATTATTAGACTTATGCCACTTCAGTCATTGATTTTCTTGCCTATATATCTTTTTTTTATATTCATATCTGAGAATCACTATGTTTTTTCTCTGAGTAATTAAAAAAAACATAACCTAACCGCAAATTCTTAAATACACCGGTATTATAAAGACAGTCTTATCTAAGATAATTTTGGCATTAATCTGCAGACATCGTCGTACAACATGAGCCTACACGAACAAAATACATGAAATCTATGTACACGAGGTGAACGCCTGAAAGATGCTACATTTTCATCCGTTATCGTTTTGCGAAAACAGGTCATTATTAGGTTTAAACGTCTCAATCACTTAATTTGAAGAATAACAAACTGTAAAAATCAACTGCTTACTGCATGCGGATCATGCATAATATCAAACTCAGACGTACTTTGAGAAATAATGCTGAGTGTATCCGTGTAATTTATAAGTGGCGACGAGGTTGGCGTGGTGGAAGATCCCTAGAGCACCGTGGATCTGCAGCTTTGTCGTCAGATAATCTACGCAAACAAAAAAAAAACCAGAACTTAGTGGTAAGACTACCAAGTAAACTCACGAGTTTGTACTCTTCAATTAACATATATTATTTCCCCAGTCTGTCGAGAAATTCTAACCACATTGTCTTTCGGTTGTAAAACTTCGATTTATGTTGCAGGAGATCTCATTTAAATATTGTGATTACGTGCGTAGTTTCAGTAGAAAAGAACATATTGCATTGCTAAAAGATCATCCTTGTAGATATATATTGTGTTTATCTCTGTGCACAGAAATTATACATGTGTATCTGAACACTTCAAACGGTCTGTTCCTGAAAAAGCTATCAGTTCGGAATCAGATAATATCACCCACATCACAAAAAGGACAGTGAACGCCATAGATCTTTCAAACTCTTCAACAGAAATCGACACTGCACTGTGAACTTGTGGCGCGCTGCAGTGGGCATCACCACCACTTGTGTTCACTAAGGCCTCCGATTCACGATAACGCAAATGAAAAGGGGTGATGTTCATCAGAGCATCTCCAGTAGGGCTCGGCTCACCATCGCACATGATGTTTGGGACTATGTTGAGAAGACTATACAGTCTATCGGCAATTGGATTGGTCCGCTTATGACATGATATTCTCCCCTCATAAATGATCGTCAGTTAGGGTTCCAGAATATTTCTTGTTAGTTAATAGTAGAAATATTAAAATGCGAACTGTGAAAAAGGAACCTAGACAATACCACTGTCATGAACGACCTCCCTCAACACAGTGCATCCACTGCAATCCAACTGCTGCTCCACAAGAACCCAAGAGGGATCCGGTACCACCGTCTCAATCCCCACATTATGTGCACCGTCAACCACGGGGTTGCAACTGTTTCGAAAACCGGAGCCAGAGTCCAAAGCATCGATGCCATCTGCGCCACAAGGAACCCCGCCCCAATCGGCTGATCCACAGTTGGCGGCCGTGCTGAGCTTCCCATCAAGTGCAGTAGCGGCCTCATCAGGAGTTGGATTCAGGAATTCCAATATGCTATCGATGTCGTCCATCATGAGGAGCCCTCCGCTCTCCCATTCATCCCCGAGGCCGCCGCAGAAGGGTGCGGAGGCGTGCTTGTGGGGGAGCGCCACCGTGTAGGAGTCCCTTGGGGCGGAGAGGCGGGACACCCGACGGTGGCGGGGAGAGGGAGATAACTGTCCGAAAGGAAAAAGTGACAGAGTGAGAGTAAGAGTGGACGCGGATTGCATTGTTTCTAGGGCTTTATTTTGGCGGGAAGTTTCGGATGGGAGTTGGGGAAAGCGTTGCGGTTGGCGACCGTTGGAAGAAGTGGGGAGGGGAGTCTCCACGCGGTCCGCACGTGACCAATGGAGCGTCACATTTAGGGGTGCTAATCGAATCGAATACTTCCGAATCCACCAAGATTCTGATTCAATTCATTATAAATGTTTCGAATCCGAACTCGAATCGAATTTCAAACGAATTTACTAACTTAAATTCAAATTCAATTCATTTTGAGTTTCGAATATTCAAATTCGATTCATTTTATTTCGAATTTGAAATGGTAATTGAAGTTTTAGAGCTTATTTAAATAATATTATATGAAGCCTAATATAATATAATTGTTTTATTGTATAATTATAATTTTGACAGAATATTACTAGTTGAAAAAACTATAAAATCAAAGAAAATATCAAACCAATATAGAGGATAAAAGTATCTAATTTTTACAATTATTATGTATTTTTTACAATCTAAACATACTTTTTCTATGATGAATAAATGTATAAATACAATATATTATATGAGTCTATCAAAGAGATAAAATATCGTTGACAAAAAAACAGAACACATTGTAATTACCACTGAATATTGAAGCAAGACGAGATCAAACTTATATAGAAAGTTGATACAAATTAATATTGTTATTTGAAATAACGGGAATAGTAAAAAAATAACTTAGAAATATAAAACCTCTTCATTAAGCATGAGGATCTTCAATATAAAAAACTAAGCCATGAAAATGAAATATGCGAATTTTTGATATACAAAGGAACAACTGACATTATGGTGAGAAGAACTTGTATATTACTCATGTAATGATAAATATCGTCTTGATAGTGATAATTATCACGGATTGCCATGCAAGGAAAATCAAAACAATAGAAAAGTAAAAGAGATATATCTAGATAAATTGTGAATCACGACAAATGTCAAGGAGGAACTCGAAGCAGCAAAACCATCATTTTCATGTGCGAGGAGAAAGGCCACCAGAAAGTACCGTGGGTCTTTATGATCTTTGATAGATAATGAAAGGGGAATGGAAAACCCAATGTAAGGAATATGGGAATATGAAAATAAATGTGTGGGTGAGGATTTAGAATAACAATAGTAAACATTTGATCTTCCTATTAGATTTTATGCCTAATTATTTTTTTTACTTTTTTTATATTCAATATTCAGTCTTTAACTAATATGATTATACATACATACATTCATACATATATATTAAATTGGTATGGCTTAGAGTTCTTTGTATCCTCTTAGTGCCTCAATTTTGAATAACACGTTAAAATTGATTACTGTACTTATACAAAGTAATCAAACATAAGCTATTTGTTATTAGGCTAAAATAAGAAATAAAGATAGGAACTTAGATGTTATGTATAACCGACGTATGAAAGACCCACATCTCTAACTCACAATATATTTTGCTGTCAAATTATAAAGAGGAAAGAAAAGAGATTGGATCTCATTTGGAGGGCCTACTGTTGCATATACACATCATGCATTGGCAAGTCACTCCTATGTAGTGTGAGATTATGGAAATCATTGTGGTGAATGATGTACATGATATCAATGGAGCTTAGATATGATTATAATTTTAAAATTAACCACTTAATCACCGTGATAAGTTGATTTGAGAGTATCTTTAGTTGCTTGCACATGTTATGCTTAGTGATATATGAAATTTCTAAATCTTTCAATGTAAATTAAACGTAATAACTTTTTTTATTACATATTCATATATTCTTTTCTGCGTCTATTTACTTACAATTGAATTCGAATAAATGCATATAAACCTTTTGATGTAATTATGCTATAATTCCTTACACATGGACCTAGAGTGTTTGTCACATGTGTGTGTATGTAAATATGTATGTATGTCTATGTACTACGTATATATAAATACATGGATACGTATAATCATATATGTATGTATATAAATATCGAATCGAATCGAACTATTATCGAACGAATTCAGGTTAATTCAGATTCAATTCATTTGGGAATCGAATCCACGAGTTAAATTCAAATTCAGTTCATTTAGTTTCGAATCGAACTTTTTTCGAATTTTTATCGAACGGATCCTAATCGAATTCGAATGATTCAGTTCAATTAGCAGCCCTAGTCACATTCCCTTCCCTGGTCGGTCATTTAATGGCACTTCTCCCGCTTTCGGTGGGGTGTTCAAGAAAGATCCTCCAAAGTACGGAAGTTAACGATTTACTCCCCGGGTGGAGTGGAGGCAGATCTCAATCTTTTTTAAGAGATTTTTACATGACGAAGTCCTTTACTCTTTCATCTATATCCGTATCCGATCCGTCACCGTATCTGTTTTATCAAATTTTGACATCCGTATCTGTTTTAAAATAGATACGGATATGGATATCTTTTTGATATCCGTAAATATTTGTATCCGTATCCGTATATCCGTTTTCGTATATAAATATAGTCATTGATTTGTTTTTAACCATATATAACATAATTCTCTACCTCTGTTTACCATATTTATATAATTTTTATGATGCAAACACATTTAGTAAATTAATATCATGTGTTTTTCATCCAATTCTTATATATTTAAGTCGATTCTATAGAGTATTTCTAACATTACTCGTGTGCGATCAGTATCCGCTTTACATCCATATCCGTTTTTTAAGGATATGGTAAGATAGTTGTAATATCTGTCAATATCCGTATCCGCATCCGTATTCGTATTAAAAAACGGATAAGGATATGGTAGTACCTATATATGTATCCGTATCCGACTGTTTGCATCCCTATTGCTTACTATTCCCATCTCTTTCTACATCCATTCCCCGTGTCTTTCTCTCGAACATCCTTCTCTCACATGAGAGTATACTCAAGATAAGATACTTCTCGTGGTTTGCGAGGTTCTAACACAAGAAGCGAGGTGGGAAGGCACAATTGTAGGGTGAATTGCAAGGAGGGATGTGAGCCTAATTATAAAGGGAATGGTTTAGCTAGGTCACATGATGATGTGGGAGGAGAAGGAAGCTTGAGGCTTGACATGAGAGGTGAGAGAGGTTCTCAACTTGGTGTCAGGCCTTCTTAGGATCATGAGTAATGTTAGTATTAGGAAATCTAAAGGATGTGAGTTCATGAGCATAATAGGTGTTGAGATGTATTTCGTGTGGAGTCCTTACAAGAATAGGACTATGAGTTTTGTACTTGGGCTATATATTGAAGGTTGGAGGAATTACGGCCAACAAAACACGGGAGACAATAACAAGAGAGGGAGAGAAGAGAGAAGAGAACAGGGGATCAAAGAGAGTTGTACTTGTTCTTCTTAGTGAATGTTCTTATCTAGTGGTCGTGAGAGGCAATCGACCACAGTCATATCATGTGCCTTCTTCTTCACATACTTGTATAGTAGTTGATTTAATCTATTATTTTTCCCAACAATTAGTATTAGAGTTAGGCTCAGTGTCAATGAGAGAACATAGTGTAACATGTGTGCATTCCTAGATGTCATGAAGAAATGATGATTTCGATGATTCATTGAGTTTGGAAGCACACGGAGCATGATTGAAGTTGAGGGGTCTAGTTAGGGTGTGTTCATGCTTAGTGTGAGTTGGATGTCTCAGATCAAGAGGATTTCTCTTGATTTTTTTAGATCTTACAAAGTGTTCCAGATTACACCTTTTTTGATGTGATTGGTGAAGATCTAGTACAATCATAATGTTGAGAGATTCATGGTAGAGAAAGATTACACTACACCAAGTGGGTCGGATGGAAGAGTTCCCATTGAAGGGTGCATCATTCTCTTATGAACGTTTCAATGGGAAGAATGATGTACTCACATGAAAGAAGATGAATGAGGAGGAGCAAAAGGATATAAGGCATCTCACAAATAGTACAACACAACTATACTTTTCATGAAGTCATCAACATGATGATCATGTGTTGGTTTAGATTAATCTCAAGGGACGATACCAGTTCAAATATCTAATAAACATAATATTGGTAAAGAAGAAGTACTCTAGTTTAAAGATGATTGATGGGACATAGATGAAAGTATACTTAGACAAATTTCACAATATGTTAGAGACTAAGTCGAACGATTTACATAATTTTATTTTATTTATGTTGAAAAATTATATTATAGATTTTGCATATCCTTGATCAGTTAATGAAAATAAGATAGAATCATCACAATCGCTAATAACTTTTTGGGTGACATGATCAATCAACACGACATCCTAATCGATCTCCTATTCATCGATCAACCTTTCATCATGATCAATCATCTTTTATTATTGTTTATAATTTGATCGAAGCATACATGATCGATCACCCCTGAATGATCACATTTTTATAAAGATAGATCATTAATTAAAATACAACATCAATAATCATCTAATGTTTAAAAAATGATTGACAAATATTGTTGGATAATTTTGGAATTTTGATGGCGGTGAGAGTGGGACAGCGAGGGAGAAAGATGGGATGATGGGAGAGTGAGTGTGGAAGATGGCGGGGGAGTGGTGTGAGAGACACAGGTGAAGAAAGGGACGCGGAGATGGTAGAGTTTGAGGTAGTTAGTCCTTGGTCACTGTGAATGGTGGTCAAAGAAAGAAAGAGTGGAGTCAATCAAGTGTTTTCATTGTGGAGATTTTGAATACCTTGCAAAGTCGTGCTCAAAGGAGATCTTTTTCTTCAGGTGTAATGGAGTGGGGCATTGGATAAGTGTTTGTCATTGTCGAGGGATTTGGTGGCCTAAGGCTCTACCATTGGAGCAGGTATTGGTGGTCAGAGATCTATATCTTGTCTCGGAAGCATATGCAGATGACACAATAAAGTCAATCAATGATCTTTGGCTATTGCTTGGTTCAATTTTTGAAGGAGACTTGGTGCCTTCAGTGATGGAATCATGGCCTGTCTGAGCAGGAGGAGGCCCACCTATGGAATGACGACATAGACCCTTTATTGGTTCGTCCATGGCAGAGGATTCGATTTCATGATGGTGTTGAGTCAACTGCGATGGCAAGATGTGTTCTGATTTTTGGAGTCCCTTTGATATGTAGACGTATTAAAATTATCCGGGCTTGCTTGACACCACTGGGAAAGGTTTTTGCGCTCCTATGTGATGGCCTTAGACTAGGCAGTAGTCATGATGTCTTGGTGCAGTTGTCAGGGTCGCCATGATGGACAATGTTACTTCACCTTTGAAAGGTTCATATGGGGGCGAAGACGAGCCCTTGAAAGTGGGAAGAAGAAAGTTAGAGGAGGCCGTGACACAAGTGAGACCGCTGCTAGAGATGACGAAGGAGTGTCCGAGTCTATGAAGTTGGTCGCTATAACATATGGGGTGATAACGATGTGATCTCTAGGGTCATTGATTTGGTGAGTTAATACACATCATAAGTCATTGACAAATCCAATGACTTTTGAAAATCAAATTTCTGTCAAGGAGGATTGGTGGGAGCATTTACTGTTCAATTACATTCCACGAAGGAAACCTTTCTAGTTCTAGGCCTATTAATGCCATGCAGGATTATGTGGTCGGAATGTTGAATTGGAAAAAAAATTCTGATCCATATAACAGATCCACCCATTGGTTTTGGCTGAAGGGTGAGGGTTAATAACTCCCGGCCTACTATTGCAATGTTGGTTGTAAACTTCTCGTGCTACTCACACCTCGATTAGGCACTGGCGGTTTGTGCAAGCGAGGACATGTGTGCAGCCAGGGGAGGAGGTCTGTTTGCCTTCATGAGTTCAGAGAAGGTGGCAAGAGAACGTTGGAGGCATAGTGGGAAAGGGGAAATGAGAGGTGGAATGGGCATGAGAAGTGTGGTGTGATGAATACCCATTCATCACTCTTTATTCTGATATTTTAGCTACAAAAACCTCTGCAAATACATGTAAATATGTGTAAATACAAATAATTACCAAAAGCATGCGTTGTGTAAAAACCTGTAATTAGCATGTTTTTGTGCAAAAATAAAAGAATAAAGAGTAAAAAGAAAAAGAGGGAAACATTTAGAATAAATATTGAGCAACCTAACCCAAGGGAGGGCTCAGCATGGGCCTGACCGCATAAAAGCCAAAGTAGAGGGAGATAGGAGCTCATGTGTAAATATTGATGTAAATAAATAAATTATATTTTCCTCAACCAAAAATATGCTTGTACATATTTTGTAGAAACTAGTAAAAACAAAATAAAAATTTAAAAATCAAAAATTCAAAAATATCCTTTCACCATGTACATAGACCACCCTCCTTATTTATTTACCCTTATAAATAAATAAAATTATTTTTTAAAACTTTTTGTAAATATTCTATGTTACATATTGTAAATAAAATAAATAAAAAGAGACAAAACAAAAATCAAATAAAAATTACAAAATTCAAAATATAAAAATGCCTTGTACATATGCCATGTATATAGATGTACATATATATATATTTCACCCTTGTATATAAATAATAAAAATAAAATAAAAATACCCTTTTATTCCTAATTTTATACTATAAATAAATAAAATATAAAATAGGAATAAAATTGTATAAAAATAATAATTAAAAAAATCAAAAATCAAAAGCCTACATATTGTATATATCCCTATATAATGTAAATACCTTATTCTTATTTCCAAAAATTAATTAAAAATCACCAAAAAATAGAAAAAAATAAAAGAAAAATATTTCATGTTTTGGGTTTTTGCAAAATCGTCCATTTGCTGCCTCATCTTTGAGTTTCAAATCTTATCCACGTGGCAGCATCTCACTGGTCCACGGGGAATGTTGACCCCGGTCAACTCCCCCCGCGGACCCTCTTCTCTCGCGGATCGGGCTGTCGACCCGATTTCTTCGATTTTTCTCCGCCTGATCCGCCCGCCATTCACGCAAACCCCGGGTCCTAATCCTTCTTCTTGCATCCGAGATCATCGCCCGGGGGGTTGCATTGGGATCCGCGCTGCACGTTACCCTACCCGATCGATTCTTGCCGGACCCTCCACTGTATATAGTCTGAGCTCCGCCCCCGTTTTCACGCATCTTTGGCTCTCCACCCTTCATCCCGTAACCTCCACTGCAGTCCCTGAGGTGACAGCTCTCGATTGCCCGTGTCGCAGCGAGGAGAGGGGCCGGTTTCCATCGATCCGGCGACTTAGCGCCGCCGTGCTCCGCCCAGTGCAGGAGCCCGAGCCTCAGGACCAGACGACCTTCGAGGCTACGACCGGGAGCTACCTAAGCTCCAGCCTAGTCTACTTCGCCACCCAGGTAACCTTCTAGCTTTCTTGTTTAGCTTAATTTCTTGGTTGCCCCAAATCGCATCTCCGCCGAATTCTGTTGATTCCGACCATCTCGAGCATCATTTCGATCATCGGAACCCACGTCCACCATCGCCTTTCCCTCGCGCACCTTCTCCGCCCCTCCGTTCAACCCAGCTCGCACAGGAGCTGGGATTCGAATCCCATCGTCGTCGCTTCGCCGGGGTTCGTCCGCACCGCCGCACAGACCACCTCCACGACGCCTAACCGGGTCGAGGCATTTTGCCCTCGATCCGCGAAGCTCCTGAGCCTTTTTGCAGGACCGGAGGGGGCCATCTGAGGCCTCCCGACATTCAGACAGGAGCGTCTCCTCCGCCGACCTCGCCGGAGCCCTCCAGGGCTCGGTTGGGCCATCGGAGACCACCAGCAGCTGCGGAGCACCACGTCGGAGCTTCTCCGATCTTCAGACGCAGCAGGGGAGGTCAGGAGCGCACGTACTGGGCCGGCGAACTTCGCCGACCACCTGTTCTTCCTCGACCTTCAAGCACCGTTCGATCGCCCTCCAGCTCCAGTTTCAATCTGAGCCATCCGTTCCAGGAGCGTCAGGCACCGCACGATCAAAGGAGGAGTTGATCCAGACCATTTGATCTTGAGATGAGGCGCAGTTGACCAGTCACCGTTAGATCCTCCACGTGTCTTCGTCTCAGCCATCCGATCACGCCAAGGGTTACAGGAGTGAGCCGCCCCCGCCGCTCCACCGTCGGATCTACACGTGGCGCATGCTCCGCCCTTGGATCTTAAATAAGGGGTAATTGTCCTTAGGCCCCTCTGTTTTCAGTTTTTATTATTTAGTCCTGTAAATATAGAATGCAGTTGTTTAGTTTTTGGGATATTTGCATAGTGGACCTCGCACTTTAGTTTATTTGCATTTACACCCCTGTGCGTTGTATGCCGCGTGCTTCGTCACGTGTTTATCTGGGTTATTTGCAATAGAGACCCCTGTAGTTCTGGTTGTTCTCGAATGAATGAAAGTTTTATTCTATTTGCATTTATACCCCTGTGCGTGATCTATTTCTACATGTGCGTTATATTTTGGGTATTTTGCAGATAAGCCCCTGAGGAACTTATTTTTATCACATTTGGGTCCCTGAGTGCCCCAGGCACGCGCCTCGCGCGTGATTTCTTGGGTATTTTGCACCAGGACCCCCAGAACTTTGGGTATTTGCATTTTGGTCCTTGTGCACAGTGCCCTCTTGTCATTTTTGAATAAAATATCAAATCACCTCCAAATCCAACGAAAATTTGACACATGGCTCCTGCCATGGTGTAGGATTTTTGTAGATTTTTGAGGACATTTCTGAGTTTAATTTCCATTTTTAAAAATTCAAAAACATACATTTTTGGCACTGTTTAACTTGAAAAATCACAAAAAAATATAAAAACCTCCCTAAAAATTCCATAAAAATTAGGAACTGTTTATTGTGTGTTGCTTGATTTTCTAGCCAATTTTGGCTATTTTTCATCACTGGAAAACCCTAAAAACTTAAAAACCCTCAAAAACCCATAAAAATCCCAGTAAATACATTAAAAACCCAAAAACAATAATTCTGGTACCCGAATTTTCCTTGTTTTCTCTATTTTATAGGAAAATTACCTCTAGGCCTTTTTGAGGTCCTTAGGTATTTTATCTAGGGACTTTGGGCTTGGCTGGACAGTACCTTGCATTTTCACCACTGTTTGATTTTTAGAAATTAAAATAAATACCAAAAAAATCTCAAAAATTCACCAAAAACATAAAAAAATATAAAAAACATAAAAATATTTTTGTTTGAATTTTTGTTTGATTTTGGATGCATTGAATAATTTGTCAAAGTTTGCTTGTTTTTGCTTTTCTTATTTTCTTCACATATTAAAAATCCAAAAAAATTTAAAAACAATTAAAAACCACTAAAAATGCTTTCCCTTTTTCTCTGACCTTTTGACTACTTCGTAGGCTTTTTGGCCAATCCGTGCTCCTTGTGTTCGACCCTGGGTGCTATACCAGGTTAATATCATAGCAGGACCGCTTTGTTTTGATTTCACATATTTTTCGAGTGGTTCATTTTTTCTTGATTGACTCGTCCGAGTGATTGAGGTCGCAACGACCTATTTTCTGTACCTTTACCTCTGTCGCTTGGACCCGTCATCAGAATGGCGCCATTGCCGGGGAGCACGGCTTAGTAGTCACTTTTAGCTTTTTCCGCGGCTTTTCGATTTTCGCGGCTTTTTGTATAGATTTGTTGCATATATATTCTTCTCATATTTCTGACAATAATTCTTGGACTGACCACTTTTCTCTCTGTTTCTTGCGAGGGCCCGAGGAGCGAGGGCGGCATTCCTAGGAGCGCCGGTGCACCCGAGCGAAGCGGAGGCGGCTCGTTTCTTCATCGAGCAGCAGGAGAGAGCGAGAGAGAGAGAGCTGAGTGGGTGAGGATAGTTTAGGGATATTCTATTATTGTTGTAATAATACAGGGACTCAGAGACTGTGCTTGATACTTAGCGGGTCTGTTTCGCCGAGCACCGGTGTGCTCGGGGGACCCTTTAGATTTCTCGCGGTTTTTCGCGGTTTTAGCTTTTTCGCTGCCTTTTCCGGTGTTTACGCGGTTTTTGCTCGAGCCCCTAGATTTAGGAATTTCTGGTGCTTATGACGTAATTAGTAGGATCCACACACCTAATTGCTTATCTGTTCCCATAGAACGTAATTGGACCTACTAAAAATAAATAACAAAAATAACTTAGTCGCTTTCCTGAGAGCCTACGCGTCGCGAGCCTGCCCCGTCAAGCGCTACTCCTGAACTCGACCTGTCGAGAAGAGGAGGGGTGGGTCTAGACCGGACTCTTTGGATCGAGGGCGAGTGACTGAGTTAGACGGTTCTGCGCTAGAAATTGCTCATCTAGGACTCGGTTTTTCCCGCTTGCATCATTTAGGTAGTTTATTTCCTGTCTTTAAATTATGCGCGGATCACTTGCATGTAGAGTGCTGGAGACAAGGTACGCATTTCTATCTCAGCATGCATCATTGATTTCTCGCGCATCGGCTTTTTCGTCTTCTCCCCCCTGTTTTCGGACTAAATAATCAGGAGAACCCGAAAAATTCGTTAGGCCTTTTGTCTGCTTTGAAAAATATTAAAAAGAAAAACAATAAAATCGGGACTGCTAATCATACTTGATCTTAAAAACCGCTCACCCTAAAAACTTTGTCTTGGGGAGAGCAACCCCCTCATTGTATTGTTTGGATGCGCGAGAGAGTGACCCGCACCCTAGGTAGAGCCTCCCGGTGCTAGTCCCGACTGATTACCGACTTTTCTGTGCGGGCCAGTCGGTTGGGATAGCATCGGATATCCTAACAGGTCACGTAAGCGCTCTGATATTTTGTGTGTTCACCAAAATAAAATAGACAAGATAATTTGACCGAACTTTCACGGTCTTCAGCTCGCGTTGCGTTGGTGAACCGGGGGTTTGTTTTTTTATCATAGTTGATTCCAGATCTCATCCGCACTACTCGCCAGATCAAGATGATGGGTAGACGGTCTCTTAGGCAGCCTCTGGCTGCACCACTTTCGGGCACGTCTACCCGATCATCTAGGTTGGCCTGCGAGAGCCGAGACCAGCTCTCCGAGCCCGAGTACGATTCCGCCCTGTTCCCCCTCGACCCCCTTTCTTCTGGTACTGAGAGACATGAGCCCGAGGAGAGATTATCAGATTTGACAGCACCTGAGTTGGGCTCATTTGATTTTGCAGACGTCGCTATGGCCGCCAGATCAGACGATTACCCCGGAGGTCAACAGAGAGATCAGCATGTTGTATTTGACCAGGGGGCGATCAACTCCACCCTGATCGCATCACTCGAGACAGTTCAGCAGCAGTTACGCGATCAGGGGGCATTCATGATAGAGATGAGGAGAGAGTTGGAGAGGCTCAGAAGAGAGCGAGACCAGCAGAGCGAGCCCGAGGAGATACCTGATGCAGAGGCACGAGCCGCAGCAGCCGCAGCAGCAGCAGCAGCCGCCGCCGCCGCAGCGGCAGGCGCTGCGGCAGGAGGACCACCATGACCGATGCGGGAGTTGCACAACCCCGGATCGACTCTGATGCATCACTGGGTAGTAGTGCCAGCGATCGTGGGGGACTTCAAGTTCCCCCCGAACACCTTGCAATTGCTGCCCCGTTTCCACGGACTTGCCACTGAGGAGCCCCACCTCCACCTCCAGGAGTTTCTGATGATCTGCAACACTGTCCACGATCACCACGTGGACCAGGACACGATACGGATGATAGCCTTCCCGTTTTCACTGGCAGATAGAGCAGCCAACTGGCTGAAGCATTTAGGGAAGTTTGTTTACACCTGGGAGCAGCTCCGCACCGAGTACTTGAACAAGTACTATCCACTCGGGCGGACGAATGCAGCGAGGGCCCTGATCAGCAACTTATCCATGTTCCCCAATGAGCAGTTTCACGAGGCTTGGGAGAGGTTTCGAGAGCTCCTAGACAGATGCCCGCACCACGACATATCCAAGCCGAACCTAGTTCAGAGCTTTTTCAGCGGGTTGACGCCAGAGCTTCAGGGTCTGGTGAACGCTTCTTGCGGTGGGTCCTACTTTGCCAAGGACCACGACCAGGTCTGGGCCATTTACGAGGAGATGTCCGAGAACTACATGGTGATGTCTCAGACCAGGTTGTATTCTCAGCGACCCCAGCCACAGCAGCCAGGACCCGTGCAGTACCAGCGGATAGCACGGGTAGATGCAGGTCCATCCAGTCCGTCCGCAGTCGCAGCAGCACAGGCAGAGTCATCCGCTGCGGACATGGGCATTATCAGCGAGAAGTTGGACCGCATGGAGCTGATAGAGAAGAAGCAGTGCCAGAGCATCACTCAGATGGAACAGATGGCACAGGTTCTGAGCGACATGAAGACCCAGCTCATGTGTCTTCAGGAGACACAGACGGCTTCACAGCCCCGTCTTCTGTCGCGAGGCGATACCGGCAGCAGCAGCAGCTCGTCCCTGCGCTCCAGCTCCTCACAGCAGCCTAGACAGGTTCACCTTGTACAGGCGGAGCCGTACCAGCAGCCGCAGCCTACTTACCAGTCCCCACCATCTCCGGACATGCAGATGGTGGTCTACCAGCCGGATCAGCCTCTGGCAGTACTACCGCCAGACCCCTTCGATGCAGAGCCGTTGATGGATGTCAACAGGATTTGGTACGACCGTCCCCAGTCCGGGATCCGACGAGACCATCCCGGATTCAGGTGGGGGAGTGGTGGTGCCCAACCCCAGCAGCAGCCGTCAGGACAGGGAGGGCAGTACTCCCAGCAGAGAGACCAGCACCAGTCGCAGCAGCACCCAGCACACCAGCACCAGCACCAGCCATCATCCTACGGTCCTCGTCCCTATCAGCAGCAGGGACAGTCATGGAGACGTGAGCAGCAGGCTCACCCGATGCAGCAGCAGCACCCGTCCTCATATCCCTCTTACCAACACCATCAGCAGCAGTTCCAGCAGCCTCACCCACAGAGAGGCTACCCGTCGGGCTCCCACGAGAGCCCCGCTTTGGATGACATCGCCCTCCTCCTCACGGACCAGCAGGCCACATTCAGACGGGAGATGGACGAGTTCCGCCAGGAGATGCGGGACCTGGTGAGAGGGAAGGCCGCCATACCAGCCCAGATCGAGCCGAATCCGAACAGCCTCAAGAGGAAATCTGAGCAGGTAGTACATACTGAGTTTGCCACTCCTAGTGACCCATTTGATGGTACATCTTCGGATCTATTTGATGCTGATTTTGTCACACTTAGGAGCGGTAGGACCCCAGCAGGCGGCGGCGCCTCATCTGAGCTTCACCACGAGGACACTCCAGAGGCGCCACAGGAGGAGGAGGAGAGCGGTACTGAGGCCGCTCCAGACTATGACGGTGGTACTAAGGCCACCAAGGATGCTGATTCCACCGGCGGTACTGAGGCCGCCACTTCACCAGTTCGAGGAGGTGGTACTGATGCCACCCGTTCAGCCGAGCCAGCCCGCGGTACTGATATCGCGAGACGTCCACTACCAGCAGCAGCAGAGCCAGCCCGTGGTGGTACTGAGACCACCGGTGTTTGTACAGACAGAGATGTTGTTTTTCCTCGTGTTCATGTATCTCAGAACTCTGTTATGAATAAAGGAAAAGGTTTACTTTCTTCTGGTCCCACTGTGGTGCATGATGTATGTGTGGATCCGGTCCTTGAACCGTCTAGACCTTTTCCTAGTCCTTCATCTGAGAAGGACCCTGTGATCCCCTTCCCTAGAGCCCTTCAGATGGGGAAGGGGAAGAAAAAAGAAAATCCAAAAAAGAGAGAGCTTGAGGAGTTCAGCCAGAGCATGATCGATCGATTCCACATCCAGCTGACCCTCCAGGAGGCTTTGCAGCACATCCCCCTTCTCCAGCGTTCTTTGAGAGACAGGACTACAGTCAGGAGGAGGAGGAGGAACCACACTTCAAAGATCCATGTGTTGACGAAAGCCACATGTTTTGCGATCCAGAACCGCCTGCCAGCCAAGAGGCCAGATTCAGGGGCCCCGTATGTCAGATGCCAGATCAGTGAGCAGAGGTTCGACCGTACTCTTCTAGATAGCGGACCGTCGATTAACCTTCTTCCGGCAGCCCTTCTCGACCGCTTCGAGTTGGGCACTCTTCGACAGAGCAGGACAGTCCTTCAGTTCGCTGATCGATCTGTCAAGAGGCCGAAGGGGTTATTACGAGACGTTATCGTCACGATTCAGGGCCTGAAATTCCCCGTGGACTTCGTAGTGTTGGACATGGAGATCCCTGAGTCAGTGGCCGATACCCCCATCATCCTTGGTCGTCCGTTCTTGGCCACAGCCAAGGCGGTGACTGATCATGATAGTGGGAAGGTGTACTTTCGCGTCGAGGGTGAGAGTATACAAATAGAGACGGTCGAGGACTACAGAGCTAGAGATAGAGCCCGCTCAGATGCGAGTACAGATTCAGAGCAGCTGACAGACGCAGAGCCAGACATCCACCAGGACTGCGATTTTGTGATTACAGACGATGAGGCAGCTTGGGCAGATCCTGTATCACAGACCATCCTCTCATATTCAGATACAGCTGATGCCGAGATAATAGCAGAGGAGAGTCTGGAGAGCACAGCCCTGGTTCAGGATACCATAGAGGTAGCAGAGCCGGTCCTTGATCGCGACACGATGTTCAGTGATGGTGGTGCTGAGGCCACCTTGTTGTTCGGTGGTACTGATGCCATCGCGGATGATATAGATCCCTCGGATTCAGAGTCTGATTGGGCCGATTGCTATGATCAGATGCCAGACTTGAGTCCATCTGAGCCTATAGATGAGGAGGAGGTAGATGCAGAGCCGAGCAGAGACAGTGCAGTAGAGCAGCCTTCTCCCGATCCAGTTTGCGAGAGTACGCTTTCACTTTCCCAAGCAGATTTGGCAGACTTAGCAGCTTTCACTCAGTTTCTTCCGCAGCCAGATTTGCCAGCACCCAGCATTCCAGAGCGAAAGCCGCTCCCTACTTCGCTGAAGTATCGATTCCTTGCGGGCGATCCAGAGATGTACCCAGTCATCATCTCAGCCGAGTTGACTGGAGAGCAAGAATCCCGTTTGATGGGGGTTCTTGAAAAGAACCGCAAGGCGATCGGATGGAGCGTAGCGGATCTCCATGGGATTAGTCCAGCAGTGTGCTCCCACCATATCTATCTTGAGGAGGGGGCGAAGCCGTCGCGTGAGTTCCAGCGGCGACTGAACCCCAACCTGAGAGAGGTCGTGATGAAAGAGATATCAAAATGGTGGAGTGCAGATTTTATTTATCCCATTTCCGACTCCAAGTGGGTCAGCCCCTTGCATGTGGTGCCCAAGAAGACGGGCATCACGACTGTGATCAGTGAGTCGGGAGAGGAGATCGCTACACGAGTACCTACCTCTTGGAGGGTCTGTGTTGACTACAGGAGACTCAACCAGTCAAGAAGGACCATTTCCCCCTGCCTTTTATTGACCAGATCATTGAGAGACTGGCAGGGAAGAGCCATTATTGCTTCCTGGATGGGTACTCGGGCTACAACCAAGTGGCCATCGCTCCTGAGGATCAGGAGAAGACCACCTTTACCTGTCCCTTCGGCACATATGCTTTTCGACGCATGCCATTTGGGCTATGCAATGCCCCTGCGACTTTTCAGAGGTGCATGCTGTCGATCTTTTCGGACATGGTAGGGGAGTGTTTGGAGGTCTTCATGGACGATTTCTCGGTCTATGGCGACGGATTCGATTCTTGTCTTGACTGCCTAGACCGGGTACTCCAGCGATGTATCGAGTTTCATTTGGTTCTATCTTGGGAGAAGAGTCACTTCATGGTGACTCAAGGGACGGTGCTTGGCCACATCATCTCCAACAGGGGCATGGAGGTTGATCCGGCCAAGGTTGATGTCATTAGAAAACTCACACCGCCGTCCAATTTGAGGCAGTTACGGTCATTCCTGGGGCACGTTGGATTTTATAGGAGATTTATTCAGGATTTCAGCAAGATTGCCCGACCGTTGACTGACCTCTTGACGAAAGACACCGAGTTCCTTGTCGATGACAAGTGTCTTTCGTCCTTTGCGACTCTCCAGCAGTGCGTGATTGAGGCTCCTGTCCTCCAGCCGCCTGATTGGTCTCTCCCATTCGAGATCATGACGAACGCCTCTGATTTTGCCGTAGGGGCAGTGCTGGGACAGAGGAGGGATGGAGTTCCGTTTGCCATACACTATGCTAGCCGCACATTGGATTCCGCCCAGCGGAATTATACGGTCACAGAGAAGGAGATGCTAGCCGTAGTGTTTGCCCTAGATAAGTTCAGATCATATATCATTGGATCTAGAGTGACTTTGTTTACAGATCACACCGCCATCAGGCACCTCATGGCAAAGAAGGATGCCAAAGCCAGACTGACTAGATGGATCCTTCTACTCCAGGAGTTCGATATTGAGATCAAGGATAAGCCTGGAGTCAAGAATGTGGTGGCGGATGATGAATACCCATTCATCACTCTTTATTCTATTATTTTAGCTACAAAAACCTTTGCAAATACATGTAGATATGTGTAAATACAAATAATTACCAAAAGCATGCATTGTGTAAAAACCTATAATTAGCATGTTTTTGTGCAAAAATAAAAAGAATAAAGAGCAAAAAGAAAAAGAGGGAAATATTTAGAATAAATATTGAGCAACCTAACCCAAGGGAGGGCTCAGCATGGGCCTGACCGCATAAAAGCCAAAAGTAGAGGGAGATAGGGCTCACATGTGTATATACTTCTGTAAATAAAACTATATATTTTCCTCACCCAAAAATATGTTTGTCCATATCTTGTGTATATTTAGAAAATATCAAAAACTAAATAAAAAGAAACAAAACAAAAATCAAATAAAAATTACAAAATTAAAATACAAAAATACATTGTATAAATACCATGTGTATAAATGTATACAACTATTTATTTCACCCTTATATATAAATAATTAAAATAAAATAAAAATATTCTTTTATTCCATATTTTATGGTGTAAATAAATAAAATACAAAATGAGCATAAAAATACATAAAAATAACAAATAAAAAATCAAAAATAAAAATCCATATAGTGTACATATACCTATATATAGAGCTACCCTATTTTTATTTCCAAAAATTAATTAAAAATCACCAAAAAATAGAAAAAAATAAAAGAAAAATATTTCATGTTTTGAGTTTTCTTTAATTCGGCCTATTTCTGCCCTAAAATAAATAAACAAAAATCGCGCACACGTGGTCGCTCCTGATTGGTCCACGGGGGAATGTTGACCCCGGTCAACTCCCCCGCGGACTCCTTCCTTTTCTGGAAGATGCGTGCCGTGCCTCCTTCGCCGATTTATCCACGCGTCTCCAGGCTGTCACCCACTCAACCCCCGTGCTCGGATTCTTCGCCGTTCATCCCTCTCCCTCGCCGGATCTTCCGCCATCAAATCCACGCTTTCCATCGCCGTCAAGCCTCAACCCTAAACGCCCCTGTCACCATTTATATCCAGACCTCCGCCGCCTCCGCGCCCCATCTTTGGCCCTTCTCCTCCTTCCCAGTGACCTCCATAGGCTTAGCGAGAGTGACAGCAAGCGTCCGCCCTTGTTGCAGTGAGGCGAGGGGGCAATTCCATTGATCCGGCGATCTTCGCCGTCCTTGCTCCGCCGCCGGCGTTGAGCATCGAGCTTCAGGCCTTGACGCCCTTCGAAGCTACGACCAGGAGCAAGAGCAGCTCCAACATAGTCTCCAGCATCCACCAGGTAACCTTAGATCCTTCTAGTTTCTCCCAATTTCCGATTACGCCCAAATCGTATCTCCGACGCATTTCTTTGATTCCGTCCATCTCGCGTTACATCTCGACCATCCGACCATCTCATCACCTTCGCCGTACCCTCACGCACCTTCTACGCACTTTCACTCAACCCAGATCGCACAGGATCTGGGAGTCGAGCTCCACCGTCTCCGCCTCGCCGGAGCTCTTTCGCCCCACCGCACCGTTCACCTTCACCCCGCTTTCTTGGGTCGAGGCACTTTGCCCTCGACCCGCGAAGCTTCTTGACTACTTTGCAGGTCCAAAGGGAGGCGTCTGAGGCTTCCCAACTTCCAGCCAGGAGCTTCATCTCCGCCGACTTCGCCGGAGCTTTTCAGAGCTCGGCTAGGTCATCGGAGACTACCACCCGCCACGGAGCTTCACCGCGGATCTCTTCCGACCTTCAGAGGGCTCACAGGAGGGGTGTAGCGCACGCAGGAGGCCGGCGAAGTTCGCCGGCCATCAGTTCTTCGAGGACCCTCCATCGCCGTCCGATGAGACCTCCGCTCCAGTTCTAATCCCAGCCGTCGATCTATAGAGGAGCAGTAGCCATCGATCCATCTGAGGATCTCATCTGGACCGTTGCAGCCGAGGAGAGAGGCACCCGAGCCCCACACCGCTTGATCTTCCACGTGGGTGCACCTCGACCATCCGATCTGACCCTGGCCTCCTTCGAAGAACCACGTTGCATCACCACCGTCCGATCACCCACGTGGACGCACACCAGCCGTCGGATCAGGCCAGCGCTCCCATAGTTAAAGGCGCGTTTGTTCTCCACCGTCAGATCTGCCACGCGTCAACATCGGGCCGTCGATAATAATAAAAGGGGTAAATTTCTCCTAGACCCCTCTGTTTGTTCTATTTCATTTTAGTCCTGTAATTTTCAATTCAAGTTGTTTATTTTCTGGGATATTTGCACCAAGGACCCCGTACTTATTTTATTTGCACTTATACCCCCGCCTATTGTGAGCCACGTGCGTCGTCACGTGTTATTCTGGGTTATTTGCAATATGTGCCTTGTAGTTCTGGATGTTATTCATTGAATAAGAAGTTTTGTTTATTTGCATATATACCCCTGTGAGCATTGATTATGCGCATGTGCGTTTTATTTTGGGTAAATTGCATATAAGCCCCTGGACTTTTGATACGAGTTATCAATAGGTCCTTGGAACTTATTTTTATTACATTTAGGTCCCTGTGTGCCCCAGGCACGTGCTTGGCACGTGACTTCTTGGGTATTTTGCACCAGGATCCCAGAACTTTTGGGTATTTGTACTTAGGTCCCTGTGCATAGTACCCCACCTTTATTTTTGAATAAAATATCAAACGACCTCCAAATCCAATGAGATTTTGACACATGGCTCCTGCCATGGTGTAGGAATTTCTATGATTTTTGGGGACATTTTTGATTTCATTTATTATTTTTAAAAATTCAAAAACACATATTTTTGCCACTGTTTGACTTTAAAAATACCAAAAAAATATAAAAACATCTCCAAAAATTCTAAAAAAATTAGATACTGTAGTTTACTTGTTGTTTGATTTTCTAGCCAATTTTGGCTACTTTTCATCACTTAAAAACCCTAAAAATTGAAAAACCCCTAAAAACTCATAAAAATTATAATAATTAAATTAAAAATCCAAAAACAATAATTAGGGTGCCTAAATTTTCCTTATTCTTTCTAGATTATAGGAAAATTACCTTTAGGGCTTTTTGAGATCCAAAATTATTTTATTTTTTGGGTCTTAAGCCTTGCTGGACAGTACCCTTTGTTTTTCGCATTGTTTGATTTTTAATAAATAATTTAACCATTAGAAAAATTCCAAAAATTCACCAAAAACAGTAAATAACTTAAAAAACCTAAAAATCAATTTTCTGGAATTTTTGCATCATTTTTGGTGTGTGTAAAAAATTGTTGAAGTTCCCTTGTATTTACCTTCTCTCATTTTCTCATCTTTCAAAAAAATCTAAAAAAAAAATTCAAAACTCATTAAAAAAACCACAAAAATATGTTCTCTGTGTTTTAGTTCAATTTGACTACATCGTAGGCCGCAAGGCCAATCTGTGCTCCTTGTGTTCGACCCTGGGAGCTATACCAGGTTAATCCTATAGCTAGATCGCTCTTTCTTGTGCTTGCTTGTTTTTTTTATCTGATTTGAGTGATTGATTTTCTTGATTGACTTAGTTGAGTGACTGAGGTCGCAACGACCTAATTTTCTGTACCTTTACCTCTGTCATTTGGCTGGTCGTCAGAATGGCGCCGTTGCCGGGGAGCACGGCTTTGTAGTCATTTTTCATTCTTCTATTTTTGTCTCTCTTAATTATAACTGTTTTCTGACACTCTCTCTCTTTCTAATTTTTGTGCGAGGTACTGCGTGGAGAACTTGGAGTACATTTTTTTGAGGACCCGCACGGGAAGAAGAGCAGGAGGAAGAGAGAGAAGAAAGAGTTTTCATTTCTGAGAGAGAGAGAGAACAATACTTGTTGTAATAACTTAGACTTTGAACTGTGGACACTTGTAACTTAGCGGGTCTGTTTCGCCGAGCACCGGTGTGCTCGGGGGACCCATTTGGATTTTCGCGGCTTTTATCGTGGTTTTGATAGCTAGCTGCCTTTTCCGGTGTTTACGCGATTTTTCTCGAGCCCCTAGATTTAGGAATTTATGTTGATTGTGACGTAAATATCTAAGGCCCAACACTTAATAGAATATCTGTTCCTATAGAACGTAATTGGACCTTGATAAAATTCACTGAAAAAGTTAGTTTAATTGGATTTGAGACCACGTGCCGTGAGGAGTCACATACAGCGCTGGCAGGACCCGTTGTGGCGGGCACCGAGTGACTCCCAAGATCGGACTCCGGACTCGATTCCGTTGGCTAACTATTGTTCTTCACGATCAATAGAAATTGCTCAGCTAGGACTCGGTTTTTCCTCGTTGCATCATTTAGGTAGTTTAATTCTGTATTTAAATTCTGCGCGGATCACTTGCATGTAGAGTGCTGGAGACAAGGTACGCATTTCTTTCTCTGCATGCATCATTGATTTTCTCGCGCATCGGCTTTTTCGTCTTCTCCCCCTGTGTTTGGCTTAATCATCAGGAGAATCGGAAAAACCGTTAGGCCGCTTGTTTTTATTTTTGAAAAAAAATTAAAAAGAAAAACAATAAAAATTGGGACTGGATAACATTATTGACCCTAAAAGACACTCACATTAAAAATTTGTCTTGGGGAGAGCAACCCCCTCATTGTTTGGTTTGATTGTGCGAGAGAGTGACCCGAACACTAGGTAAAGCCCTCCGGTGCTCATCTCGACTGATTACCGACTCTTCTGTGCGGGACAGTCGGTTGAGAGAGTATCGGGTATCCCAGCAGGTCACGTAATCGCTCTGATATCTTGTGTGTTCACCAAATAAAATTGACAAGATAAATTGACCGAGCTTTCACGGTCTTCAGATTGTGTTGAGTTGGTGAACAAGGGGTTTGCTTTGCGATCATATTTTCTCCAGATCCCATCCACCCAACTCGCCAGATCAAGATGATGGGTAGACGATCTCTTAGGCAGCCTCTGGCTGCACCGCTTTCCGGCGCGTCTACTCCATCATCTAGGTTGGCCCGTGAGAGTCGAGACCAGCTCTCCGGGCCCGAGTTCGATTCCACCCTGTTCCCCCTCGATCCCCTTTCTTTTCCTACTGAGAGACATGAGCCCGAGGAAAGACGAATTGATTTAACAGAACCTGAGTTGGGCTCATCTGATTTTGCAGACATCCCTATGGCTGGAGCCGGCAGTTCAGACGATCGCCAGCCCGAACATTTTGTCTTAGACCAGGGAGCGATTAACTCCACCCTGATCGCGTCATTAGAGACAGTTCAACAACAGTTACGCGATCAGGGGGCTTTCATGATCGAGATGAGAAGGGAGATGGAGCGACTCCGAAGAGAGCGAGACGAGCCGAGCGAGCCTGAGGACATTCCTGACGCTGATGCAGAGGCAGCAGCCGCAGCAGCAGCTGCCGCAGCGGCAGCCGCCGCCGGAGGAGGACCACCGAGAACGATGCGGGAGCTACACAACCCCGGATCTACACTGATGCATCATTGGGTGGTGGTACCTGCTATCGTGGGGGATTTCAAGTTCCCTCCGAACACCCTGCAGATGCTCCCTCATTTTCACGGGCTTGCCACTGAGGAACCCCATCTCCATCTCCAGGAGTTTTTGATGATCTGCAGTACTGTCCACGACCGTCATGTGGACCAAGATACGATTCGAATGATGGCCTTCCCTTTTTCACTGGCAGATAGAGCAGCCGCCTGGCTGAAACATCTAGGGAAGTTTGTTTACACCTGGGATCAGCTCCGCACCGAGTACTTGAACAAGTACTATCCACTCGGGCGGACGAATGCAGCGAGGGCCCTGATCAACAACTTCTCCATGCTCCCTAACGAGCAATTTCACGAGGCATGGGAGAGGTTCAGAGAGCTTCTGGATAGATGCCCACATCACGACATCTCGAAGCCGAACCTAGTTCAGAGCTTCTTTAGTGGGATGACACCAGAGCTTCAGGGTCTGGTGAATGCTTCTTGCGGCGGGTCCTACTTTGCCAAGGACCACAACCAAGTCTGGGCCATCTACGAAGAGATGGCAGAAAACTACATGGTGATGTCCCAGACTCGGTTGTACACACAGAGATCTCAGCAGCCGCCAGGACCCGTGCAGTATCAGCGGATAGCACGGGTTGATGCAGGTCCATCCAGTTCGTCCACAGTTGCAGCCGCACAGGCAGAGTCGGCCACTGCGGACATGGGGATTATCAGCGACAAGTTGGACCGCATGGAAATAATAGAGAAGAAGCAGTGCCAGGGCATAACTCAGATGGAGCAAATGGCACAAACTCTGAGCGACATGAAGACCCAGCTCTTGTGTCTTCAGGAGGCACAGACGGCTCCTCAGCCCCGTCTTCTGTCCCGAGGCGATTCCGGCGGCAGCCGCAGCTCGTCCCAGTGCTCCAGCTCCTTGCAGCAGCCTAGACAAGTTCACCTTGTACAGGCGGAGCCGTACCAGCAGCAGCAGCCCTCTTACCAGTCACCACCATCTCCAGACTTACAGATGGTGGTATATCAGCCGGATCAGCCTCTGGCAGCACTGCCACCAGACCCCTTTGATGCTGAGCCGTTGATGGATGTCAACGGGATTTGGTATGACCGTCCTCAACCTGGAATCCGACGAGACCATCCCGGATTCAGGTGGGGGAATGGGGGTAACCAGTCCCAACAGCAGCCAGCCGGTCAGGGAGGGCAGTACTCCCAGCAGAGAGATCACCAGCAGCCCCCTGCATACCCACCACACCAGCCATCATCCTTCGTACCTCGTCCCTACCAGCAGCAGGGACAGAATTGGAGACGTGAGCAGCAAGCTCACCAGCAGCAGCATCCTTCCTCTTACCCCTCTCAGCCACAGCAGCAGGTCCAGCAGCCTCATTACCATAGAGGCAACCCGTCGGGCTCCCATGAGAGCCCTGCCATGGATGATCTAGCCCGCCTCTTCACAGAGCAGCAGGCTACATTTAGACGGGAGATGGACGAGTTCCGCCAGGAGATGCGGGACCTGATGAGAGGGAAGGCCGCCATCCCCTGCACAGATCGAGCCGAATCCGAATAGCTTGAAGAGGAAATCTGAGCAGGTAGTTCACACTGAATTTGCTACTCATAGTGACCCATTTGATGATACATCTTCAGATTTATTTGATGCTGATTTTGTCACACTTAGGAGCGGTAGAAAACCAGCAGGCGGCGCCTCATCTGAGTGACCACACGAGGATCCATCTAGAGCGCCAGATGAGGAAGAGGAGAGCGGTACTGAAGCCGCACATCATGATGACGGTGGTACTGATGCCACCCGAGATGCTGATTCCACCGGCGGTACTGAGGCCGCCGTTTCACCACATAGAGGAGGTGGTACTGACGCCACCAGCAGAGCCAAGCCAGCCCGCGGTACTGAGGCCGCAAGACGTCTAGTTGTAGAGCCAGCTAGAGGTGGTACTGACGCCACCAACATTTATTCTGATAGAAATGTTGTCTTTCCTCGCATGAATGTATCTCAGAACTCTCATTTGAATAAAGGAAAAGGTTTAGTTCCTTCTGATCCCACTGTGGTGAATGATGTTTGTGGGGATCCGGTCATCGAACCGTCTAGGCCTATTCCTAGTCCTTCATCTGAGAAGGACCCTGTGATCCCCTTCCCTAGAGCCCTTGAGTTGGGGAAGGGGAAGAAAAAAGAAAAAGATCCAAAAAAGAGAGAGCAGGAGGAGTTCAGCCAGAGCATGATAGACCGATTTCACATCCAGCTGACCCTCAATGAGGCTTTGCAACACATCCCTCTTCTTCAGCGATCCTTGAGAGATAAGACCACAGTCAGAAGGACGAAGAGGAACAAGACCGCAGAAATTCATGTGCTAACAAAAGCCACGTGTTACGCGATCCAGAACCATCTGCCGACTAAGAGGCCAGATTTAGGGGCCCCGTATGTCAGATGTCAGATTAGTGAGCAGAGGTTCAACCGTACTCTATTAGATAGCGGATCGTCGATCAACCTTCTTCCGGCAGCCCTTCTCGACCACTTAGAGTTGGGCACTCTTAGACAGAGCAGGACATACCTTCAGTTTGCTGATCGGTCTGTCAAGAGGCCAAAGGGGTTGTTGCGAGACGTTGTCGTCACAATTCAGGGTTTGCAATTCCCCGTGGACTTCGTAGTGCTGGACATGGAGACCCCTGACTCGTTGACCGATTCCCCCATTATCCTCGGTCGCCCGTTCTTGGCCACAGCCAAAGCGATGACTGACCATGACAGTGGGAAAGTATTCTTTCGCGTCCAGGGCGAGAGTATACAAATAGAGACGGTTAAGGACCACAGAGCCAGAGCTAGATCCTGCTCACATGGCAGTACAGATTCAGAGCAGCTGACAGACGCAGAGCCAGACATCCACCAGGACTGTGATTTTGTGATCACAGATGATGAGGCAGTTTGGGCAGATCCTGCAGCACAGACCCTCCTCTCATATTCAGATACAGCTGATGCAGATATGATAGCAGAGGATAGTCTGGAGAGCACAACCCTGGTTCAGGATACCATTGAGTCAGCAGAGTCGGACCTTGATCGCGACACGATTTTCAGTGATGGTGGTGCTGATGCCACCTTGTTCTCCGGTGGTACTGATGCCACCGAGTCTGATATAGATCCCTCGGATTCAGAATCTGATTGGGCAGATTGTGATGATCAGATGCCAGATCTGGATCCACCTGAGCCTATAGATGAGGAGGAGGTAGAGGCAGAACAGATCAGAGACAATGCAGAGGACCCGCCTTCTCCAGATCCAGTTTGTGAGAGTTCGTTATCATTCTCCCAGGCAAATTTGGCAGAATTGTCCGCATACACACATCTTCTTCAGAAGCCCGATTTGCCAGCACCCAGCTGTCCAGAGCTGAAGCCGCTCCCTACTTCGCTGAAGTATAGATTCCTTGCGGGAGAGTCTGAGATGTACCCAGTCATCATCTCTGCTGATCTGACTGGAGAGCAAGAATCCCGTCTGATGGAGGTTCTTGAAAAGAACCGCAAGGCAATTGGATGGAGCGTAGCAGATCTCCATGGGATTAGTCCCTCATTGTGCTCCCACCATATCTATCTCGAGGAAGGGGCGAAGCCGTCGCGTGAGTTCCAGCGGCGACTGAACCCCAACCTAAGAGAGGTTGTTATGAAGGAAATATCAAAATGGTGGAGTGCAGATTTTATTTATCCATTTCCGACTCCAAGTGGGTTAGCCCCTTGCATGTAGTGCCCAAGAAGACGGGCATCACGACTGTGATCAGTGAGTCGGGAGAGGAGATCGCTACACGAGTACCCACCTCTTGGCGGGTCTGCGTTGACTACAGGAGACTGAACCAGGCCACCAAGAAGGACCATTTCCCCCTGCCCTTTATAGATCAGATCATTGAGAGACTGGCAGGGAAAAGCCATTACTGCTTCCTGGATGGGTACTCGGGCTACAACCAGGTGGCCATCGCTCCTGAGGATCAGGAGAAGACCACCTTTACCTGTCCCTTCGGTACATACGCTTTTCGACGCATGCCATTTGGGTTATGTAACGCCCCTGCGACTTTTCAGAGATGCATGCTGTCGATATTTTCGGACATGGTAGGGGAGTGTTTAGAGGTCTTCATGGACGACTTCTCGGTTTACGGCGACGGATTCGATTCCTGTCTTGACTGCCTAGACCGAGTGCTTCAGCGATGTATTGCTACCCGGTTGGTTCTATCTTGGGAGAAGAGTCACTTCATGGTGACTCAAGGGACGGTGCTTGGCCACATCATCTCCAACAGAGGCATGGAGGTTGATCCGGCCAAGGTCGATGTCATTAGAAAACTCACACCGCCGTCCAATTTGAAGCAGCTACGGTCATTTCTAGGGCACGTTGGTTTTTACAGGAGATTCATCATGATTTCAGCAAGATTGCCCGACCGTTGACTGATCTCTTGACGAAAGACACCGAGTTCCTTGTTGATGACAAGTGTCTTTCGTCCTTTGAGACTCTCCAGCAGTGTGTAATTGATGCTCCTGTCCTTCAGCCACCCGATTGGTCTCTCCCATTCGAGATCATGACGGACGCCTCTGATTTTGCCGTAGGGGCCGTGCTAGGACAGAGGAGGGATGGAGTGCCATTTGCCATACACTATGCTAGCCGCACATTGGATTCCGCCCAGCGGAATTACACGGTCACAGAGAAGGAAATGCTAGCAGTAGTGTTTGCCCTAGATAAGTTCAGATCGTATATCATTGGATCTAGAGTGACTTTGTATACCGACCACACCGCCATCAGGTACCTCATGTCAAAGAAGGATGCCAAGGCCAGACTTACTAGATGGATCCTTCTACTCCAGGAGTTCGATATTGAGATCAAGGATAAGCCTGGAGTCAAGAATGTGGTGGCGGATCATCTTTCCCGACTAGAGCAGCCTGAGGATTCTGAGCAGATTGATCCCATTTGTGATACCTTCCCAGATGAGGCGATCCTTGCTATCGCCTCACTCCCGTGGTATGCCGATATTGTGAACTTTCTCGTTGCTGGGAAAGTCCCACAAGATTGGCCCAGGCAGAAGCTTGAGACCTTCTTTGCGAAGGCCAAGTCCTATCACTGGGAGGATCCCATCCTTTACCACGAAGGAGGGGATAGCATCTGGCGTCGGTGTATTCCTCAAGAGGAGCATCATAGTGTCCTCACTTACTGCCACAAGCTTGAGGCAGGAGGACATCATTCTGGGAGGAGAACGGCACAGAAAGTGCTCCAATCCGGCTTGTGGTGGCCTACACTCTTCAAGGACTCTGATGAGTTCGTGAAGAGATGTACTGACTGTCAGAGGATGGGCACTTGTGGACAACGTGATATGATGCCGATGCAGCCCATTCATTTCTGTGAGGTTTTTGACGCATGGGGCATCGATTTCATGGGTCCATTCCCTAAGAGTCAGGGATTTGAGTACATTCTGTTGGCCGTGGATTATGTTAGTCGTTGGGTTGAGGCTATCCCCGCCCGAGCCGCAGATGCGAAGACAGTTTGCAGATTTTTGAAGAAGCACATAATCATGCGGTTTGGGGTCCCACGAGTTCTGATTTCTGATGGGGGATCTCATTTCATCAACGACCAGGTGAAGGCACTTGCTAGAGAGTTCAGTATAGACCATCGTGTTGCCACCCATACCATCCACAGACGAATGGTCTAGCTGAAGTGTCGAATAGGGAGATCAAAAATATTTTGCAGAAAGTCGTCCGCCCTGACCGAAAGAATTGGTCACAGCTTTTGGACTCGGTCTTGTGGGCATATCGGACGTCTTTCAAGACTCCATTGGGTACATCTCCCTTTCGCCTCGTTTATGGCAAGCCATGCCATCTACCTGTCGAGCTGAGGCACAAGTCACTTTGGGCAGTCACAGATATTCTTATGGATCCAGGTGGTATAGGAGACCAGAGGAGGGCGGAGTTAGCCGCCTTGGAAGAACTTAGAGATGAAGCTTTCTCAAGCAGCCTACATTATAAGGAGAAAGTCAAAGAGTGGCATGATTCTCATATCAGCCACAAACATTTTGAGATTGGACAGAAAGTATGGCTGTTTGATGCAAGGCTTAGATTATTTCCAGGGAAGCTACAAAGCAAATGGAAAGGACCCTATTTGGTCAGAAAGGTACACGATAACGGTAGCATTGATATATCTGAGTTATCTTCTGAGAGTACCTTCCGAGTGAACGGCCAGCGGCTCAAACCATTTCTAGATCATGAGCCGCGGGACGTTATTATTGCCGCTATTCATTTTGCGTGAGATGTGGTCTTTTGACTCACATCTTTTACATCTCACGCCTGATTTTCACCGTTCCTCCGCCTGTATAGATCCAGTTGTCCATATCATTCTATTCTTTAGTCCCACATCCCATCTCTCATCTTATGATTATGCTATACTTAGGGTGTACTTTACCCTAAGTATAGGGGGGATGTCGGACCGGCGAGTATTCTTTTCATTCTTTCTGCTCCTGTTTTTGCTGCCTATACTTAGGGATATTTTACCCTAAGTATAGGGGGGGCAGATTCTGTATATTCTTCACTCGGCTTTCCCTTCATGTACAGCTTTCTATACTTAGGATTAGTTAATCCTAAGTATAGGGGGAAACCACCGAGTTCCTTTCATTATATTCTTTTCCTGTACTTAGCCATTCCTTTTCACTTCCCTTTTACTAAGCACGAGTTATGTCTTCTTCATCGCTCTTGATCACTCTGAGGACATCGTTCGAGCTAAGTATAGGGGGGGTGTGTATATATTTCATATATACTTTAGCCATAACTCGTACTTTGTGTGAGTGTGTTAATAAATAAAATGGCTAAAAATCACAAAAATTAAAATTTTTCATGAACATAAACCTCTTTTATTCTTGCACATACATAGCTAGTGTATAAAGTATTTTTGTAAAAATGATTTCAAAAATCTTTTGTGTAAAGCTTGTGTAAATATTTTGTATCAAAATTATGTATATAGTACAAAATTTTTTTCAAAATGTTTTGAAAATCAAAAGTTTGCAAAAATCTTGTGTAAATGTGTGTAAATATCATTTTGCAAAACTTGCACTTCATGCATCATTCATTCATGATTTCAAAACATTTTTCAAAAATTTTGCATGATTGTAAAATATTTGTAAATAGCATCTTGTGTACATATATGTATATAGTTTTTCCTGGATGAGAGTTGACATTTAAACTAAGCCTGAAATTAAATTGAGAAATGGAGCTTGAATAAGATCTTAATCCACTTAACTTCAAGAGGAACCTTATAGGACTTAGGGTTAAGGCTTTTCAGGTCCATAAGGACTTAATTCTTTGAGTCCACTAGGCTATGAGCATATGTCATCTTGATGAGCCTAAGTAGAGCACTTAACAACACACGCATGACTCTCAGAGACAATGGCTCAACTTGCACCTGCACTTTACACATGGCTCTCCATGGATGAGGTGGTGAGGAGGCAGTTTCCTTTGGCTTGGGGTAGCATATGAGGGTAGTACTTCTAGGCGGAACCTCTCTTCTTCTTATAGTGAAGGAAGTGCACCTCAACTTGGTCTAGTGGTGTTGAAAGCTAAAGACAGAAGCTGTGGGTTGCAATAAAGCTTCAAAAGAGGGATAGTCTACTGGCTCAAGGGGAAATTTCTTATATGCTGCACCATGTAGATATGTTGTACAGAAGTCCTTGAAAAAAAAATGCAAAAAGAACTCCAAAAAAGTGGTGGGTCGGATTGAAAATTTAATAACCCCACCGGAGTGAAAAGCAAAAGCTTATGGTATCATGTTACATCTCATGAAGCTTGCAGCGGGAGACTTAGCTACACTGGCTAAGCTTCCAAAACTCTATACTTCTACCCCCTCTTCTTGAGCCGGTTGCACTTGAACTTAGAAGGGAATACCCCGCTTCTCGAGGAAAGAGTTGCTAGACTGAGGCATTAGAGTTACCAGGTTGAGGGAGGTTGTTTCTTTGTTACTTCTGAGGTGGGGAGCCACATATCACTTACACTGCATGGAAAGATTCATGGTCATTAAGAGTTTGTGTATGTAGACTTGTTCTGATCTGGTTTATTGAGGAGTCTTGCCCATAGATTGGTGGAACTTGGAGGCTGTTGAGTTTTAGGCTTAAGTCCAAATAAGGTTCCGACACATTAATAATCCAAAGATCTGATCGAGCTCCATATTTCAATTTAATGAAGGAAAATTTAATAAGTCAACCTTGATCCATGTACATCCTCTTTTTCTTTTTCTTTCTTTTTCACTTCTTTTTCAAATAAGTGTTTGCTAAGGGACTAGCAAAGTTAAAGCATAGGGGGTGATGAATACCCATTCATCACTCTTTATTCTATTATTTTAGCTACAAAAACCTTTGCAAATACATGTAGATATGTGTAAATACAAATAATTACCAAAAGCATGCATTGTGTAAAAACCTATAATTAGCATGTTTTTGTGCAAAAATAAAAAGAATAAAGAGCAAAAAGAAAAAGAGGGAAATATTTAGAATAAATATTGAGCAACCTAACCCAAGGGAGGGCTCAGCATGGGCCTGACCGCATAAAAGCCAAAAGTAGAGGGAGATAGGGCTCACATGTGTATATACTTCTGTAAATAAAACTATATATTTTCCTCACCCAAAAATATGTTTGTCCATATCTTGTGTATATTTAGAAAATATCAAAAACTAAATAAAAAGAAACAAAACAAAAATCAAATAAAAATTACAAAATTAAAATACAAAAATACATTGTATAAATACCATGTGTATAAATGTATACAACTATTTATTTCACCCTTATATATAAATAATTAAAATAAAATAAAAATATTCTTTTATTCCATATTTTATGGTGTAAATAAATAAAATACAAAATGAGCATAAAAATACATAAAAATAACAAATAAAAAATCAAAAATAAAAATCCATATAGTGTACATATACCTATATATAGAGCTACCCTATTTTTATTTCCAAAAATTAATTAAAAATCACCAAAAAATAGAAAAAAATAAAAGAAAAATATTTCATGTTTTGAGTTTTCTTTAATTCGGCCTATTTCTGCCCTAAAATAAATAAACAAAAATCGCGCACACGTGGCCGCTCCTGATTGGTCCACGGGGGAATGTTGACCCCGGTCAACTCCCCCGCGGACTCCTTCCTTTTCTGGAAGATGCGTGCCGCGCCTCCTTCGCCGATTTATCCACGCGTCTCCAGGCTGTCACCCACTCAACCCCCGTGCTCGGATTCTTCGCCGTTCATCCCTCTCCCTCGCCGGATCTTCCGCCATCAAATCCACGCTTTCCATCGCCGTCAAGCCTCAACCCTAAACGCCCCTGTCACCATTTATATCCAGACCTCCGCCGCCTCCGCGCCCCATCTTTGGCCCTTCTCCTCCTTCCCAGTGACCTCCATAGGCTTAGCGAGAGTGACAGCAAGCGTCCGCCCTTGTTGCAGTGAGGCGAGGGGGCGATTCCATTGATCCGGCGATCTTCGCCGTCCTTGCTCCGCCGCCGGCGTTGAGCATCGAGCTTCAGGCCTTGACGCCCTTCGAAGCTACGACCAGGAGCAAGAGCAGCTCCAACATAGTCTCCAGCATCCACCAGGTAACCTTAGATCCTTCTAGTTTCTCCCAATTTCCGATTACGCCCAAATCGTATCTCCGACGCATTTCTTTGATTCCGTCCATCTCGCGTTACATCTCGACCATCCGACCATCTCATCACCTTCGCCGTACCCTCACGCACCTTCTACGCACTTTCACTCAACCCAGATCGCACAGGATCTGGGAGTCGAGCTCCACCGTCTCCGCCTCGCCGGAGCTCTTTCGCCCCACCGCACCGTTCACCTTCACCCCGCTTTCTTGGGTCGAGGCACTTTGCCCTCGACCCGCGAAGCTTCTTGACTACTTTGCAGGTCCAAAGGGAGGCGTCTGAGGCTTCCCAACTTCCAGCCAGGAGCTTCATCTCCGCCGACTTCGCCGGAGCTTTTCAGAGCTCGGCTAGGTCATCGGAGACTACCACCCGCCACGGAGCTTCACCGCGGATCTCTTCCGACCTTCAGAGGGCTCACAGGAGGGGTGTAGCGCACGCAGGAGGCCGGCGAAGTTCGCCGGCCATCAGTTCTTCGAGGACCCTCCATCGCCGTCCGATGAGACCTCCGCTCCAGTTCTAATCCCAGCCGTCGATCTATAGAGGAGCAGTAGCCATCGATCCATCTGAGGATCTCATCTAGACCGTTGCAGCCGAGGAGAGAGGCACCCGAGCCCCACACCGCTTGATCTTCCACGTGGGTGCACCTCGACCATCCGATCTGACCCTGGCCTCCTTCGAAGAACCACGTTGCATCACCACCGTCCGATCACCCACGTGGACGCACACCAGCCGTCGGATCAGGCCAGCGCTCCCATAGTTAAAGGCGCGTTTGTTCTCCACCGTCAGATCTGCCACGCGTCAACATCGGGCCGTCGATAATAATAAAAGGGGTAAATTTCTCCTAGACCCCTCTGTTTGTTCTATTTCATTTTAGTCCTGTAATTTTCAATTCAAGTTGTTTATTTTCTGGGATATTTGCACCAAGGACCCCGTACTTATTTTATTTGCACTTATACCCCCGCCTATTGTGAGCCACGTGCGTCGTCACGTGTTATTCTGGGTTATTTGCAATATGTGCCTTGTAGTTCTGGATGTTATTCATTGAATAAGAAGTTTTGTTTATTTGCATATATACCCCTGTGAGCATTGATTATGCGCATGTGCGTTTTATTTTGGGTAAATTGCATATAAGCCCCTGGACTTTTGATACGAGTTATCAATAGGTCCTTGGAACTTATTTTTATTACATTTAGGTCCCTGTGTGCCCCAGGCACGTGCTTGGCACGTGACTTCTTGGGTATTTTGCACCAGGACCCCAGAACTTTTGGGTATTTGTACTTAGGTCCCTGTGCACAGTACCCCACCTTTATTTTTGAATAAAATATCAAACGACCTCCAAATCCAATGAGATTTTGACACATGGCTCCTGCCATGGTGTAGGAATTTCTATGATTTTTGGGGACATTTTTGATTTCATTTATTATTTTTAAAAATTCAAAAACACATATTTTTGCCACTGTTTGACTTTAAAAATACCAAAAAAATATAAAAACATCTCCAAAAATTCTAAAAAAATTAGATACTGTAGTTTACTTGTTGTTTGATTTTCTAGCCAATTTTGGCTACTTTTCATCACTTAAAAACCCTAAAAATTGAAAAACCCCTAAAAACTCATAAAAATTATAATAATTAAATTAAAAATCCAAAAACAATAATTAGGGTGCCTAAATTTTCCTTATTCTTTCTAGATTATAGGAAAATTACCTTTAGGGCTTTTTGAGATCCAAAATTATTTTATTTTTTGGGTCTTAAGCCTTGCTGGACAGTACCCTTTGTTTTTCGCATTGTTTGATTTTTAATAAATAATTTAACCATTACAAAAATTCCAAAAATTCACCAAAAACAGTAAAAAACTTAAAAAACCTAAAAATCAATTTTCTGGAATTTTTGCATCATTTTTGGTGTGTGTAAAAAATTGTTGAAGTTCCCTTGTATTTACCTTCTCTCATTTTCTCATCTTTCAAAAAAATCTAAAAAAAAAATTCAAAACTCATTAAAAAAACCACAAAAATATGTTCTCTGTGTTTTAGTTCAATTTGACTACATCGTAGGCCGCAAGGCCAATCTGTGCTCCTTGTGTTCGACCCTGGGAGCTATACCAGGTTAATCCTATAGCTAGATCGCTCTTTCTTGTGCTTGCTTGTTTTTTTTATCTGATTTGAGTGATTGATTTTCTTGATTGACTTAGTTGAGTGACTGAGGTCGCAACGACCTAATTTTCTGTACCTTTACCTCTGTCATTTGGCTGGTCGTCAGCGGATCATCTCTCCCGATTAGAGCAGCCTGAGGATTCTGAGAAGATTGATCCCATTAGAGATACCTTCCCAGATGAGGCGATCCTTGCTATCGCCTCACTCCCGTGGTATGCCGATATTGTGAACTTTCTCGTTGCAGGGAAAGTCCCACAATATTGGCCCAGGCAGAGGCTTGAGACCTTCCTTGCGAGGGCCAAGTCCTACCACTGGGAGGATCCCATCCTTTACCACGAAGGAGGGGATAGCGTCTGGCGGCGGTGTATTCCTCAGGAGGAACACCATAGCGTCCTCACTTACTGCCACAAGTTTGAGGCAGGAGGACATCATTCTGGGAGGAGAACGGCACAGAAAGTGCTCCAATCCGGCTTGTGGTGGCCTACCCTCTTCAAGGACTCTGATGAGTTCGTGAAGAGGTGTACTGACTGTCAGAGGATGGGCACTTGTGGACAGCGTGATATGATGCCGATGCAGCCCATTCACTTCTGTGAGGTTTTTGATGCATGGGGCATCGATTTCATGGGTCCATTCCCTAAGAGTCAGGGATTTGAGTACATTCTGTTGGCCGTAGATTATGTTAGTCGTTGGGTTGAGGCTATCCCCGCCCGAGCCGCTGATGCGAGGACAGTTTGCAGATTTTTGAGGAAGCATATTGATGAATCCACATTTCATCATCTTTATTCTATCATTTTGGCACCAAAAACCCTAGCAAATGCCTGTAAATAGCCTTAAATCAAGCATCTTAGCATCCATGCATATGCATCTCAACAATGTGTAAATTACTGTAATTAAGGCCAAAATTATAGAATAAATAAAGAAAAGAAAAAGAATAAAATATTGTAAATATTTTATGACCCAAAACCCCCGAGACCTAGGCATCGCGATGAATAGGTCGACAAGGAATAAAGTAGGGGGAGATAAGGTCAGAAACACAGAGAAAATACCTATACATTTTATCTATTCTTTATTCATTTTGGGACCTATTTTTGGTTCCACTTTTTGTACATCAAATAAGGAAACCTTGTACATGAAAGTTGTAGATAATTTCATAAAGAAAAAGGCAAAATTGATTTCACAGAAAAAAGAATGTACAGATAAAAAGATATGGTCTGAATAAGAATCCAAAATCCCAACTTCCCAGACCCGTATCTCACAAACGACAACTCCAAATGCAGTGTACTCACCTTTAATTGTATATAGAATAAAATAATCTGTCCAATGGTGGTGGTTTCGCATTTGGCGGAGCTACGGTTTGAAAGTTGGCTTTTGGACCCACATTGTACACTGGTACTGAATAAAATATTCAATATATTCTTTATTCATTATTTATTCATTTTTATATTTTTATAATTTTGTAAATATTACTTATAACATATATATGCATTAAAATTGAATTAAAATGTAAAGAAAAATAGAAAATAAAATACTTGTATATATTCAATACATAGGTATACTATATATACTTATACCTGTATAAAATACACTTGTATTTTATTAAATATACAAAACATATCAGAAAAATAAAATAAAAATATATTTATGTATATAAAAGTATGTTATAATTTTACAAAATCATAAACAAAAAAATAATAAGATTAAAAATACATAAAATAAAATAAAATAACAAAATGCATAGGTAATATACCTATATAGGGTTAAAAAGGTAACTTGTAAAAGTTTAAGTCATAAAAATAAATAAAAATCAGAATAAAATACTACATAAAATTTTGAACATATTTTATTTTATAACTTTTATTTAATTCGGGCATTTATTATTTTAATTTGAATTTTCAAAACTTTTTCGCGGGGTTTTTCCTGGTTGGTCCACGTGGACCAACCAGGAGGCGGTCAGCATTGACCCTAGGTCAACTGCCTGCCTTCCCCCACCTACCGCCTGTCAGACCTGGGTTTTCACCCATCTTTGACGAGATTTTCCAGCCGTGCCTTGCATCTTTTTGAGATGATTTCTTCGCATCTTTTCTTCCTCGTTATGCGGTGAATCAAGTCCAAGTGAAACCTTGGACTTTGGATCACTGAGGCGATCAGGGCACCTTGATCTTTGGAGCTCCTCAGCCACTGAGTCAAACCAATAAAACCAACATCCCATTTTCAAATCGATTTCGAGTCCCCTTGTTCCACCCTTCAGCGCCACCGTTGTGCTCCTGAGGTCCGTGGAGGTGACAGCTCCATCGCCAACCCTTCAGCCGAGGCGCGCGAAGTCGAGGGAAGCTCCACCACCTCCGCCAAGTGACGGCGTCGAGGTACCCCTTTTTCCTCTGGCCCCGGCCATTGAGGGCTCGCCCCACCTTCTTGTTTATCCCATTAGGTTCCTGTTAGCTTAATCTCCGAAAACCCTAAAAAATCTATAAGTTTAATCGCTCATTTCGCCCGTTCACGCATCATCGCCGGAGCGCAACTCCGGCCACCATCGACCACTCCACCCCGCGCTTAGTTTAGGTCCACCGAGGGTCCAGGCACTTTGCCCTGGACCTTCTAACTCTTCTTGCAGGGTCAACGCGCGTTGAATCGCGCCTGGGAGCAATTTTGAGGCTCACCGGAGCTCAGCCGAGCCCCCCAGCTCCGCCACCTTCGCCTGAGCACCTCGGCCGTCGCCGAGGCATTTTGAAGCCCCCAGGAGGTAGAAGACGACCCCAGGAGCCTCCACGGCCATTTTGAAGCACTATCGTCGCCGGAGGAGGGAGATCGAGGTCGGAGAAGCTCGCCTTCGCCGGCGTTCTTCCCCGTTCTTGTAACCCTCTTCCCAGCCGTTGGATCGAGGAGGAGCTTCCAGATCGCACAGCCTTCGTCGGATCTCCACCAGTCTCCACCGTCCGATCAGCCAAGGAGGATCTAATCAGGGCCGTGCATCGCCCAAGCGTCATCGGCCGTTCTTGTGCTGCCACGTGTTTAAGTGAAACGCCTCCAGCCGTTGGATCACGCCTCGTCGCCCCAGCCGTTGGATTCGAGCCACGTGTCAACATCGGAGCGTCGCGTCGAGGGTATTTTGCAACTCACCCCTCGCGCCTTTTTGTATTTAATATTTAGTCTTTAAACTTTTGTCTGTAGCGTAGATATTTTGTAATATTTGCAAAGAAACCCACCGTACTTTATTTATTCACGTTTAGGTCCCTCGCCACGTCACCTCACGTGACCAGTTCACGTGAGGTGTGGGCATTTTGCAGAGGCACCCTTGGGTTGTTGTGTATTTCGTTTCGGTCCTTGAATTTTAAAAGCACGTGTAATACTTCTGGGTATTTTGCATGTTAACCCCCAGACTTTTGTGAAATTGCACTTCAGTCCCTCCCAGGCGCGTGCAAGTCACGCGCCCTGGTGGGTAATTTGTAGGCGTGCCCAGGCGGGTCTTGTATTTACGTTTCGGTCCCAGAAGTTGAATATATAGTGTAATATTTTGTGGAGAATTGCATGTTAGCCCCTGGATGTTTGGAATATTGCACATATACCCCTACCAGGCTTGTTTAATAGTTGGATGTTTGTTGGATTTATTTGAAATATCATTTTAACTCCAAAAATTCCACAAAAATAGGACTAAGCTTCTGGATAGGTGTACTTTGACGCCCATATTTTAGTTTTTGATTTTGTTTTATTTTGATATTTATTAAAAATCAAAAACAACCTTTTTGTGTACTGTCTACTTTAGAAAATACCAAAAAAATAGTAAAACACCTCCAAAAATTCCCAAAAATTCACATAGTGTCTATTTTATCCTATTGTAGTGTCAGTCCAAAAATCATTAAAAATTTCAAAAGAAAAACACTAAAAATTGAAAAATACTCAAAAACTTCAAAAAAATATATAAAATAGTAGAAAAATCCAAAAAATACAAACTCAGCTTCTGTTTGTCACTTATTTTATTCTCTTTATTAGAAAAATAGTGTGAATTATTTTGAGTACTGGTTGATACTTTTAAAGTACATTTTACTCACAGCCAGCCCTATTCTCACTGTTTTCCTTTATTTCAGCCCTTAAAAATACCAAAAACACCTAGAAAAATCCCCAAAAATCACAAAAACAGTAAAAAACCCTAAAAAGACTAAAAACATTTTATTCCTGAATTTTTGAGCATTTTTGTGCATTTTTATAAATCTTTTACTTTGCCTTGTTTTATATTGCCTTTACTTCCCAATATTGAAAAAGAAAATAAAAATTATAAAATATAAAATATAAAAATCAGAAAATCAAAAATCAAAATACAAAATTAAAAATTATAAAAAAAAAATTAAAAATTAAAAACCCACAAAAATTTGATTGACTTGCTTGCTTAGTGTAGACACTTCACACACTCACACATTTTAGCATTTTTGCTAGGACTTCACTGTTTGCTCCCTGTGTTCGAACTCTCTGCATACTTGCCCTTTACATCTTTTATGCAGAGTTAAAAATAAATTTTAACTCCACATTACTTCTAATTATTGATTTTTAGTGTGGGTTAATTGTTGATTTAGTCATTATTTAGTGTGGTCAATACACCGACTGTTGACTCGCCTTGTGAGTCAATACGACCGCGCTTGATTTTGGCTCCATCAAATGGCGCCGTTGCCGGGGAGCAACAGCTTGTAGTTCATTTTTATTTGTTTGTGTGTTTGTTTACCATAGCATTATCCTTCTCTTACATTTTGATATATATCTTGATTGAACTATCTAACCATCTCTTTTGTCTTCTTGCGAGGGACCGCGGAGCGAGGCGGGTGGCTTAGGTGACCCGACGCAACCTTGGGACGTGGAGCCGGCTTTTCTTGAGCCAAGCCGGCAGGAGAGAGCAAGGAGAGTGAGAGAGAGGCTTAGATTAGTTTTTATTTTATTTGTGAGAGAGTGATATTCAATTAATTTGTAATAATACAGGTACACTAGGACTTGGACTTGGACTTAGACATTCGGGCCTAATTTCCGGGTGTTTGTTCACCCGGGGGCTCACCGCCGTTTTCCTCGTGTTTTCATCGCAGTCATTTTCCGGTTTTGAGTTTCATTTTTCACTTTCTTTTGTGGATTGAGCTCCTAGATCTAGGTCCTGCTTGACTCGATTAGAATAGGTCCAAACACCTAATTAACTTTGCATGCTCCTATAGTTACGTTTTGGACTTAGACTAAATTAAACAGTTAGCGAGTAGCTTCCAAATCCACGCGCCGCGAGCTCACACCCGAACAAGCGCTTTCTCCTACTCCAAATGTGTTGGGCAGAGGAGGGGTGAGCCAAGACCGGACACTCGGATTAAAAGTTATTAGCTAACTTGTGGTTCTATCGCTAGCAGTTGCCTGTTCTAGGACGATTTCCGCCTGCATTTCGCCATATAGATTAGGTTTAAATATTCTGCTTTGCATCCCGCATGGAGAGAGCTGGGATTCGCTGTAAGTCTTCTCACTTTGCACGCATCATCTAGGCACAAAGGTGAGATTTCCACCTTGGTGTCGACTTGCACGGCTTTTCCGACTCTATTCTCCCTCTGTTTTTGGACAAAGTAGGATAAAGGAAAAAAATACAAAAACGTTAGGCGCTTGTTTGAATTGACTCAAAAGAAGCGATAACACCAAAAAAATTAAAAAAGGGACTGCTAAAGAAAACTTGACCAAAATAAAATCTGTAATTGGATTCATTGCTTGGGGAGAGTAACACCCTCACTTGTTTTCAGGTTGCATAGGAAGGTTTCCTTCCCAGTGAGGTGAGCGCTTCGTAAGGATTAGAGCCCAAAACCCAACTTGTGGCTGCCTTGTGTATCGCCTGGATTTCCGAAGTATTGGCGCTACTATCGTACGTAGTCGAGTAGGACTTGGTCGCCATTGGTGACTCTCTGTTGTGAGAGCGCCGACCCTGTCCGAAGTACCGAGCCTAGGCCACGCCTTCACGGGTGTGTCTGTCTCACCGGCTGCGTCCGAGTAGGACCTTGTACGCTCACGGGTGATTCCGTTGCGAGCGAGGTCCGAAGTATCGGTTTCGCTTATCGGCTTCCTCCCTCTTTTCTTTGGCTGAGTAGGGATCCAGGAAGGGTTACAAGGACCTCAAAAAGCGCAAGTTACAGGTTACACAGGAGGAGGACAAGTACGGGGATACTCTCCTGGCAGTACTCTCTCTCCTATAGGCGTAGCGCTCTAAGGACTCGTGAAAAGATAATTGCCTGAAAAACAAGTTAAAACTGACAAGATAAAAGCCGAACCTTTACGGCTTCACGAGTTGAGTTGGTGAATCTACCCTTGCTTTGCGTTTGATTGCTAGATTTATTAAGGTCAAGATCAAAAATACCGCACAATTGTGCAAAATTTTGTTGCATCTCATTTTCTTTTTCTCTTGCATTACCCCCACTCTTCTCCAATAATCAAGATGATGGGACGGAGGTCTCTTAGGCCGACCTTGTCGGCACCGCTATCCAGCACTCCTCCCTACTCATCTAGGAATAACTCGGAGAGTCCGCTCTCCGAGCCCGAGTTCACATCCACCCTGTTCCCCCTCGACCACCTTTCCCATTCCCCTTCCCTCAGTCCAATTATTTCAGAGTACAGTGAATCACAGAATTCAGCTCATTCATCAGCACCTGAAATGGCCTCGTTTGCATTTTCAGAGAATCAAGCAATGGCAGACAGAGGCGAGCACCCAGATGACCATGAGCATCCTCCATTCATAATAGATCAGGTGGCCATCAACAATTCATTGCTAGCATCCATGGAGACCATGCAGAGACAGATCAGGGACCAGGGTGCATTCATGGGTGATCTCATGAGGGAATTAGCACAGCTGAGAGAGAATCGAGCTGGCGGAGGCGGTGGCGGAGAAGGAGGAGGACCTGATGCAGGAGGAGACCCAGACGGTGAGCGACCGCCACAGACCATAATGAGGGAATTGCACAACCCAGCTTCGTCCCTCACTCACCGGTGGATCAGACTTCCACCCATCCACGGAGACTTCGAGCTTCGGCACCACACAATTCAGTTGTTACCCAAATTCCATGGGCTGCCGACCGAAGAGCCGCACCTCCATCTCCAAGAATTTGAAATGATCTGCAGCACAATCCATGATCGGTTGTTGACCGAGGACACTATCAGGATGATCGCCTTTCCATTCTCATTGGTTGACAGAGCCGCTTACTGGCTCAAACACCTTGGGCGATTCGTTGATACCTGGGCAGATCTCTGGTCCGCGTACTTGAAGAAATACTACCCTCTCGGCCGGACAAATGCAGCTAGAGCTATGATCAGCAATTTTGTTATGATCCCAAATGAACAGTTCCACGAAGCATGGGATCGATTCAGAGAGCTCATAGACCGGTGTCCACATCACGATATTTCCAAGCCCAATCTGGTGCAGAGTTTCTTCTGTGGGCTGACACCGGAGCTGCAGGGGCTTGTGAACGCCTCTTGCGGAGGATCATACTTTTCCAAGGGTGAAGACGATGTCTGGGCCATATACGAAGGTATGGCAGAAAATTCTACAGTGATGACCCAAGCCAGAGTCTACACACAGCAGAAGCCCCCGCAAGGAGCGGGATCATTTCAGAGGATCGCCCGCATCGATGCCGGGCCCAGCACAACGTCGGCAGCCGCAGCCCAAGCCGAATCAGCAGCAGCCGACATGGGGATTATCAGTGAAAAGCTGGACCGCATGGAGATCCTTGAGAAGAAACAGAACCAAGGTCTAGCCCAGATGGACCTTCTCACCAAGACAATGAGTGACCTGAAAACTCAGATTCTCTGTATTCAGGAGGCACAGGCCCATTCCCAACAGCCTCCCAGGTCACAGGTTGCTTCCAGCAGCAACAGTTCCAACCAGGCCTCCACCTCATACCGCCAGGTGAACCATATCCAGGCGGAGCCGGTTCCATTGTTGCAGTACCATCCAGAGCCACAGCCATCTCAGGAGACTCAGATGGTGATGTATCAGCAGGAGCAACCACTGGCAGTTCTCCCTCCACCTTCCTTTGAGCAGGAACCGTTGATGGAAGTCAACGGGATATGGTATGACCGATACCCTCAGCCCGCAATCCGTAGGGACCACCCCGGATTCCGTTGGGGTAATGGTGCTTCCTCATCCCAACAGCATCCTCCTGCTCAAGGACAGCAGAGCAGCCAGCCTCAACAACACCAGCAGCAGCCCCAGTACAACCAGCCCCAGCAGTACCACAGTGGTCCTCGTCCCGCCTATCAGGGACAGCAGTGGAGGCAGCGTCAGCCGCCTCAGCAATCTTATGCCTAACCTCCCCCTCAGTACCAGCAACAGTATCAGCAGCAGCAGCCCCATTTCCAGCAGGGACAGACGTCCGGTTCTCAGGGTCCAGCCTTTGAGAACCCTGCACTCGATGATCTTGCCTGCTTGCTATCTGAACAGCGAGCATCCTTCAGGCAAGAAATGGATGAGTTCCGACAGGAAATGCGGGAATTCATCAAAGGCAAGGCCGCCATACCCGCTCAGATCGAACCGAATCCTAATAATTTGAAAAGAAAATCTGAGCAGGTAGAGTTCACAGAGGATACCTCTCCTAGTGATGATTTGAATGATATGTATGATTTTTTGAATGATGCTAATTTTGTGACTACTAGGAGCGGTAGGATGCCAGCAGGCAGCGCCTCTTCTGAGCGACAGCCAAATGCAGAACCAGGAGCGCCAGAAGAGCAGAGGAGCGGTGCTGATGCCGCTAATGATGATGTTGAAGACGGTGGTGCTGATGCCACCAATGATGGAGCCCAGGATGACGGTGCTGATGCCGTCGTGATACCAGATGCAGACGGTGGTACTGAAGCCACCATTTTGGGAGATGAACCAGAGCGCGGTGCTGATGCCGCGAAGACCGGTGCTAGTGGTGGTGTTGAGGCCACCACGTCTACTTTTGTTGAGCCATCTTCTGTGATGCCACCACTTTTTGTATCTAGTGACTATGGGAAGAAAATCAAAAACAAAAATATGAATAAAGGAAAGGTTTCTGTTCAAATTACGGATCCATATGTGTTGAATGATGATTTTTGTATGGATTCCCCATCTTCACAGGCACAGGGACCAATTCCTAGACCTCCATCTGAGGAGGCACCTACCATCCCCTTTCCCGAGGCACTCCGCCGAGCGAAGGGGAATAAAAAAGAAAATCCCAAAAAGAACCAACAGGTAGAGTTCGGCAATGAGATGATTGACAGATTCCATATCCAGCTGACTCTACGAGAAGCGTTTGAGCATATCCCCTTCTTCAAGAAGAATCTGAAAGAAACAACTACTGTTCGAAGAAGGAAGAGGCACAGAGATCAAATCCATATGCTCACACATAACACTTGCTGCGCCATTCAGAACACATTGCCAGCCAAGCGACCAGACGCAGGAGCTCCCTATGTCAGATGCGAGATTCAGGAGCAACAGTTTGATCGTACTCTATTAGACAGCGGCTCTTCAATTAACCTTCTTCCGGCAGCCTTACTCAAGCAGTTCGAGTTTGGCCCTCTTCTTCGAAGCAGAACCGTCCTTCAGTTTGCTGATAGGTCGATTAAGAGGCCGAAGGGGTTATTGAAAGATGTGGTCGTTACCATTCAGGGCCTGCAATTCCCCGTGGACTTCGTCGTGTTGGACATGGAGATCCCTGAGTCGGTAACTGATGCCCCCATCATTCTCGGACGTCCATTCTTGGCCACAGCCAAGGCGGTGACCGACCATGACAGTGGGAAGGTATGCTTTCGTGTAGAGGGCGAAACCATACAAATAGAGACGATCGAAGAGATCAGAGCAAGAGAGGCAGAATGCTCCGAGCAGTTCAGCGAAGCCGAGCAGATGACAGAGGAAGAGCCAGGCATCCACCAGGTTTGTGATTTTGAAATGACTGATGATGAATCCAATTGGAAAGATCCTGTAGCACCGACCCTCGCCTTGCCTACAGATTCACTGTATCTCAAGCTCATGGCAATCGAGAGTCGGGAGAGCACACCCCTGGATGAGGATATCTTTGAGGCTGACAGTGTTGTGATGAGTGGTGCTGAGGAATTTCAATCTTGCTCATCATCTTCTGATCCCTCGGATTCAGACATTGACTGGGATGACTTTGATGATTATTTGCCTTGTCTGATTCCTTCAGAGCCGACAGCCATGACAGAGTGCGAGCCAGTGCAGTTTATTGATGATCCATCAGGCCGCCCTTCGTCAGAAATTCATGCAGAGCGAGAGTTCTCCCATGCAGACCTGGTAGCCTTTACACACTCATATCAGAAGCCAGATCTGCCACCTCCCAGTTGTCCGGAAAGAAAACCTCTGCCGCAGTCTATGAAGTACAGATTCCTTGCTGGAGAGCCAGAAATGCACCCAGTCATTATCTCAGCAGATTTGACTGGAGAACAAGAATCTCGTCTGATGGAGGTTCTTGAAAGAAACCGCAAGGCAATCGGTTGGAGTATAGCTGATCTCCAGGGGCTGAGCCCAAAGCTTTGCTCTCACCACATCTATCTTGAAGATAACGCTAAGCCGTCGCGTGAGTTCCAACGACGGCTGAACCCGAATCTTCGAGACGTAGTCATGAAAGAAATTTCCAAGTGGTGGAGCGCTGATTTCATCTATCCCATCTCCGACTCTAAATGGGTTAGTCCACTCCATGTGGTACCTAAGAAGACAGGTATCACTACAGTTGTCAATGAGTCTGGAGAGGAGATCGCTACCAGAGTACCAACTTCTTGGAGGGTCTGTGTGGACTACAGACGATTGAATGAGGCCACCAAGAAGGATCACTTCCCGCTACCATTTATTGATCAGATTATTGAGCGGTTAGCCGGGAAGAGCCATTACTGTTTCCTTGATGGGTACTCTGGATATAATCAAGTGGCCATTGCGCCCGAAGACCAGGAGAAAACGACATTCACCTGTCCGTTTGGGACTTATGCTTTCAGACGGATGCCCTTTGGTCTATGTAACGCTCCGGAGACATTCCAAAGGTGCATGTTGTCCATCTTCTCGGACATGGTGGGTGACTGTTTAGAGGTCTTCATGGATGACTTCTCGGTCTATGGCGACGGGTTCGACGCTTGTCTTGACTGCCTAGACCGTGTGCTGAAACGCTGCATAGAGGTTAATCTAGTCTTATCCTGGGAGAAGAGTCATTTCATGATGACTCAAGGGACGGTCCTTGGTCATATCGTCTCCAACAGGGGCATGGAGGTCGATCCGGCTAAGGTGGACATCATCAAGAAACTCAACCCGCCGTCCAATCTGCGTCAGTTACGGTCTTTTCTGGGGCATGTCGGTTTCTACCGACGGTTCATTCAGGACTTCAGTCGAATTGCCCGACCGCTAACTGACTTGCTGACCAAAGACACCGAGTTTATTGTTAATGATAAGTGTCTTGAATCATTTGAGACTCTCAAAAACATGGTTGTTTCAGCTCCTGTCCTTCAGCCACCCGATTGGTCTCTTCCATTCGAGATCATGACGGATGCTTCAGATTTTGCCGTTGGGGCTGTGCTTGGACAGAGGAGGGATGGTTTACCATTTGCCATTCACTACGCCAGCCGGACTTTGGATGCCGCGCAGCGGAATTACACTGTAACTGAGAAAGAGATGCTGGCTGTAGTTTTCGCTCTTGATAAGTACAGATCATATATTCTTGGATCTAGAGTAACAATATACACTGATCACACCGCCATCCGGTATTTAATGGCTAAGAAGGATGCCAAAGCACGTCTCACCAGATGGATCCTTCTACTCCAGGAATTTGATATTGAAATTAAGGATAAGCCTGGAGTCAAGAATGTGGTGGCGGATCATCTCTCCAGATTGGAGAATCTTGAGGAATCTGAGCCCAGCGCACCTATCACAGAGACATTTCCAGATGAGGCGATCTTGGCTGTCACCTCACTCCCATGGTATGCTGACTTTGTAAACTATCTTGCTGCCAAGACAGTCCCTCAGGGTTGGCCCAGGCAGAAACTTGAGACCTTCCTAGCTAAGGCCAAGTTTTATCATTGGGAGGATCCCATCCTTTATCATGAAGGAGGGGACAGTATCTGGAGGAGGTGCATTCCTCAAGAAGAGCAGCATAGCGTCCTCACATACTGCCACAAGCTTGAGGCAGGAGGACATCATTCTGGAAAAAGGACAGCACAAAAGGTGCTTCAATCCGGCCTATGGTGGCCTACTCTCTTCAAGGATTCTGATGAGTTCGTGAAGAGATGTACTGACTGTCAGAAAATGGGAACCTGCGGACAGAGAGACATGATGCCCATGCAACCCATTCACTTCTGTGAGGTTTTTGATGCATGGGGGATTGATTTCATGGGCCCATTTCCTAAGAGTCAGGGATTCGAGCATATTTTGCTCGCTGTAGATTATGTCAGCCGATGGGTTGAGGCCATCCCCGCCCGAGCCGCAGATGCTAAAACCGTTTGCAATTTTTTGAGGAAAAATATCATTTCACGGTTCGGTGTACCTAGAGTCTTGATTTCAGACGGGGGGTCTCACTTCATCAATGACAAAGTCAGGGCCCTTGCGGACGAGTTCGGCATTGACCATTGGGTTGCCACTCCTTATCACCCTCAGACTAATGGTCTTGCCGAAGTATCGAATAGGGAGATAAAGACTATCTTGCAGAAAGTTGTCCGCCCAGACCGAAAGGATTGGTCACAGCTTTTGGACTCGGTCTTGTGGGCGTATCGGACATCTTTCAAGAACCCATTGGGGACATCTCCCTTTCGTCTCGTCTATGGCAAGCCGTGCCATTTGCCAGTGGAAATCAAGCATAAATCTTTTTGGGCAGTTACTGAGTTGCTTTTAGATCCCGAGAGTATAGGAGACCAAAGAAGAGCAGAATTGGCAGCCCTGGAGGAATTGAGAGATACAGCCTTCTCCAACAGCCTACAGTACAAAGAGAAAGTGAAGACATGGCATGATTCGCATATCAGCCATAAACAGTTTGAGCCAGATCAGAGAGTATGGTTGTTTGATTCCAGGCTGAAATTATTCCCAGGGAAATTACAGAGCAAGTGGAAAGGACCGTATGTGGTCAGGAAGGTACATGACAATGGCAGCATTGACATATCAGAACCGTCATCTTCTACTACCTTCCGTGTCAATGGTCAACGCCTGAAACTATATCTTGATCATGATCCGCCGACCATTGACGTTGCCCCCATTCTTCTGGTATGAGATGTGTCCTTTGACTCGCATTATCTGCATCTCATACATGGTGATCAAAGTCTATCTTCCGCTGTACAGATCCATCTGTCTATATCACTCTGTTGTCTGTTGATCTATTTTCTTCTTTTCTTCTTTTCTTCTTTTCCTTTGCTATCTTCTTCATCTATCGAAAAGGTGCCGCCCTTGTAGACAGTTTTCCATACTTAGGACGTACTTTGTCCTAAGTATAGGGGGGTTGACACCCCGAGTTTTTCTATTCTTTTCGATCCTCTCCATTGTCTCCTCTTCTTGTCTATACTTAGGGATATCTTACCCTAAGTATAGGGGGAGACAATCTGAGTACGATCTGTTTATTCCCACCCTTGACCCTCCCTGCGTTGTGTACAGTCTGCTATACTTAGGATTATTTGATCCTAAGTATAGGGGGGACGGTCAACTTCTCATTCATTGATTCATTGATTAATTCCTTATTCTTTAGACTTGTCTATACTTAGTACGAGTTATGTCTTCTCTTTTCTCTCCGATCTATGAGGACATAGCTCCAGCTAAGTATAGGGGGGTCGTATACACTGCGCATATACTTTAGCCATAACTCGTACTTTCGTATTTTCCTAATAATATGGCTAACAATTCCTTAAAAGTCATTAAAATTCCTAATAAAAAGATGTGGTTATTCCTCACATTCTTTTTGTATTTACTGATTAATAAATCAGGTGAAAATGTTTTTGCAAAATGTTTGAAAAATAGTTTGAAAATCTTTGTGAACATCTATTGAAAACTATTTTGAAAATATTTTGTTTCGTGTTTTCAACCTGTGTGATTTGAAAAACTTCTTTTCTTTGTGTGAAATAAAATGTTTGAAAAATGATTTGCAAATGGTTTGAAAAATGGTTGCAAAAATGTTTTGAAAAACCTATATATACTGTTTTGAAAGCCTTTGCAAAATGATTTTCAAATGTGTGTAAAATGATTGTAAAAACTATTTTGGACTATAGTTTTCAAAAATTGTGTGTCGATTGTTTTCAAATAAGTTTGAGGAATATTCACATCACACAAAAATCCACTATATGTATATATGTATAAAATTGACCACTTACCCTTGTAAATTCTTAAAAACCACTTCTTGTATATACAAAGAAGCACTCCCGTGTACATAGTTTTCACCTTGTTTTCAGCCAAAATCTTTTTGTTTTCAAAAATTCCCAAAAACATTTGCAAAAATTAAAATCCAAAAACATCTGAAAAATCTTTTTGAAAAATACAAAAAAATATGCATCATCATCATCATCTTTTCAAAAACCCATAAAAAGTTCAAAATCTTGAAAATTGCATCACAAAAATATTTTCTGCATTGCATTGCATAGCATTCGCATTTTTCGGATTGAGTTTGATAGTTGAACAAGTCTAAGTAAAATCCGAAGATTGGAGCTTGATTGGACCTTAAAATCTACCTAATAACAGGAACCTTATAGGAACTGGGTTTGAGGTACTTCAGGTCTAGTTGACTTAATTCTTTGAGGATCACGGGACTTGGTTCAATGGATTCTTGACTGCCTAAGTAGAGTATTTCGGAGCACACGCACGACTCTTGTTGATAATGACCTAACTTGGACACCTGCACCTTTCACATGGCTCAACTCAGTTGGAGTGGTGAGGGGATTGGATTTGCCGGTATGAGACGCACACAAGTGGAAACATTTGTCCTCCTCTAGGGAGGGAAGTGCACCCCAACCCGTCCAGTGATTAGGAAGTCTAAAGACAGGAGGCTGTGGGTTGCGATAAAGCTTCAAAAGAGGGATAGTCTACTGGCTCAAGAGGAAAAACTCCTGATGTAAATGCTGCTGTGAATAGTATTCAAAAAAAAAAATGTATTCAGGCATGTACAAAAATAAAAAGCTTGCAAGTATGTACAAAGTCAATAAGCAAGCTTGAGTTCTAAAGTCAAATATGTGAGCCTGCAGCAGGATGACTTGACTACACTGGTCTTGCATCCAAGGATAGGTAGCTACACTGGCTACCGTCCATTCTTCTCTTCACCCCCTCCTCTTGAGCTAGTTGCCACTTGAACTTAGAAGGGAATACCCCGCTCCTCGAGGATGGAGTTGCTGGATTGGGGAATCATTGGGTTGTCATACTGGAGAAGTCAGTTTCTTTGTCATTCTAATTAGGGAGAGCCACCATCACTTACACTGTACAAGTCAGATTCATAGTCGTAAGAGTTTGCGTATGAGTTGAGATATTTCTGACCTGGCTATTGAGGAGACTTGGATAGAGTTTTGGGATTCTCAAAGACTGTTGGATTTCAAACACGGTTCTCAATAAGGTTCCGCCCGCACTAAAATTTCCAAGGGTCCGACTTAAGCTCCAAACTTTGATTTTGTGAAGACAAGTTTGATAATCAAATAAAATCCAAGTTCTTCTTTTTCTTTTCTTTCTTTTCGTTTGCACTTATTGCATAAGTGTTTGCTAGGGACTAGCAAAGGTAAAGTATAGGGGGATGATGAATCCACATTTCATCATCTTTATTCTATCATTTTGGCACCAAAAACCCTAGCAAATGCCTGTAAATAGCCTTAAATCAAGCATCTTAGCATCCATGCATATGCATCTCAACAGTGTGTAAATTACTGTAATTAAGGCCAAAATTATAGAATAAATAAAGAAAAGAAAAAGAATAAAATATTGTAAATATTTTATGACCCAAAACCCCCGAGACCTAGGCATCGCGATGAATAGGTCGACAAGGAATAAAGTAGGGGGAGATAAGGTCAGAAACACAGAGAAAATACCTATACATTTTATCTATTCTTTATTCATTTTGGGACCTATTTTTGGTTCCACTTTTTGTACATCAAATAAGGAAACCTTGTACATGAAAGTTGTAGATAATTTCATAAAGAAAAAGGCAAAATTGATTTCACAGAAAAAAGAATGTACAGATAAAAAGATATGGTATGAATAAGAATCCAAAATCCCAACTTCCCAGACCCGTATCTCACAAACGACAACTCCAAATGCAGTGTACTCACCTTTAATTGTATATAGAATAAAATAATCTGTCCAATGGTGGTGGTTTCGCATTTGGCGGAGCTACGGTTTGAAAGTTGGCTTTTGGACCCACATTGTACACTGGTACTGAATAAAATATTCAATATATTCTTTATTCATTATTTATTCATTTTTATATTTTTATAATTTTGTAAATATTACTTATAACATATATATGCATTAAAATTGAATTAAAATGTAAAGAAAAATAGAAAATAAAATACTTGTATATATTCAATACATAGGTATACTATATATACTTATACCTGTATAAAATACACTTGTATTTTATTAAATATACAAAACATATCAGAAAAATAAAATAAAAATATATTTATGTATATAAAAGTATGTTATAATTTTACAAAATCATAAACAAAAAAATAATAAGATTAAAAATACATAAAATAAAATAAAATAACAAAATGCATAGGTAATATACCTATATAGGGTTAAAAAGGTAACTTGTAAAAGTTTAAGTCATAAAAATAAATAAAAATCAGAATAAAATACTACATAAAATTTTGAACATATTTTATTTTATAACTTTTATTTAATTCGGGCATTTATTATTTTAATTTGAATTTTCAAAACTTTTTCGCGGGGTTTTTCCTGGTTGGTCCACGTGGACCAACCAGGAGGCGGTCAGCATTGACCCTAGGTCAACTGCCTGCCTTCCCCCACCTACCGCCTGTCAGACCTGGGTTTTCACCCATCTTTGACGAGATTTTCCAGCCGTGCCTTGCATCTTTTTGAGATGATTTCTTCGCATCTTTTCTTCCTCGTTATGCGGTGAATCAAGTCCAAGTGAAACCTTGGACTTTGGATCACTGAGGCGATCAGGGCACCTTGATCTTTGGAGCTCCTCAGCCACTGAGTCAAACCAATAAAACCAACATCCCATTTTCAAATCGATTTCGAGTCCCCTTGTTCCACCCTTCAGCGCCACCGTTGTGCTCCTGAGGTCCGTGGAGGTGACAGCTCCATCGCCAACCCTTCAGCCGAGGCGCGCGAAGTCGAGGGAAGCTCCACCACCTCCGCCAAGTGACGGCGTCGAGGTACCCCTTTTTCCTCTGGCCCCGGCCATTGAGGGCTCGCCCCACCTTCTTGTTTATCCCATTAGGTTCCTGTTAGCTTAATCTCCGAAAACCCTAAAAAATCTATAAGTTTAATCGCTCATTTCGCCCGTTCACGCATCATCGCCGGAGCGCAACTCCGGCCACCATCGACCACTCCACCCCGCGCTTAGTTTAGGTCCACCGAGGGTCCAGGCACTTTGCCCTGGACCTTCTAACTCTTCTTGCAGGGTCAACGCGCGTTGAATCGCGCCTGGGAGCAATTTTGAGGCTCACCGGAGCTCAGCCGAGCCCCCCAGCTCCGCCACCTTCGCCTGAGCACCTCGGCCGTCGCCGAGGCATTTTGAAGCCCCCAGGAGGTAGAAGACGACCCCAGGAGCCTCCACGGCCATTTTGAAGCACTATCGTCGCCGGAGGAGGGAGATCGAGGTCAGAGAAGCTCGCCTTCGCCGGCGTTCTTCCCCGTTCTTGTAACCCTCTTCCCAGCCGTTGGATCGAGGAGGAGCTTCCAGATCGCACAGCCTTCGTCGGATCTCCACCAGTCTCCACCGTCCGATCAGCCAAGGAGGATCTAATCAGGGCCGTGCATCGCCCAAGCGTCATCGGCCGTTCTTGTGCTGCCACGTGTTTAAGTGAAACGCCTCCAGCCGCTGGATCACGCCTCGTCGCCCCAGCCGTTGGATTCGAGCCACGTGTCAACATCGGAGCATCGCGTCGAGGGTATTTTGCAACTCACCCCTCGCGCCTTTTTGTATTTAATATTTAGTCTTTAAACTTTTGTCTGTAGCGTAGATATTTTGTAATATTTGCAAAGAAACCCACCGTACTTTATTTATTCACGTTTAGGTCCCTCGCCACGTCACCTCACGTGACCAGTTCACGTGAGGTGTGGGCATTTTGCAGAGGCACCCTTGGATTGTTGTGTATTTCGTTTCGGTCCTTGAATTTTCAAAGCACGTGTAATACTTCTGGGTATTTTGCATGTTAACCCCCAGACTTTTGTGAAATTGCACTTCAGTCCCTCCCAGGCGCGTGCAAGTCACGCGCCCTGGTGGGTAATTTGTAGGCGTGCCCAGGCGGGTCTTGTATTTACGTTTCGGTCCCAGAAGTTGAATATATAGTGTAATATTTTGTGGAGAATTGCATGTTAGCCCCTGGATGTTTGGAATATTGCACATATACCCCTGCCAGGCTTGTTTAATAGTTGGATGTTTGTTGGATTTATTTGAAATATCATTTTAACTCCAAAAATTCCACAAAAATAGGACTAAGCTTCTGGATAGGTGTACTTTGACGCCCATATTTTAGTTTTTGATTTTGTTTTATTTTGATATTTATTAAAAATCAAAAACAACCTTTTTGTGTACTGTCTACTTTAGAAAATACCAAAAAAATAGTAAAACACCTCCAAAAATTCCTAAAAATTCACATTGTGTCTATTTTATCCTATTGTAGTGTCAGTCCAAAAATCATTAAAAATTTCAAAAGAAAAACACTAAAAATTGAAAAATACTCAAAAACTTCAAAAAAATATATAAAATAGTAGAAAAATCCAAAAAATACAAACTCAGCTTCTGTTTGTCACTTATTTTATTCTCTTTATTAGAAAAATAGTGTGAATTATTTTGAGTACTGGTTGATACTTTTAAAGTACATTTTACTCACAGCCAGCCCTATTCTCACTGTTTTCCTTTATTTCAGCCCTTAAAAATACCAAAAACACCTAGAAAAATCCCCAAAAATCACAAAAACAGTAAAAAACCCTAAAAAGACTAAAAACATTTTATTCCTGAATTTTTGAGCATTTTTGTGCATTTTTATAAATCTTTTACTTTGCCTTGTTTTATATTGCCTTTACTTCCCAATATTGAAAAAGAAAATAAAAATTATAAAATATAAAATATAAAAATCAGAAAATCAAAAATCAAAATACAAAATTAAAAATTATAAAAAAAAAATTAAAAATTAAAAACCCACAAAAATTTGATTGACTTGCTTGCTTAGTGTAGACACTTCACACACTCACACATTTTAGCATTTTTGCTAGGACTTCACTGTTTGCTCCCTGTGTTCGAACTCTCTGCATACTTGCCCTTTACATCTTTTATGCAGAGTTAAAAATAAATTTTAACTCCACATTACTTCTAATTATTGATTTTTAGTGTGGGTTAATTGTTGATTTAGTCATTATTTAGTGTGGTCAATACACCGACTGTTGACTCGCCTTGTGAGTCAATACGACCGCGCTTGATTTTGGCTCCATCACATATCATCACGCGGTTCGGGGTTCCACGAGTTCTGATTTCTGATGGGGGGTCTCATTTCATCAACGACCAGGTAAAGGCCCTTGCTAGCGAGTTCAGCATAGATCATCGTGTTGCCACACCTTACCATCCTCAGACGAATGGTCTAGCTGAGGTATCGAATAGGGAGATCAAGAATATTTTGCAGAAAGTCGTCCGCCCTGACCGAAAGAATTGGTCACAGCTTTTGGACTCGGTCTTGTGGGCATATCGGACGTCTTTCAAGACTCCATTGGGCACATCTCCCTTTCGCCTCGTTTATGGCAAGCCGTGCCATTTACCTGTTGAGCTGAGGCACAAGTCACTTTGGGCAGTCACAGATATTCTTATGGATTCAGATGGTATAGGAGACCAGAGGAGGGCAGAGTTAGCTGCCCTGGAGGAGCTTAGAGATGCAGCTTTCTCAAGCAGCCTACATTATAAGGAAAAAAGTGAAGGAGTGGCATGATTCTCACATCAGCCACAAGCATTTTGAGATTGGACAGAGAGTATGGCTGTTTGATGCGAGGCTACGATTATTTCCAGGGAAGCTCCAGAGCAAATGGAAGGGACCATACTTGGTCAGAAAGGTACACGACAATGGTAGCATTGATATATCTGAGTTGTCTTCTGAGAGTACCTTTCGAGTGAACGGCCAGCGGCTCAAGCCATTTCTAGATCATGAGCCGCGGGACGTTATTGTTGCCCCTATTCATTTTGTGTGAGATGTGGTCTCTTGACTCACATCTTTTGCATCTCACGCCTGATTTTCACTGTTCCTCCGCCTGTATAGATCCAGTTGTCCATATCATTCTATTCTTTAGTCCCACATCCCTTTTCTCATCTTATGATTATGCTATACTTAGGGTGTACTTTACCCTAAGTATAGGGGGGATGTAGGACCTGCGGGTATTCTTTTTATTCTTTCTGCCCCTGTTTTGCTGCCTATACTTAGGGATATTTTACCCTAAGTATAGGGGGGGCAGATTCTGTATCTTCTTCACTCGGATTTCCCTTCATGTACAGCTTGCTATACTTAGGATTCGTTAATCCTAAGTATAGGGGGAAACCACCGAGTTCCTCTCATTCTATTCATTTATTCGTTCCTGTACTTAGCCATTCCTTTTCACTTCCCTTTTACTAAGCACGAGTTATGTCTTCTTCATCGCTCTTGATCACTCTAAGGACATCGTTCGAGCTAAGTATAGGGGGTGTGTATATATTTCATATATACTTTAGCCATAACTCGTACTTTGTGTGAGTGTGTTAATAAATAAAATGGCTAAAAATCACAAAAATTTAAAAATTTTCATGTACATAAACCTCTTTTATCCTTGCACATACATAGCTAGTATTTTTGTAAAAATATTTTCAAAAATCTTTTGTGTAAAGTTTATGTAAATATTTTTGTATCAAACTATGTATATAGTACAAAATTTTTCCAAAATGTTTTGAAAATCAAAAGTTTGCAAAAATCTTGTGTAAATGTTTGTAAATATCTTTTTGCAAAACTTGCACTTCATGCATCATTCATTCATGATTTCAAAACATTTTTCAAAAATTTTGCATGGTTGTAAAATATTTGTAAATAGCATCTTGTGTACATACATGTATATAGTTTTTCCTGGATGAGAGTTGACATTTAAACTAAGCCTGGAATTAAATTGAGAAATGGAGCTTGAAAAAGATCTTAATCCACTTAACTTTAAGAGGAACCTTATAGGACTTAGGGTTAAGGCTTTTCAGGTCCATAAGGACTTAATTCTTTGAGTCCACTAGGCTATGAGCATATGTCATCTTGATGAGCCTAAGTAGAGCACTTAACAACACACGCATGACTCTTAGAGACAATGGCTTGACTTGCACCTGCACTTTACACATGGCTCTCCACGGATGAGGTGGTGAGGAGGCAGTTTCCTTTGGCTTGGGGTAGCATATGAGGGTAGTACTTCTAGGCGGAACCTCTCTTCTTCTTCTAGTGAAGGAAGTGCGTCTCAACTTGGTCTAGTGGTGATGAAGGTTAAAGACAGAAGCTGTGGGTTGCAATAAAGCTTCAAAAGAGGGATAGTCTACTGGCTCAAGAGGAAATTTCTTGTATATATGCTGCACCATGTAGATATGTTGTACAGAAGTCCTTGAAAAAAAAAATTGCAAAATGCAAAAAGAACTCCAAAAAAAGTGGTGGGTCGGATTGAAAATTTAATAACCCCATGACGACGCAAAAGCCCGAACAACTGAGGTGAAGGTATGAAATGAGGTCGTTGCGACCTCAGTCACTCGAATGCGTGTATCAAGAAAAATCAACCACTCACAGAGATAAAATCAATCAAAACAAAATGGAGCGGTCTAGCTATGTGATTAACCTGGTATAGCTCCCAGGGTCGAACACAAGGAGCACAGATTGGCTAAATAGCCTACGATGTAGTCAGAAATCCAAGAGAGTACTTTTTAGTGGTTTTTATTTGTTTTTACACTTTTTTAGGTTTTTTAAATGATGAGAAAATTAAAGAAGGCACACAGATAATGAACTTCAACAATTTATTTAAAGCATTAAAAATCAAGCAAAAATTCAAAGAAAAATGTTTTTATGTGTTTTATAATTTTTTATGTTTTTGGTGAATTTTTGAGATTTTTCTGATGTTTATTTTATTTACTAAAAATCAAACAATGCAACAAAGAAGAGGTAATGTCCAGCAAGGTTAGAAACTCAAAAATAAAATATTTAAGAGTTTCAATCAACCCTGGAGGTAATTTTCCTGTAAACTATGAAGAATAAGGAAAATTTAGGCACCCTAATTATTATTTTTGGATTTTTAATTTAATTCTTATAATTTTTATGAGTTTTTGAGGGGTTTTTCAATTTTTAAGGTTTTTAAGTGATGAAAAATCACCAAAAATGGCTGAAAAATCAAACAGCAAGCAAACTACAAGTCCTATTTTTTTTTAGAATTTTTAAAGGTGATTTTATATTTTTTTGGTGTTTTTAAAGCTAGACAGTGACTAAAAAGAGTGTTTTTGAATTTTTAAAAATACTAAATGAAAATAAAAATGTCCTCAAAAATCACAGAAATTACTACACCATGGCGGGAGCCATGTGTCGAAATTTCATTAGATTTGGAGGTGGATTGATATTTATTCAAAAATGATGAAGAGGGCACTATGCACAAGGACCAATGTGCAAATACCCGAAGACCTGGGGTCGCTGGTGCAAAATGCCCAGCAAGTCACGCGCGTCGCGCGTGGCTGGGGCACACAGGGACCAAATTGCAAGAAAAACTAAGTCCAAGGGCCTTTTGATAACTCGTATCAAAAGCCCAGGGACGAAGTTGCAAAAAGCCCACTAAATAACGCACATGCGCATAAACAATGCTCACAGGGGTATAATTGCAATTACTTAAAAATATTCATTCATTCATTAACCATCCAGATCTACAGGACAAGATGTGTAAAATGCCCAGATACACACGTAACGAAGCACGTGGTCACTCACACACAGGGGCATACATGCAATTAAAATAAAGCACAAGGTCCAGATTGCAAATAACCCTACGTGAAAAAGTTTCTAAAAATATTTACAGGACTAAAAAGGAAATGAAAAACTAAGAGGGGGCCCTACGATATTTACCCCTTTATTCGCCGGCGGCCGGATGTACGCCACGTGTTGATCGGACGGTTGGGATGGGCGGCGCTCTTTCTCTCTTCTCTTCCTGGGCTCGATCGACGGTCGAGGTGAGACCACGTGGCTGATCTAACGTCGCTGGACTCCGGGTCTCTCTCCTCTGCTATCAATGGTCCGGATGAACTCCTCAGATGAATCGACGGTCGCTGCTCCTCGAAGAATGGACGGACACGATCAGAACTGGAGCGAGGGCTTCATCGGACGGCTCTGGAGGATGGTGCAAGAACTCGTCGCCGGCGAACTTCGCCGACCTCCTGCGTGCGCTACACCCCTCCTCAGCTGCTGCAAATGATCGGAGAAGCTCCGCTGGACTGTCCCGCAGCTGCTGGTGGTGGCCGATGCCCCAGCCAAGCCCTGGAGGGGCTCCGGCGAGGCTTGGCGGCGCGAAGCTCCGGTCTCAAGTGAAGAGAGGCTCAGGCACCTCTCTTTGAACCTGCAAAACAGCCAGAACGCTTCGCGGGTCGAGGGCAAAGTGCCTCGACCCAAGAAAGCGGGGTGAAGGTGGTCTGTGCGGTGTGGCGAACGAGCTCCGGCGAGGTGGAGACGATGGAACTCGACTCCCAGCTCCGGGGCGAGCTGGGTTGAATGAGCGGGCGTAGAAGGTGCGTGGGGATACGGCGGAGATGACAGGGTGTTCCGATGATCAAAAGGGTACTCGAGATAGTCGGAATCAGGGAAGCACGGCGATGGGTCGATTTGGGCGAAATCCTAAATTAGATGAAACTAGAAGGAGCTAAGGTTACCTGGTGGCTGCAGTAGACTATGCTGGAGCTGCTCTTGCTCCTGGTCCTTGCCTCAAGGGCCGTCTCCTCCCGAGGCTCAAGCTCCAGATGGTGGTCGGAGCACGGCGGCGAAACGCGGCCGGATCGATGGTCCTGCTCCTCTTCCTCGCTGCAACACCGGCTGGGGCAAGCTGTCACCTTGCTCGTCTCGATGGAGCTCACTGGAGAGAGAGTGGATAGCCAAAGATGAGGCGCGGAGGCGGCGGAGGTCGGGATATATATGGTGACAGGTGCGATTAGGGTTGAGTGGAGACAGCGATGGAAGGCGTTGATTTCATGGCGAAAGATCGGGCGAGGATGAGGGATGATCGGCGAAGAATCCGGGCACGGGGTTCGCGTGGGAGACAGCCTGGAGATGCGTGGAAAAATCGGCGAAGGCGGGGCGGCACGCATCTTCCAGAAAAGGAAGGAGTCCGCGGGGGAGTTGACCGGGGTCAACAATCCCCCGTGGACCAATCAGAAGCTGCCACGTGTATTTAATTTTTGTTTATTTATTTTAAGGTAGAAATAGGCCGAATTAAAGAAAACTCAAAACATGAAATGTTTTTCTTTTATTTTTTTCTATTTTTTGGTGATTTTTAATTAATTTTTGGAAATAAAAATAGGGTAGCTATGTATATAGGTATATGTACACTATATGGATTTTTATTTTTGATTTTTTTATTTGTTATTTTTATGTATTTTTATGCTCATTTTGTATTTTATTTATTTACATCATAAAATATGGAATAAAATGGTATTTTTATTTTATTTTAATTATTTATACACAAGGGTGAAATAAATAATTGTATACATTTATATACATGGTATTTATACAATGTATTTTTGTATTTTTAATTTTGTAATTTTTATTTGATTTTTGTTTTGTTTCTTGTTATTTTATGTATTTACCATATGTAACATAGAATATTTACAAAAAGTTTTAGAAAATAATTTTATTTATTTATAGGGTTAAATAAATAAAGGATGATGGTCTACACATGGTGAAAGGGCATTTTTGAATTTTTGATTTTTAAATTTTTATTTTGTTTTTAATAAAATATACACACAATATGTACAAGCATATTTTTGGGTGAGGAAAATATAATTTTATGTATTTACAGAAGTATATACACATGAGCTCCTATCTCCCTCTACTTTGGCTTTTATGCGGTCAGGCCCATGCTGAGCCCTCCCTTGGGTTAGGTTGCTCAATATTTATTCTAAATATTTCCCTCTTTTTCTTTTTGCTCTTTATTCTTTTTATTTTTGCACAAAAACATGCTAATTATAGGTTTTTACACAATGCATGCTTTTGGTACTTATTTGTATTTACACATATCTACATGTATTTGCAAAGGTTTTTGTAGCTAAAATAGAAGAATAAAGAGTGATGAATGGGTATTCATCACCCCCCTATGCTTAACTTTGCTAGTCCCTTAGCAAACACTTATTTGAAAAAGAAGTGAAAAAGAAAGAAAAAGAAAAAGAAAAAGAGGATGTACATGGATCAAGGTTGACTTATTAGATTTTCCTTCATTAAATTGAAATATGGAGCTCGATCAGATCTTTGGATTATTAATGTGTCGGAACCTTATTTGGACTTAAGCTTAAAACTCAACAGCCTCCAAGTTCCACCAGTCGATGGGCAAGACTCCTCAATAAACCAGATCAGAACAAGTCTACATACACAAACTCTAATGACCATGAATCTTTTCCTTGCGGTGTAGGTGATATGTGGCTCCCTACCTCAGAAGTAACAAAGAAACAACCTCCCTCAACCTGGTAACTCTAATGCCTCAGTCTAGCAACTCTTTCCTCGAGAAACGGGGTATTCCCTTCTAAGTTCAAGTGCAACCGGCTCAAGGAGAGGGGGTAGAAGTATAGAGTTTTGGAAGCTTAGCCAGTGTAGCTAAGTCTCCCGCTGCAAGCTTCATGAGATGTAACATTGATACCGTAAGCTTTTGCTTTATTTGACTATGTATACTCCGGTGGGGTTATTAAATTTTCAATCCGACCCACCACTTTTTTGGAGTTCTTTTTGCATTTTTGCAAATTTTTTTTTTTCAAGAACTTCTGTACAACATATCTACATGGTGCAGCATATAAGAAATTTCCTCTTGAGCCAGTAGACTATCCCTCTTTTGAAGCTTTATTGCAACCCACGGCTTCTGTCTTTAGCCTTCATCACCACTAGACCAAGTTGAGACGCACTTCCTTCACTAGAAGAAGAAGAGAGGTTCCGCCTAGAAGTACTACCCTCATATGCTACCCCAAGCCAAAGGAAACTGCCTCCTCACCACCTCATCCGTGGAGAGCCATGTGTAAAGTGCTGGTGCAAGTCAAGCCATTGTCTCTAAGAGTCATGCGTGTGTTGTTAAGTGTTCTACTTAGGCTCATCAAGATGACATATGCTCATAGCCTAGTGGACTCAAAGAATTAAGTCCTTATGGACCTGAAAAGCCTTAACCCTAAGTCCTACAAGGTTCCTCTTGAAGTTAAGTGGATTAAGATCTTATTCAAGCTCCATTTCTCAATTTAATTCCAGGCTTAGTTTAAATGTCAACTCTCATCCAGGAGAAGCTATATACATATATGTACACAAGATGCTATTTACAAATATTTTACAATCATGCAAAATCTTTGAAAAATGTTTTGTAATCATGAATGATGCATGAGGTGCAAGTTTTGCAAACTGATATTCACAATCTTTTACACAAGATTTTTGCGAACTTTTGATTTTCAAAACATTTTGGAAAAATTTTGTACTATATACATAATTTTGATACAAAATATTTACACAAGCTTTACACAAAAGATTTTTGAAATCATTTTTACAAAAATACTTTATACACTAGCTATGTATGTGCAAGAATAAAAGAGGTTTATGTACATGAAAATTTTTTTAAATTTTGTGATTTTTAGCCCTTTTATTTATTAACTCACTCACACAAAGTACGAGTTATGGCTAAAGTATATATGAAATATATATACACCCCCCCTATACTTAGCTCGAACGATGTCCTCAGAGTGACCAAGAGCGATGAAGAAGACATAACTCGTGCTTAGTAAAAGGGAAGTGAAAAGGAATGGCTAAGTACAGGAACGAATAAATGAATAAAATGAGAGGAACTCGGTGGTTTCCCCCTATACTTAGGATTAACTAATCCTAAGTATAGAAAGTTGTACATGAAGGGAAAGCCGAGTGAAGAATATACAGAATCTGCCCCCCCTATACTTAGGGTAAAATATCCCTAAGTATAGGCAGCAAAGACAAGAGCAGAAAGAATGAAAAGAATACTCACAGGCCCGATATCCCCCCTATGCTTAGGGTAAAGTACACCCTAAGTATAGCATAATCATAAGATGAGAGACGAGATGTGGGACTAAAGAATAGAATGATATGGACAACTGGATCTATACAGGCGGAAGAACAGTGAAAATCAGGCGTGAGATGCAAAAGATGTGAGTCAAAAAGACCACATCTCACGCAAAATGAATAGCGGCAATAATAACGTCCCGCGGCTCATGATCTAGAAATGGCTTGAGCCGCTGGCCGTTTACTCGAAAGGTACTCTCAGAGGATAACTCAGATATATCAATGCTACCGTTATCGTGTACCTTTCTGACCAAGTAAGGTCCCTTCCATTTGCTCTGTAGCTTTCCTGGAAATAATCTGAGCCTTGCATCAAACAACCATACTTTCTGTCCAATCTCAAAATGCTTGTGGCTGATATGAGAATCATGCCACTCCTTCACTTTCTCCTTATAATGTAGGCTGTTTGAGAAAGCTGTATCTCTAAGCTCTTCCAAGGCGGCTAGCTCTGCCCTCCTCTGGTCTCCTATACCATCTGGATCCATAAGAATATTTGTGACTGCCCAAAGTGACTTGTGCCTCAGCTCAACAGGTAGATGGCACGGCTTGCCATAAACGAGGCGAAAGGGAGATGTACCCAATGGAGTCTTGAAAGACGTCCGATATGCCCACAAGACCGAGTCCAAAAGCTGTGACCAATTCTTTCGGTCAGGGCGGACGACTTTCTGCAAAATATTCTTGATCTCCCTATTCGACACCTCAGCTAGACCATTTGTCTGTGGATGGTATGGTGTGGCAACACGATGGTCTATGCTGAATTCGTTGGCAAGGGCCTTCACCTGGTCGTTGATGAAATGAGACCCCCCATCAGAAATCAGAACTCGTGGAACCCCGAACCGCATGATGATGTGCTTCTTCAAAAATCTGCAAACTGTCTTAGCATCAGCGGCTCGGGCGGGGATAGCCTCAACCCAAAGACTAACGTAATCTACGGCCAACAGAATGTACTCGAATCCCTGACTCTTAGGGAATGGACCCATGAAATCGATGCCCCATGCGTCAAAAACCTCACAGAAGTGAATGGGCTGCATCGGCATCATATCACGTTGTCCACAAGTGCCCATCCTCTGACAGTCAGTACACCTCTTCACGAACTCATCAGAGTCCTTGAAGAGTGTAGGCCACCACAAGCCGGATTGGAGCACTTTCTGCGCCGTTCTCCTCCCAGAATGATGTCCTCCTGCCTCAAGCTTGTGGCAGTAAGTGAGGACACTATGATGCTCCTCCTGAGGAATACACCGACGCCAGATGCTATCCCCTCCTTCGTGGTAAAGGATGGGATCCTCCCAGTGGTAGGACTTGGCCTTCGCAAGGAAGGTCTCAAGCCTCTGCCTGGGCCAATCTTGTGGGACTTTCCCAGCAACGAGAAAGTTCACAATATCGGCATACCACGGGAGTGAGGTGATAGCAAGGATCGCCTCATCTGGGAAGGTATCATGAATGGGATCAATCTGCTCAGAATCCTCAGGCTGCTCTAATCGGGATAGATGATCCGCCACCACATTCTTAACTCCAGGCTTATCCTTGATCTCAATGTCGAACTCCTGGAGTAGAAGGATCCATCTAGTAAGTCTGGCCTTGGCATCCTTCTTTGACATGAGGTACCTGATGGCAGTGTGGTCTGTATACAAAGTCACTCTAGATCCAATGATATACGATCTGAACTTATCTAGGGCAAACACTACTGCTAGCATCTCCTTCTCTGTGACCGTATAATTCCGCTTGGCAGAATCCAATGTGCGGCTAGCATAGTGTATGGCAAATGGAACTCCGTCCCTCCTCTGTCCTAGCACGGCCCCTACGGCAAAATCAGAGGCATCCGTCATGATCTCGAATGGGAGAGACCAATCGGGTGGCTGAAGAACAGGAGCCTCAATAACACGCTGCTGGAGAGTCTCAAAGGATGAAAGACACTTGTCATCAACAAGGAACTCGGTGTCTTTCGTCAAAAGGTCAGTCAACGGTCGGGCAATCTTGCTGAAATCATGAATGAATCTCCTATAAAAACCAACATGCCCCAGAAATGACCGTAGCTGCTTTAAATTAGACGGTGGTGTGAGTTTTCTAATGACATCAACCTTGGCCGGATCAACCTCCATGCCTCTGTTGGAGATGATGTGGCCAAGCACCGTCCCTTGAGTCACCATGAAGTGACTCTTCTCCCAAGATAGAACCAAGCGGGTATCAATACATCGCTGGAGCACTCGGTCTAGGCAGTCAAGACAGGAATCGAATCCGTCGCCGTAAATCGAGAAGTCGTCCATGAAGACCTCCAAACATTCCCCTACCATGTCCGAAAAGATCGACAGCATGCATCTCTGAAAAGTCGCAGGGGCGTTGCATAGCCCAAATGGCATGCGTCGAAAGGCGTATGTACCGAAGGGACAGGTAAAGGTGGTCTTCTCCTGATCCTCAGGAGCGATGGCCACTTGATTGTAGCCCGAGTACCCATCCAGGAAGCAGTAATGGCTCTTCCCTGCCAGTCTCTCTATGATCTGATCAATAAAAGGCAGGGGGAAATGGTCCTTCTTGGTGGCCTGATTGAGTCTCCGGTAGTCAACGCAGACCCTCCAAGAGGTGGGTACTCGTGTAGCAATCTCCTCTCCCGACTCACTGATCACAGTCGTGATGCCCGTCTTCTTGGGCACCAAATGCAAGGGGCTAACCCACTTGGAGTCGGAAATGGGATAAATAAAATCTGCACTCCACCATTTTGATATTTCCTTCATGACAACTTCTCTTAGGTTGGGGTTCAGTCGCCGCTGGAACTCACGCGACGGCTTTGCCCCTTCCTCGAGATAGATATGGTGGGAGCACAACGAGGGACTAATCCCATGGAGATCTGCTACGCTCCATCCAATTGCCTTGCGATTCTTTTCAAGAACCTCCATCAGACGGGATTCTTGCTCTCCAGTCAGATCGGCAGAGATGATGACTGGGTACATCTCAGACTCTCCCGCAAGGAATCTATACTTCAGCGAAGTAGGGAGCGGCTTTAGCTCTGGACAGCTGGGTGCTGGCAAATCTGGCTTCTGAAGAAGATTTGTGTATGCTGACAATTCTACCAAATCTGCCTGGGAAAATGCTAACGAACTCTCACAAACTGGATCTGGAGAAGGCGGGTCCTCTGCATTGTCTCTAATCTGCTCTGCCTCTACCTCCTTCTCATCTGTAGGCTCAGGTGGATCCAGGTCTGGCATCTGATCATCACAATCTGCCCAATCAGACTCCGAATCCGAGGGATCTGTATCAACCGCGGTGGCATCAGTACCACCGTATAGCAAGGTGGCCTCAGTACCACCATCACTGAAACTCGTGTCGCGATCAAGGTCCGACCCTGCTGACTCAATAATATCCTGAACCAGGGTTGTGCTCTCCAGACTATCCTCTACTATCATCTCTGCATCAGCTGTAGCTGAATATGAGAGGATGGTCTGTGCTACAGGATCTGCCCAAGCTGCCTCATCATCTGTGATCACAAAATCACAGTCCTGGTGGATGTCTGGCTCTGCGTCTGTCAGCTGCTCTGAATCTGTACTGCCCTCTGAGCGGGATCTATCTCTGGCTCTGTGGTCCTTAACCGTCTCTATTTGTATACTCTCGCCCTGGACGCGAAAGAATACCTTCCCACTGTCATGGTCAGTCACCGCCTTGGCTGTGGCCAAGAATGGGCGACCGAGAATGATGGGGGAATCGGTCAACGAGTCAGGGGTCTCCATGTCCAGCACTACGAAGTCCACGGGGAATTGCAAACCCTGAATCGTGACGACAACGTCTCGCAACAACCCCTTTGGCCTCTTGACAGACCGATCAGCAAACTGAAGGTATGTCCTGCTCTGTCTAAGAGTGCCCAACTCTAAGTGGTCGAGAAGGGCTGCCGGAAGAAGGTTAATTGACGATCCGCTATCTAGTAGAGTACGGTCGAACCTCTGCTCACTAATCTGACATCTGACATACGGGGCTCCTAAATCTGGCCTCTTGGTCGGCAAATGGTTCTGGATCGCGTAACACGTGGCTTTGGTCAACACATGAATCTCTGTGGTTTTACTCCTCTTCTTCCTCCTGACTGTGGTCCTGTCTCTCAAGGATCGCTGAAGAAGAGGGATGTGCTGCAAAGCCTCATTGAGGGTCAGCTGGATGTGAAATCGGTCTATCATGCCCTGGCTGAACTCCTCCTGCTCTCTCTTTTTTGGATCTTTTTTTTTTCTTCCCCTTCCCCAACTCAAGGGCTCTAGGAAAGGGGATCACAGGGTCCTTCTCAGATGAAGGACTAGGAATAGGCCTAGACGGTTCGATGACCGGATCCTCACAAACATCATACACCATAGTGGGATCAGAAGAAACTAAACCTTTTCCTTTATTCAAATCAGAGTTCTGAGAAACATTCATACGAGGAGAGACAACATCTCTATCAAAATGAATATTGGTGGCCTCAGTACCACCTCTAGCTGGCTCCACAACTAGACGTCTTGCGGCTTCAGTACCGCGGTCTGGCTCGGCTCTGCTGGTGGCGTCAGTACCACCTCCTCGATCTGGTGAAGCGGCGGCCTCAGTACCGCCGGTGGAAATAGCATCTCGGGTGGCATCAGTACCACCGTCATCATCATGTGCGGCGTCAGTATCGCTCTCCTCTTCCGCATCTGGCGCTCTAGATGGATCCTCGCGTTGTCGCTCAGATGAGGCGCCTCCTGCTGGTCTTCTACCGCTCCTAAGTGTGACAAAATCAGCATCAAATAGATCCGACGAGATAACATCAAATGAGTCACTAGAAGTGGTAGGCTCAGTGTGAACTACCTGCTCAGATTTCCTCTTTAAGTTATTCGGATTAGGCTCGATCTGTGCAGGGATGGCGGCCTTCCCTCTCATCAGGTCCCGCATCTCCTGGCGGAACTCGTCCATCTCCCGTCTAAATGTAGCCTGCTGCTCTGTGAAGATGCGGGCTAGATCATCCATGGCGGGGCTCTCATGGGAGCCCGACGGGTTCCCTCTCTGGTAATGAGGCTGCTGGACCTGGTGTTGCTGCTGCTGAGAGGGGGTAAGAGGAAGGATGCTGCTGCTGGTGAGCCTGCTGCTCACGTCTCCAATTCTGTCCCTGCTGCTGGTAGGGACGAGGTACGAAGGATGATGGCTGGTGTGGCTGGTATGCTGGGGGCTGCTGGTGATCTCTCTGCTGGGAGTACTGCCCTCCCCTGACCGGCTGGCTGCTGTTGGGACTGGTTACCCCCATTCCCCCACCTGAATCCGGGATGATCTCTTCGGATTCCAGGTTGAGGGCGGTCATACCAAATCCCGTTGACATCCATCAACGGTTCCGCATCGTAAGGGGCTGGTGGGAGTACATCCAGAGGCTGATCCGGCTGATATACCACCATCTGTAAGTCTGGAGATGGTGGTGACTGGTAAGAGGGCTGCTGCTGCTGGTACGGCTCCGCCTGCACAAGGTGAACTTGTCTAGGCTGCTGCAAGGAGCTGGAGCGCTGGGACGAGCTGCGGCTGCCACCGGAATCGCCTCGCGACTGAAGACGGGGCTGAGAAGCCGTCTGTGCCTCTTGAAGGCACAAGAGATGGGTCTTCACGTCGCTCAGAGTTTGTGCCATCTGCTCCATCTGAGTTATGCCCTGGCACTGCTTCTTCTCTATTATTTCCATGCGGTCCAACTTCTCGCTGATAATCCCCATGTCCGCAGCGGCCGACTCTGCCTGTGCGGCTGCAACTGTGGACGAACTGGAAGGACCCGTATCAACCCGTGCTATCCGCTGGTACTGCACGGGTCCTGGCGGCTGAACTCTCTGTGTGTACAACCGAGTCTGGGACATCACCATGTAATTTTCGGACATCTCCTCATAGATGGCCCAGACTTGGTTGTGGTCCTTGGCAAAGTAGGACCCGCCGCAAGAAGCATTCACCAGTCCCTGAAGCTCTGGCGTCAGCCCACTAAAGAAGCTCTGAACTAGGTTCGGCTTCGAAATGTCGTGGTGTGGGCATCTATCCAGAAGCTCTCTGAACCTCTCCCATGCCTCGTGAAATTGCTCGTTAGGGAGCATGGAGAAGTTGTTGATCAGGGCCCTTGCTGCATTCGTCCGCCCGAGTGGATAGTACTTGTTCAAGTACTCGGTGCGGAGCTGCTCCCAGGTGTAAACAAACTTCCCTAGATGCTTCAGCCAGGCGGCTGCTCTATCTGCCAGTGAAAAAGGGAAGGCCATCATCCGAATCGTATCTTGGTCCACACGACGGTCGTGGACAGTGCTACAGATCATCAAAAACTCCTGGAGATGGAGGTGGGGTTCCTCAGTGGCGAGTCCGTGAAAATGAGGAAGCATCTGCAGGGTGTTCGGAGGGAACTTGAAATCCCCCACGATAGCAGGTATCACCACCCACTGGTGCATCAGTGTAGATCCGGGGTTGTGTAGCTCCCGCATCGGTCTTGCTGCGGCGGCGGCTGCCGCTGCCTCTGCATCAGCGTCAGGAATGTCCTCCGGCTCGCTCGGCTCGTCTCGCTCTGCTCGGAGCCGCTCCAACTCCCTCCTCATCTCTATCATGAATGCCCCCTGATCGCGTAACTGTTGCTGAACTGTCTCTAATGACGCGATCAGGGTGGAGTTAATCGCTCCCTGGTCTAAGACAAAATGTTCGGGCTGGCGATCGTCTGAACTGCCAGCTCCGGCCATAGGGACGTCTGCAAAATCAGATGAGCCCAACTCAGGTTCTGTCAAATTAATTCGTCTTTCCTCGGGCTCATGTCTCTCAGTAGCAGAAGAAAGGGGATCGAGGGGGAACAGGGTGGAATCGAACTCGGGCCCGGAGAGCTGGTCTCGACTCTCACGGGCCAACCTAGATGATGGAGTAGACGCGCTTGAAAGCGGTGCAGCCAGAGGCTGCCTAAGAGATCGTCTACCCATCATCTTGATCTGGCGAGTTGGGCGGATGGGATCTGGAGAAAATATGATCGCAAAGCAAACCCCCGGTTCACCAACGCAACACAATCTGAAGACCGTGAAAGATCGGTCAATTTATCTTGTCAATTTTATTTGGTGAACATGCAAAGATATCAGAGCGCTTACGTGACCTGTTAGGATACCCGATGCTACTTCAACCGACTGGCCCGCACGGAAGAGTCGGTAGTCAGCTAGAAATAGCACCGGAGGGTTCTACCTAGGGTACGGGTCACTCTCTCGCGCATCCAAACCATACAAGGAGGGGGTTGCTCTCCCCAAGACAAATTTTTAATGTGAGTGTCTTTTAGGGTCAATAATGTTATCCAGTCCCAATTTTTTTTTTGTTTTTCTTTTTAATTTTTTTCAAAATAAATACAAGCGGCCTAACGATTTTTCCGATTCTCCGGATGATTAAGCCAAAAACAGAGGGAGAAGACGAGAAAAACCAATGCGCGACGAAATCAATGATGCATGCAGAGATAGAAATGCGTACCTTGTCTCCAGCACTCTACATGCAAGTGATCCGCGCAGAATTTAGAGACAGAAATAAAACTACCTACATGATGCAACGGGAAAGAACCGAGTCCTAGATGAGCAACTTCTATCACAGAACCGTCTAACTCAGCTACCCGCCTTCGATCCAAAGAGTCCGGTCTTGGCTTACCCCTCCTCTTCTCGACAGGTCGAGTTCAGGAGTAGCGCTTGTGGGGTAGGCTCGCGGCACGTAGGCTCTCAGGAAAGCGACTGAGTTATTTTTATTATTTATTCTTAGTAGGTCCAATTAACGATCTATAGGAACAGATCAGCAATTAGGTGTGGGGATCCTACTAATTACGGCATAAGCAAGAGAAATTCCTAAATCTAGGGGCTCGAGAAAAACCGCGTAAACACCGGAAAAGGCAGCTAGCTATCAAAACCGCAAGAAAAGCCGCGAAAATCCAAATGGGTCCCCCGAGTACACCGGTACTCGGCGAAACAGACCCGCTAAGTTACAAGTGTCCACAAGTCCAAAGTCTAAGTTATTACAACAAATATTGTTCTCTCTCTCTCTCTCAGAAATAAAAGTTCCTTCTTCTCTCTCTCTTCCTCCTGCACGGGTCCTCTAAAAAGAAGCTCCAAGTCGTCCAAGCAGTACCTCGCACAAAAATCAAAGAGAGAGTGTCAGAGAACAATGATAATAGAGAGAGACAATATGGAAAAAATGACTACAAAGCCGTGCTCCCCGGCAACGGCGCCATTCTGACGACGCAAAAGCCCGAACAACTGAGGTGAAGGTATGAAATGAGGTCGTTGCGACCTCAGTCACTCGAATGCGTGTATCAAGAAAAATCAACCACTCACAGAGATAAAATCAATCAAAACAAAATGGAGCGGTCTAGCTATGTGATTAACCTGGTATAGCTCCCAGGGTCGAACACAAGGAGCACAGATTGGCTAAATAGCCTACGATGTAGTCAGAAATCCAAGAGAGTACTTTTTAGTGGTTTTTATTTGTTTTTACACTTTTTTAGGTTTTTTAAATGATGAGAAAATTAAAGAAGGCACACAGATAATGAACTTCAACAATTTATTTAAAGCATTAAAAATCAAGCAAAAATTCAAAGAAAAATGTTTTTATGTGTTTTATAATTTTTTATGTTTTTGGTGAATTTTTGAGATTTTTCTGATGTTTATTTTATTTACTAAAAATCAAACAATGCAACAAAGAAGAGGTAATGTCCAGCAAGGTTAGAAACTCAAAAATAAAATATTTAAGAGTTTCAATCAACCCTGGAGGTAATTTTCCTGTAAACTATGAAGAATAAGGAAAATTTAGGCACCCTAATTATTATTTTTGGTTTTTTAATTTAATTCTTATAATTTTTATGAGTTTTTGAGGGGTTTTTCAATTTTTAAGGTTTTTAAGTGATGAAAAATCACCAAAAATGGCTGAAAAATCAAACAACAAGCAAACTACAAGTCCTAATTTTTTTTAGAATTTTTAAAGGTGATTTTATATTTTTTTGGTGTTTTTAAAGCTAGACAGTGACTAAAAAGAGTGTTTTTGAATTTTTAAAAATACTAAATGAAAATAAAAATGTCCTCAAAAATCACAGAAATTACTACACCATGGCGGGAGCCATGTGTCGAAATTTCATTAGATTTGGAGGTGGATTGATATTTATTCAAAAATGAAGAAGAGGGCACTATGCACAAGGACCAATGTGCAAATACCCGAAGACCTGGGGTCGCTGGTGCAAAATGCCCAGCAAGTCACGCGCGTCGCGCGTGGCTGGGGCACACAGGGACCAAATTGCAAGAAAAACTAAGTCCAAGGGCCTTTTGATAACTCGTATCAAAAGCCCAGGGACGAAGTTGCAAAAAGCCCACTAAATAACGCACATGCGCATAAACAATGCTCACAGGGGTATAATTGCAATTACTTAAAAATATTCATTCATTCATTAACCATCCAGATCTACAGGACAAGATGTGTAAAATGCCCAGATACACACGTGACGAAGCACGTGGTCACTCACACACAGGGGCATACATGCAATTAAAATAAAGCACAAGGTCCAGATTGCAAATAACCCTACGTGAAAAAGTTTCTAAAAATATTTACAGGACTAAAAAGGAAATGAAAAACTAAGAGGGGGCCCTACGATATTTACCCCTTTATTCGCCGGCGGCCGGATGTACGCCACGTGTTGATCGGACGGTTGGGATGGGCGGCGCTCTTTCTCTCTTCTCTTCCTGGGCTCGATCGACGGTCGAGGTGAGACCACGTGGCTGATCTAACGTCGCTGGACTCCAGGTCTCTCTCCTCTGCTATCAATGGTCCGGATGAACTCCTCAGATGAATCGACGGTCGCTGCTCCTCGAAGAATGGACGGACACGATCAGAACTGGAGCGAGGGCTTCATCGGACGGCTCTGGAGGATGGTGCAAGAACTCGTCGCCGGCGAACTTCGCCGACCTCCTGCGTGCGCTACACCCCTCCTCAGCTGCTGCAAATGATCGGAGAAGCTCCGCTGGACTGTCCCGCAGCTGCTGGTGGTGGCCGATGCCCCAGCCAAGCCCTGGAGGGGCTCCGGCGAGGCTTGGCGGCGCGAAGCTCCGGTCTCAAGTGAAGAGAGGCTCAGGCACCTCTCTTTGAACCTGCAAAACAGCCAGAACGCTTCGCGGGTCGAGGGCAAAGTGCCTCGACCCAAGAAAGCGGGGTGAAGGTGGTCTGTGCGGTGTGGCGAACGAGCTCCGGCGAGGTGGAGACGATGGAACTCGACTCCCAGCTCCGGGGCGAGCTGGGTTGAATGAGCGGGCGTAGAAGGTGCATGGGGATACGGCGGAGATGACAGGGTGTTCCGATGATCAAAAGGGTACTCGAGATAGTCGGAATCAGGGAAGCACGGCGATGGGTCGATTTGGGCGAAATCCTAAATTAGATGAAACTAGAAGGAGCTAAGGTTACCTGGTGGCTGCAGTAGACTATGCTGGAGCTGCTCTTGCTCCTGGTCCTTGCCTCAAGGGCCGTCTCCTCCCGAGGCTCAAGCTCCGGATGGTGGTCGGAGCACGGCGGCGAAACGCGGCCGGATCGATGGTCCTGCTCCTCTTCCTCGCTGCAACACCGGCTGGGGCAAGCTGTCACCTTGCTCGTCTCGATGGAGCTCACTGGAGAGAGAGTGGATAGCCAAAGATGAGGCGCGGAGGCGGCGGAGGTCGGGATATATATGGTGACAGGTGCGATTAGGGTTGAGTGGAGACAGCGATGGAAGGCGTTGATTTCATGGCGAAAGATCGGGCGAGGATGAGGGATGATCGGCGAAGAATCCGGGCACGGGGTTCGCGTGGGAGACAGCCTGGAGATGCGTGGAAAAATCGGCGAAGGCGGGGCGGCACGCATCTTCCAGAAAAGGAAGGAGTCCGCGGGGGAGTTGACCGGGGTCAACAATCCCCCGTGGACCAATCAGAAGCTGCCACGTGTATTTAATTTTTGTTTATTTATTTTAAGGTAGAAATAGGCCGAATTAAAGAAAACTCAAAACATGAAATGTTTTTCTTTTATTTTTTTCTATTTTTTGGTGATTTTTAATTAATTTTTGGAAATAAAAATAGGGTAGCTATGTATATAGGTATATGTACACTATATGGATTTTTATTTTTGATTTTTTTATTTGTTATTTTTATGTATTTTTATGCTCATTTTGTATTTTATTTATTTACATCATAAAATATGGAATAAAATGGTATTTTTATTTTATTTTAATTATTTATACACAAGGGTGAAATAAATAATTGTATACATTTATATACATGGTATTTATACAATGTATTTTTGTATTTTTAATTTTGTAATTTTTATTTGATTTTTGTTTTGTTTCTTGTTATTTTATGTATTTACCATATGTAACATAGAATATTTACAAAAAGTTTTAGAAAATAATTTTATTTATTTATAGGGTTAAATAAATAAAGGATGATGGTCTACACATGGTGAAAGGGCATTTTTGAATTTTTGATTTTTAAATTTTTATTTTGTTTTTAATAAAATATACACACAATATGTACAAGCATATTTTTGGGTGAGGAAAATATAATTTTATGTATTTACAGAAGTATATACACATGAGCTCCTATCTCCCTCTACTTTGGCTTTTATGCGGTCAGGCCCATGCTGAGCCCTCCCTTGGGTTAGGTTGCTCAATATTTATTCTAAATATTTCCCTCTTTTTCTTTTTGCTCTTTATTCTTTTTATTTTTGCACAAAAACATGCTAATTATAGGTTTTTACACAATGCATGCTTTTGGTACTTATTTGTATTTACACATATCTACATGTATTTGCAAAGGTTTTTGTAGCTAAAATAGAAGAATAAAGAGTGATGAATGGGTATTCATCACCCCACCGGAGTGTACTTAGTCAAATAAAGCAAAGCTTATGGTATCCATGTTACATCTCATGAAGCTTGCAGCGGGAGACTTAGCTACACTGGCTAAGCTTCCAGAACTCTATACTTCTACCCCCTCTTCTTGAGCCGGTTGCACTTGAACTTAGAAGGGAATACCCCGCTTCTCGAGGAAAGAGTTGCTAGACCGAGGCATTAGAGTTACCAGGTTGAGGGAGGTTGTTTCTTTGTTACTTCTGAGGTGGGGAGCCACATATCACTTACACCGCATGGAAAGATTCATGGTCATTAGAGTTTGTGTATGTAGACTTGTTCTGATCTGGTTTATTGAGGAGTCTTGCCCATAGATTGGTGGAACTTGGAGGCTGTTGAGTTTTAAGCTTAAGTCTAAATGAGGTTCCGACACATTAATAATCCAAAGATCTGATCGAGCTCCATATTTCAATTTAATGAAGGAAAGTTTAATAATTCAACCTTGATCCATGTACATCCTCTTTTTCTTTTTCTTTCTTTCTTTTTCACTTCTTTTTCAAATAAGTGTTTGCTAAGGGACTAGCAAAGTTAAGTATAGGGGGGTGATGAATACCCATTCATCACTCTTTATTCTGATATTTTAGCTACAAAAACCTCTGCAAATACATGTAAATATGTGTAAATACAAATAATTACCAAAAGCATGCATTGTGTAAAAACCTGTAATTAGCATGTTTTTGTGCAAAAATAAAAGAATAAAGAGTAAAAAGAAAAAGAGGGAAACATTTAGAATAAATATTGAGCAACCTAACCCAAGGGAGGGCTCAGCATGGGCCTGACCGCATAAAAGCCAAAGTAGAGGGAGATAGGAGCTCATGTGTAAATATTAATGTAAATAAATAAATTATATTTTCCTCAACCAAAAATATGCTTGTACATATTTTGTAGAAACTAGTAAAAACAAAATAAAAATTTAAAAATCAAAAATTCAAAAATATCCTTTCACCATGTACATAGACCACCCTCCTTATTTATTTACCCTTATAAATAAATAAAATTATTTTTTTAAACTTTTTGTAAATATTCTATGTTACATATTGTAAATAAAATAAATAAAAAGAGACAAAACAAAAATCAAATAAAAATTACAAAATTCAAAATATAAAAATGCCTTGTACATATGCCATGTATATAGATGTACATATATATATTTCACCCTTGTATATAAATAATAAAAATAAAATAAAAATACCCTTTTATTCCTAATTTTATACTATAAATAAATAAAATATAAAATAGGAATAAAATTGTATAAAAATAATAATTAAAAAAATCAAAAATCCAAAGCCTACATATTGTATATATCCCTATATAATGTAAATACCTTATTCTTATTTCCAAAAATTAATTAAAAATCACCAAAAAATAGAAAAAAATAAAAGAAAAATATTTCATGTTTTGGGTTTTTGCAAAATCGTCCATTTGCTGCCTCATCTTTGAGTTTCAAATCTTATCCACGTGGCAGCATCTCACTGGTCCACGGGGAATGTTGACCCCGGTCAACTCCCCCCGCAGACCCTCTTCTCTCGCGGATCGGGCTGTCGACCCGATTTCTTCGATTTTTCTCCGCCTGATCCGCCCGCCATTCACGCAAACCCCGGGTCCTAATCCTTCTTCTTGCATCCGAGATCATCGCCCGGGGGGTTGCATTGGGATCCGCGCTGCACGTTACCCTACCTGATCGATTCTTGCCGGACCCTCCACTGTATATAGTCTGAGCTCCGCCCCCGTTTTCACGCATCTTTGGCTCTCCACCCTTCATCCCGTGACCTCCACTGCAGTCCCTGAGGTGACAGCTCTCGATTGCCCGTGTCGCAGCGAGGAGAGGGGCCGGTTTCCATCGATCCGGCGACTTAGCGCCGCCGTGCTCCGCCCAGTGCAGGAGCCCGAGCCTCAGGACCAGACGACCTTCGAGGCTACGACCGGGAGCTACCTCAGCTCCAGCCTAGTCTACTTCGCCACCCAGGTAACCTTCTAGCTTTCTTGTTTATCTTAATTTCTTGGTTGCCCCAAATCGCATCTCCGTCGAATTCCGTTGATTCCGACCATCTCGAGCATCATTTCGATCATCGGAACCCACGTCCACCATCGCCTTTCCCTCGCGCACCTTCTCCGCCCCTCCGTTCAACCCATCTCGCACAGGAGCTGGGATTCGAATCCCATCGCCGTCGTTTCGCCGGGGTTCGTCCGCACCGCCGCACAGACCACCTCCACGACGCCTAACCGGGTCGAGGCATTTTGCCCTCGATCCGCGAAGCTCCTGAGCCTTTTTGCAGGACCGGAGGGGGCCATCTGAGGCCTCCCGACATTCAGACAGGAGCGTCTCCTCCGCCGACCTCGCCGGAGCCCTCCAGGGCTCGGTTGGGCCATCGGAGACCACCAGCAGCTGCGGAGCACCACGTCGGAGCTTCTCCGATCTTCAGGCGCAGCAGGGGAGGTCTGGAGCGCACGTACTGGGCCGGCGAACTTCGTCGGCCACCTGTTCTTCCTCGACCTTCAGGCACCGTTCGATCGCCCTCCAGCTCCAGTTTCAATCTGAGCCATCCGTTCCAGGAGCGTCAGGCACCGCACGATCAAAGGAGGAGTTGATCCAGACCATTTGATCTTGAGATGAGGCGCAGTTGACCAGTCACCGTTAGATCCTCCACGTGTCTTTGTCTCAGCCATCCGATCACGCCAAGGGTTACAGGAGTGAGCCGCCCCCGCCGCTCCACCGTCGGATCTACACGTGGCGCATGCTCCGCCCTTGGATCTTAAATAAGGGGTAATTGTCCTTAGGCCCCTCTGTTTTCAGTTTTTATTATTTAGTCCTGTAAATATAGAATGCAGTTGTTTAGTTTTTGGGATATTTGCATAGTGGACCTCACACTTTAGTTTATTTGCATTTACACCCCTGTGCGTTGTATGCCACGTGCTTCGTCACGTGTTTATCTGGGTTATTTGCAATAGAGACCCCTGTAGTTCTGGTTGTTCTCGAATGAATGAAAGTTTTATTCTATTTGCATTTATACCCCTGTGCGTGATCTATTTCTACATGTGCGTTATATTTTGGGTATTTTGCAGATAAGCCCCTGGACTTTTGGTACTTGTTACCAACAAGTCCTCGGAACTTATTTTTATCACATTTGGGTCCCTGAGTGCCCCAGGCACGCGCCTCGCGCGTGATTTCTGGGTATTTTGCACCAGGACCCCCAGAACTTTGGGTATTTGCATTTTGGTCCTTGTGCACATTGCCCTCTTGTCATTTTTGAATAAAATATCAAATCACCTCCAAATCCAACGAAAATTTGACACATGGCTCATGCCATGGTGTAGGATTTTTGTAGATTTTTTAGGACATTTCTGAGTTTAATTGCCATTTTTAAAAATTCAAAAACATACATTTTTGGCACTGTTTAACTTGAAAAATCACAAAAAAATATAAAAACCTCCCTAAAAATTCCATAAAAATTAGGAACTGTTTATTGTGTGTTGCTTGATTTTCTAGCCAATTTTGGCTATTTTTCATCACTGGAAAACCCTAAAAACTTAAAAACCCTCAAAAACCCATAAAAATCCCAGTAAATACATTAAAAACCCAAAAACAATAATTCTGGTACCCGAATTTTCCTTGTTTTCTCTATTTTATAGGAAAATTACCTCCAGGCCTTTTTTAGGTCCTTAGGTATTTTATCTAGGGACTTTGGGCTTGGCTGGACAGTACCTTGCATTTTCACCACTGTTTGATTTTTAGAAATTAAAATAAATACCAGAAAAATCTCAAAAATTCACCAAAAACATAAAAAAATATAAAAAACATAAAAATATTTTTGTTTGAATTTTTGTTTGATTTTGGATGCATTGAATAATTTGTCAAAGTTTGCTTGTTTTTGCTTTTCTTATTTTCTTCACATATTAAAAATCCAAAAAAATTTAAAAACAATTAAAAACCACTAAAAATGCTTTCCCTTTTTCTCTGACCTTTTGACTACTTCGTAGGCTTTTTAGCCAAACCGTGCTCCTTGTGTTCGACCCTGGGTGCTATACCAGGTTAATATCATAGCAGGACCGCTTTGTTTTGATTTCACATATTTTTCGAGTGGTTCATTTTTTCTTGATTGACTCGTCCGAGTGATTGAGGTTGCAACGACCTATTTTCTGTTCCTTTACCTCTGTCGCTTGGACCCGTCATCAGAAGAGCTTGAGAAAACACCTTATATGTATGTGATAATAGGGTCTTCGAGAAAGCGACTTCATTTGGAGGATGGATTGGGGCCTTTAGAGGATGTAGAGGGGGAGTGGAACTTCGGGCTGCAGGTGAGCGGATTCTATTGGAAAGTGTGAATGTAGAGACTTTTGTGTTAGGGGTGGAGAGGCAGAGGAAAAGGGATCGATGGAGTGTTAGCGGCAACTAGTGGCTCAATGCATTTATGTGGAGTTGGCGGGGGCTTCTCCCTCCGTTGAAAAATGAGGATCATTTCTTGGAATGTGTTAGGCATGGGGAAACTATAGAAGCGAAGAATTGTTGGGCCTTTGTTATATGAATGGTGAGTAGATGTGGTTTGCAAGAGACAAAGATAGATACATGGGAACTTCCTTAGTGGAGATCGATGTTCTAGGTTAGATTCTCGGAGTTTAGAATGGTGGCCTCAAATGGTGCATCAGGAGGCATCCTCATTGGCTAGAATGGTGACATGATGTAGTTAGAGTGATTCGGTGGAACCTCAGCACCCGTTATCATTGGTGTTGGTGTGCACGACCGATGATTTTCATTTTTCTCTTATCTACAGTATATGATCCTTCGGGTGAACATGCTAGATCGGACCTTTGGAGGAGCTTTGTTTGATGCATGTGAGATATGAAGACCTTCCTTGGCTCCTTGGTGGTGATTTCAATGTCACCTTATTTTCTCTAGATCACTTGAAGACCGAGATGGGGTGTATCCCGATTCCCCTGCATTTATAGAGTTTGTCGAGTAGATCTCATTTGTAGTCTTTATGCTTTGAACTCTCATTTTACTTGGCAGAATACCTCTTCAAATTCTAGGCCTGATTGGTTCATGTGTTCTATGGAGCTACTAGAGGCTTTCCCCTTGGTGCCTACTTTCTTGTTGCCATGTTGTCACTCAAATCACACATCTATCTGTTATGACTTTGGTGAATTGGTTCATATGGGTGTTGAAGTGATAATCAATCTACCGAGACTAAAAAGTTAGCCTAGCAATCATTGTGTCGACTAACTATCGAATCAATAGGAATTAACCCATAATTATTTGATAAATAAAACGATAAATGTGTGTAGTTTAAAATTTATTATAATGCTACAAAAGATGTGTATAGTGTAAGAATGTAGAGTATTGAACGACTGAGAGCAACGTGAGGGTAAGTAATTATATTCTTAATTTTCACTAATTATTAATAATAATAATTGTATTTTTATGTTTTTCTTATTTTTATGTGGTTTTTAATTATACTTAATTTTTATGGATTTTTTATTTGTTTTATTTTTTATAATTTTTATTTTGTATTTTATTATTAATTTTTAAAATTTTAATTTCTTTTGATTTTTAAATAAGATATATAACAATATAAATATTATATCTAATATAAGTGTTATATAGTATATATAACATAGAATTATATGTTTTTAGTTAGATCAAAATATAACATAAATATATAAAAAAAAACTATTTTTTTCATATATTTTTAGTAACTTTTGTATAGTTTTCTTATATTTTTATGGATTTTAAAATGAATAAATGTACAAAATAGTAAGCATGTTAAATATTCGAGATTGTTTTGGGTTTAATATATATAACTAAGTCTAAAATTACCCCTAAACTATTTTTGATATATATTATATATAATAAAAAACAAAATTAGAAAAATATAATTTTGTAATTTTTCTTGATTTTTTTAAATTTTATAAGGATTTTAGAGTTTTGTGATTTTTATAATTTATATTTCAAAATTTTTAGTGATTTTAGGATATGTGGCAGAATATATAATAATATAATAACATAATTTTTTATAATTTTTTGGAAAAGGTCTTATAATTTTTATGGGTTTTTATGTCTTAACAAGGAATAAAAACATGTTTTTGGATTTTTAGGAAATAGAAAAATTAAGCTAAAATCCTAAATAAATTTATGCGTAAATAACTAAGGTGTCATGCATCTATATTAATTTTCCTGCAAATTTTAGAACAGGAGAATATTTAATATGCATAAAATAGAAGAAAATAAAATGTTGCAGTTATAGAGACTTGGATGCAATTTAAATAAAATAAAACTTCATTTAAGAACATGATCAAATAGTTAAGGGATACATATGCAATATTTACAATGACTCGCGTGTCGTTGCACGTGAGAAGGAAGGACTAAAATGTAATAACTTGAAAGTGAAAGGTTATGTTTGCAAAATAAACTGATTATATTACACTGGATATGTATTTTAAAGTACTAAACTTAAAATACAAAAAGGATGTGGTGCTTAAATGCAATATACGTAGGAGATCCATGTGCCCTGCACGTGGCACTGATGAACGGTTCTTGTGGTGCCATGCGTCTTCATTAACGATCAATGATCGGGATTGAGTACTGCTTCGCTTTTATATCGATAGCCCAGATTTGATCTGGCTCGTACCATATATCCAACGGTTGTGATCTTATGAGGAAGAATAGGTAAGAACATTCCATGTTCCTCGCTTTGACTGCCAAATACTCTGAGCTTCGGTGGTGTTCTTTGATGATGATCATCCCAACAGCTACTTCAGAGCGTTCTATGCATGCAGGGGTTTCAGATGGGGTCCAGACCTCACTGATCAAGGCTCAGTGGTCGGTTTAGCTCAGGTGACCTGGAAGCTCAAGTCTACTTCGATTCTCCTTCTAGGAGGCTTCCATAGACTTGTATCCTGCATTAAAAGATCCATGTCTTGAGAGAAAAGCTCCTCGACCCAAGGTTGAAGCTAAACACACAAAAATGGAGGTGGGCGTATATCCGATGAATGCGATGGATGGAGATTTAGATCGTTGGTCTAAGCACGGTCAGGTTGAGATGGGTGAGGGGAGATGGTGAAGAAATGTTAGGGGAATGAGATGGCATGGTTTGGGGGTCAGAATAGTGTGTGGAGCATGGTGAACAGATAGTCGGAGCTTAGTACTCCAACGACCTATGAATCCTAAATTTTACGCTAAAAGAGAGGAAATTAAGCTAAACATAATTAATCCTAAGCTAAGAAATGAAAATGCAATTAAATTACACTAACCTCGTAGCTCGACAAGGGTATATACTCGGAGCAGATGACCTTCACCAGAGCTGGAACTTGACGATGGTGGACCACATCTCCGGCCACCTTTATCCGTGCCGACACATGCTGGGCCTCACTATTGTCACCAAGAAGCACGTTGGCTATTAGGATTGGAGTTCCAGGATGTGAAGAAGAATAAAAAAGGTGAAGAAGATGGAGGGGGCTTATTTATAAACAAGGTTGAGGTCCATCTCATTACTGAGATGCCATGAAGAGAAGAGTGAGTTGGTGGAGGCTAGGATCATGGCGATGAAGAGGATATGGGAGGGTCAGAAAGGTGTGGAAATCGAGAGAGGAGGCGTGGAGATGGCATAGGAAATGTGAGAAAGAAGGGGTCTCAAGGTTTGACAAAGGGTGACACCCAGGTCTAGGCAGAAGGGGTTGTTGATCAGGTGGTCAACAATCCCAAGGCCCTGATTGGGCCACATGGGCCAGACAAAATAAAATAGAAAATAAAATGCATATAAATTCAATAAAATAATAAATGATTTTATTAAATAAAACTTAAAACATGAAAGACTTTTATAAATTTATACCCTATTTTCTGTGAGTTTTATTTATTTTGATAACATTTTTTATATGTTATTTTTTACATGTACATTTACAGGTATATATACCTATAATTCATTTATCTAATTTTTGTTTTGTATTTTTAATACTTATTATCATATTTTTATATTTTATATATTTATAATATTAATAAATACATATTTACCTAGCTTTGTTTTAATTTTATTATTTTCTTTACATGTATACATGAATACATATACATACATTATAGGTATAGTATACCTACATATTTTACTTTATTGCTTATTTAGTTTTGTTTGCTTTTGTAATCTACTTTTGTATTTTTAATATGTATTATATAATATATACACTTATTTAAAAATGTAAAGAAGTCAAAATGTAACGAATTAAAATATATTATTTTTGTATACAGATGCTTTCTACAATGGTGTTCTAGAAAGCCAACTTTTGTATCTTAACTCCATTTTTAATGAGACTATTTCATTAAATAGATACTTTAATTTGGAATACAATGGAGGTGAGTTTGGTTCAATTTGAGTTTATTTGGAGGAGATATTGATCTGTGAAGTTTTGTTAGCAACTTTTCATTTGTGTGTACAAATTGCATTGTGCAGGATTTTTATTGGTTATATTTTGTAATTTTCTATACATTATTATGTACAAGTTTCACGTTGAACATTTTATTCTTTTAAGTGTGTATAAGTGTAAATAAAATAATACACAAATGACTATATACATAGTATGAAATTAGGATTTTTATGTAATATTTTGGCCCTTATTTCCCTCTACTTTATTCTTGGTCAACCAAGTCAACATTGACTTGATCTCAGGTTATAGAGTCATTTATTATCTTTGATACTTCATTTATTTTTCTTTTCTTTAATCTTCAATTTTGGATTTAAATAGAGGTAATTAAGTGTTAATTATAGATGAATATTGAATGTTAATTTGTACAAGTTCGCAGTATTTACATGTGTTTTGCTAGATTACTTATAGACAAAATGGAAGAATAAAGGTAAATGAATGGTTATTTATCAATGGGCGACTTATATTGATTCGAGTGCTCATGGCTCATTGAATAGGATCACGGGGATCGTGTTGTTTAGTGCTAGAAGGAGGTGAAGAATGCCTATTCGCTCTACTTAATTCGTGAGAATTAATTAATGTGTCGTTTCATTGCAGGCAGGTGAATCTCATGTTCTTAAAAAGACTATTTAAATGAATAATCAAAATGCAATTAAGGCGGTTGGATTTTTTTATATGGACAAGCCCAATGTCAAACTCAGGGAGGTTATTGTCTCCTTAAGGCAATTGGTAGATCATTTAGGTGCTAGATTTTCGAGGGGAATTTTTTAGACGTTTTATGCAAATAATGATCAAATGTAATTATAGAATGGTAATTTTAAGGTCAAATTAGCCTAATGTGAAAAATCCCAATTAATGTAAAAATGAGCTTAAAAATCTAAAAGATTATTTTCCGAATTTATTTATGGAGTGGTGATAACCCACTGAATGGGTATGTTAATTCGTACTCACTATAGCACGATACTTGGTAAATTATGCAAAAATGAGAGAAGGATCTCTACAAGGAGTGTCTCAATATTAATTTATATCCTGGGCAAGTCTGAGGTCGAATGTATGGACACAGCATATTAAGAATGTTTAATTAGGGAACAACAATGGTGATCAAGCTACTATGACAGGCTATATAGGCTAAGACAGGTCACAATGCACAACAACATGGATGAATGATATTTTTGGTGATTTTTAATGCAAGTTAGGTTGATGAAACAAAATGATGATTACAATGCAAACACAAATGGACCTAGGTTTCTACGAAGTTTGAGATAATTTAGCTCCTTGAAATCCTTAATTACCAGTGATCTAAATAACCATAAATCCAAATTTCTCAAGATCTTCAATTTATTTCAATGACTAGATCATCAATGCATCACAATCCTCAACATGTTCACATGAAGCTCAAATTAATCTCCCTAAGTTTCATATAATCATGAATTAATAAAGATAAAATTTCCAATTCAAGTTCCTGTTTATTTAATAAATTTACAATCAAATCAAGGAGCAAAATGATGCATTTAATGCATTTATCAAGCTAATTAAGTAGATCAATTAAATACTTTACATAACCTAGGTTCTCTAAATTTTCATCCATGTACAGTAGGTTAGAAACAATATCTAATTAATACGTATTAAAGAGCAATAAATGATCATCATAACAAGACTAATTTCACTAAATTTGGATATCGGGTGCTCAAGTTATTCACACATCAATCCATAGGCTTAAATAAAAGAAAACATAAACTTTTAATTCGAAAAGGTTCAAACAGGGACTAAATAACAATAAACAAAAGTCATTGGGGGGGGCTACCTACAAATTCCACACTATATGAAAGGGTAGAATTACATACAAAAAAATCCATGGCTTATCTTGATATTTTCCCATGCAGCATGTGTTGCTCACACGCATGGAGGACCAAAATGCAATATCTGAGAACTGCAGGGGTTCTAGTGCAAAATTTCCTCATTACATGGTTCCTGTCACGTGAGGCAGTGGAGTCTCGGTGCAAGTCTAGTGACGCATCTCAGTGCTACGTGGCGTGATTGCGAGGCTCGGAGAAGGCTTGGCACCCAAAGCTGGAGGTACAAAGTGGTGCCTCGGCTAGAGGCTCGTAGTTGATTGCAGCTGTTAGATCCGTTCTAGGAGATCAGATCCAATAGATACTATATCTCAAATTCTTCCCCCTCCTCGCGAGGGGTGGCATGTGGGTGGAGCTCTAACGTAGGGGTTGTTGCTCCTCCCGACAGTGTTGACAACTCTAAAGCTCGGTTGAGGATGTTGGGTTGCCCGCGAAGATACTGTAGTGGTTGCAGAGCTCGATGGAGGTCTGAATCACCATGTCCATGAAGGTTTCACCACGGTAAAGATAGAGATGGAAGGCGAGGCTCGTATTTTGACTAATAAACATGAAATAAAGTACATGCAAGAGTTAGTGGAGAAAGCTCAAGCACAGGGGATTCGAATGGGGTGGTTGTGAGTTGGAGTGGGGGATCATCGGAGGGTGAAGGAGGAGATCCTGTAGTGGGTTCTAGCCTATGCAAGTCTGGAGGTGGAATGATGTAGTCAGTAATGGAGGAGAAGCGGTGAGGGGTAGAGAGAGTGTACGCGAGGGAGTCAGATGTGAGGGGGAGCTAATGCAGTGATCGGAAGAGGGTGAAAGTGAATGTGTGTGTGAGGATAAATAGAAGAAATGAAATACAAAACAAGAAACAAAGAGAGATAAGAAGGGATCTTATCTGAGGGAGAAGATGACGGATTGGAGAAGAACGGGAGGAAGAACATGCTTGGGGATGTAAAGCTGAAGACTCTGATCATTGGTGGAAGGTCTGGAGGCTAAGGGACCTTAGCTCAAGCAGCTTGTGGAGATGCGACAAGGCAGAGCTACCTTGATCATGCCGGCGAGAAGAACACGATCATCACTCACTCTCTCGCTCTCTCCCTGTCATGAAGAAGGAGTCGGTGGCTCGGAGCTCTCGCATGTATAGGTGGATACACATAATGATGGCGGAGAAAGAGTAATTGAGGAGAGGGAGGTGAGGCTCCATTTGATGGGTGGTGTGGTTTCATGGGCCAAGGTTTGACTGAGGAAGAGGAGAGAGGAGAGGCTAGGTGTTGGGCGAAGAAGGGGGCAGTTGGAGCTTGGACTGGGCATCATCAGGAGCAAGAGGGGGTCAAAGATAAGATGGGGTAAATGGGAAGGGGGCGGAATGCGACTCGAACATGGGAGAGACGGGGTGACCCAAGGAGGAAGAAGGTGGCAGAACCATTGGATCTCGTGATCCAATGGTCGGGGTGAGAGCGAGGATGAAGTGTCCAGATTTGATTTGGAATGGAAGATCGGATGGATGGAAGGGGAAGCGTGCGGCGCATGGTGGAGCGGTTCGCATGACGGCTCTAGGGAGCGCCATGTGGCCCAATGAAATAAAGGAGAAATATAAAAAAATACAAGCAAAATATTTACAAACAAAATTAAGAAAAACATAAAACATGAAAGTTGTAGATTTTGATGAGATCTATAAGTTTCATATTGACAAAAACACAAACCACTCGTTCGCAAAACCCTTCTGATGCACCTATTGTACGCCCCCCGTGTACATCCTCATCTGCGGCCGTCGCCTTCACCATGCCTCGTTCGTGCCACCCCCACACACAGCTGCTCCAGCATCCAGGCTCGTATGAACCTCCCAACCGCATGCGACGTCACCAACCACCACACGCGGCTGCCATTGCCTTCATGGCCACAACCTCTGTGCTACCGTGCTCGGCCTCCAATCGCCCTCCGCCCAGTTGTGGATGCATGTTCCCTCGCAACAGGCACACGCCTCCCACGTGTGGGCTTGCCCTCCTCCGTCAGCCATCAATTGACCTCCAGTAGTGATGCGCGTTCCACTACGGCCCCCTTGTTGCCGACACGCAGGTTGCCACCTCTTGCGTACGTCATGCCCTCTGCCCTAGATGTGGAACCCACGTTTAAAGGTGCAACAAAAATTGTTCAAAAATTAGAGATGATGTGTCTATGTGCTTTTTAGTTACTATCCAAATTTCATTACAAATTGATATGTCTTTTGCTTAAAATAAATTATTGAGTGATTTTTGTAATTGATTCTCAGTTAAATCCACAAATATTATTTATGTGAAATTTTAAGTCTATTGTATTCCTTATATAAACATCTTTTTGAGATAAATTGATTTCTATATAAATTTGATTTCGTTAATTTATTAGGAATTAAATACTCACAACCACCCTATTTTCATTTAAAAATTAATAAAAAAAATCATATATTGTCAAAACATTCCAAACAAAAATTATGTAGATTCATTTCGTCATGTTTAATATTCAGTAAAAATTTCATATTTTTTCATTCTATTTGCACAAAAAATTGCATAAAAACTCCTAAAAGTTTGTATTTTTATTGTTAAATATTTTTTATTTCATAATCTAAAATTAATAAATTCATTACTATTTTAAATCGAATTTTCTAATATTTTTTCTAGGTTTTTTCCTGGTTGGTCCATGTGGACCAACCAGGTAGCGGGGAGGGTTAACAGCGGGTTAACTCTCTGGCTCGCTCTGCCACTCGTGTCAGACCTCGTTTCTCTTCATATTCTTGGTTTTTCGAGGTTGTGCCTTGCATCCTTTCACATCACTCCCTTCTTGACTTTTTCTCCCTATTGATCAATGATTCACGCCCATAGTTTAACTTGGGCTTTGGATCATCGATTCACTCGATTTTCCTCGTCCTTTGGAACCTCCCAATCACTTATACATAAGCCCCCTCTGTTTCCCCTTTGATTTTTGAACCCTTTGGATCCTTCTCTCTTCCTCCTTGGTGTAGTCCAGAGCTTGAGGGTGGTGATATGACTCTTGTTGTGCCCCAAGGAGGCTCGGATGAGTCTTCATCAGGTGTTCCGTCATATCTAGCCAACTTCGGTCGTCTAGGTTTGCCTCCTATTTCCGACGGTGAGGTAACACTCTTTTCTTAGTTTTTCGTGCTTACATTAGCTTCTAGGATTAGTTTTAGATCTTATTTTATCGGTTAGTCACCGTAATTAGCCGCAGCACCCTCCTTCGAAGTTTGTCGGAGTTGTGCTCCATCGACTTCTTCCACCGTATATCCTAGGGGTGCACATGGATTGGATTGGATCGGATTGTAGCTTAATCCATGTCCACTCCAACCTTAACAGATTTTTATTTTCTTGAATCCAATCCAATCCATCAAATATCCAAATCCAATCCAATCCATAGGATTACTGATTGGATCGGATTGGTTCGGATTTTCACATTTACATTTTCTCCCTCAATAGTCTACATTGACCCTTGAACATTCAAATAATGATTTAAAAATCGATAGTATGAATAAATATAAAGAAAAGAAAAATCACATAATCAAATGAAAGTTGAAGAATTCAATTAATCCATTATAAATAGTTGAAGGCCACACAATCAAACTAAAGAATTATATTGAATTAAAAATTTAAGTTCGTTTAATAAATAGTGCATTAGTTTGTTTTTTGTAATTGATGATTTCAATAAGAACAATACAAGTTATCAAATAAAGATACAAAGACAAGTTAGTAACTTAAAAAATGTGATCTTTGTGATCGGATATTGATGAAGTTCATGATTAATCAACTTAAAATGTTAAGCTATGATAAAGCCCAACCACTCGCAAGAACATCCCTCAAGGCTCTATTTTATACCATTAAAAAATGAGAATCATAAGATATTCAAACTCAATTGAGTATGTAAGGCAAAACTAATTTCAACATATCCCACTAGTTAGGCATCATGCCTTTCATTTAAAATAGACTTGAGATATAATTTATTTGTAAGATTATATTTATAGTCGAAATATGCAAATTCTATGAAAATTATGAATAAAAAATGTATATCAAATTAAAAATGAAATGAACTGAAGTAATGTAGATTTCTTCTTAGATGGTGTCACACATTTGATTATGTAATTGATTCAATTTCATATCTAAAATAAGGTTTCAAGATAGAACAAGTAAAAGGTAAGAAGGCAAAAGGGTCAATAATATCTAACAAATATGATGCAATTATGCCAATCTTATTTTCTTTTATGAAGATCAGTGGTAGCTGATAAACACAAAAATCGATCGGTCTTGTGATCCACACAAGGCGGGAACACAGTCGAAGTGTCGACCAATCAACTCTGAAATTAATCAACAATTAACCCACACTACAGATCAACAATTAGAAATAAATGTGGAGTTAAAATTTATTTTTAACTCTGCACAAAATGTATAGCAAGCAAGTATGCAGAGAGTTCGAACACAGGGAGCAAGCAGGGTAATTCAAACAAGTGTGCACAAGTGAGTGTGTGTGATGTCTACACTAAGCAAGCAATCAAAGGAATTTTTGTGGGTTTTTAATTTTTAATTTTTAATTTTTTTGAATTTAATTTTTAATTTTGTATTTTGATTTTTAATTTTTTTTATTTTTTTATTTTATATTTTATATTTTTTCTATTTTCTTTTTTTAATATTGGAAAATATGGACAACGTAATAAAAGACAAGATAAAGTATTTATAGAAATGTGCAAAAATAACCAAAAGTTCAGAAATAAAATGTTTTGATATTTTTATAATTTTTTACTGTTTTTATGAATTTTTGGGGATTTTTCAAGGTGTTTTTAGTATTTTTAAATACTGAAATAAGACAAAACAGTGAAATAGGTGCTGGCTGTGAGTAAATGAGAATTAAAATTAGTAAACAGCAACCAAAATTTTTCACACTAATTTTCAAATAAAGATAAAGAATTATAGAACAAACAAGAACTGAGTTTGTGATTTTTGGAGTTTTCTGGGATTTTATATATTTTTTTGAAGTTTGTATGTGTTTTTTCAATTTTTAAGGTTTTTGTTTTGAGATTTTTAGTGATTTTTGGACTGACACTAGAAAATGGTAAAACACACAAAGTATATTTTTTTTGGAATTTTTCAAAACGTTTTAATTTTTTTGGCATTTTCTAAGCTAGACAGTGATTAAAAAGCATGTTTTTGATTTTTAGTAAATATGAAAATGCAATAAAAATGCAATGCAAAAATATGGCGTGCAAGTGCAAGTACAACTAAACAGGAGCTGAAGCCTATTTTTGTGGAATTTTTGGAGGCGAAATGATAAGTGAAATAATTAAAACAAGCATCCAAATATTAAACAGGCCTGGCAGGGGGGCTACAAGCAAAATTTCCACAACTTTTTAAACTGAAACTTGCATTTAATGGACTAAAAACGAATGACAAAACCCGGAGGGGCCTGAGTACAAAATTCCCAGGTCAAACACGTGCGGAACACGCGCTTGGCAGGGACCTAATCGCAATATCCAAAATACTCCGGGGTTACTATGCAAGATGTCCAAATATTTAACGCTTGATATAAAAGTTCTGGGATCAGAATGAAATACCCTAGCCCTGGGGGGTCCCTTCACAAATGCCCACACCTCACGTGAACTGGTCACGTGAGGTGACGTGGCATAGGACCTATATGCAAATGTTAAAAGCTTGAGTGCCTACTTGCAAATAGTAAAGAAATTTTACACTTCATGCAGAAGTTTAGGGACTAGATAATAAATATACAAAATGGTTGGACTAAGTTTGCAAAATACCCAGCGGGGCAGATCGAACGGCTGAGAAGGTGGCACTTAAGCCACGTGTCGATGCGGGAGGCCGTGATACCCTTCGCGATCCAGCGGCTCAGACAAGAAGATCTTCGCGCGATGAACGGTTGAGGGATGTCCTGATCGAACGGCTGCTGGATGATCTGGGGCGCCTTCTTGATCGGACGGCAGCGAGGCGCGCTAGAGGAACAGGGAAGAAGGGCCGCCGTGGCGACCTTCTACCGACGGTAGCGCCTCACTCCGGCGGTGGACGAGCTTCAAACGGGCCCAGGGATGTTGCTGCAGGTCCTCTCTGTTGTTAGGAGGCAACGGAATGGTGCGAAGCACGGCGGAGCTCTTCCACGGCGAGGAGGAAGCTGCGAAGCTCCAGGTGCTCCGGCGAAGACCCAAAAATGCTCCAAACGCTTCGAAGGGCGTCAGTACCTGCACAAAAAGGTTACGGAGGTCGAGGGCAAAATGCCTCGACCTCAGGTGGCTCTCGAGATGGAACGAAGGGCGAGATGGGGGCTCGCCGGAGTTGCGCTCCGGCGAGGTGATCAATGACGTGATTAGGTAGACGATTGACGAAGAACGATGGGCGAAATTATCCTAAAGCGACGAGGAACGAGAAGGGGATAAATAGAGGGAAAGAACAGCCTCGATGGCCTGGGGCCAGAGGGTGGTTACCTCGACGGCGAAGCTTCACCGGAGGTTGGAACGCGCGACGATCCGGGTGCTCTCCTGTCGCCTGGAAGCCTGGAGCTCAGAGGTGTCACCTCCGGGTACCTTTAGCTCGACCAAGGGGGAGGGATCGTTGGTAATTCACGGTTCAACCCGGGGAAGGAAGTGATGGGTTTGTATTTGAAGAGTGGTGGGTGCGTGTTTTCGAGGAGGAGTCACGGGCGAGAGGAGGAGATCTGGGTAGATCTAGGAGGGCGGTGAGGTAGGTGGATCTAGAGGGAACAAGTTTCGTGAAGAAGTTGGCCCCTCTCGAGCAACGCAGTGACGGCGAAAAAATCGAGAAGGATGGGTCTCGGGAAGGGTTGAGAAGAGGTACAGGAGGCAAGGTCAGACTGTTGACCCGCTGGTCAACAGTCGGAGGCACCTGGTTGGTCCACGTGGACCAACCAGGGAAAAGACCCAAAGAAATCTTATTAATTCATTTAAAAATCGAAAATGGCCGAATTAATTTTTGGTTATTAAATGAAAAAAGCTTAAAATTTTATGTAGTATTTTATTATGATTTTTATTTATTTTTATGAGGCATATTTTATAAGTTTATATTTACACCCCTTATAGGTATAATACATATATACTTTATTACTTTATTTTTATTTTGTGTATTTTAATTCTATTATTTTTATTTATTATTTTCTAAAATTATAAAATACTTTTATATACATAAATATATTTTTAGTTTATTTTTTCTCATTTATTTTGTATAATTATTAAATTATAAACAGGTATGTATAGGTGTGTACATAGGTATTGTATCTATGTTTTGTGTATCTAAGTATTTTTATTTTGATTTTTATTTACATTTTATTCTGATTTTAATATTCACAATTATTATAAGTAATATTTACAACATTATAAAAATATAAAATTATAAAAATAATAAATAAAGAATAAATTGAATATTTTAATCAGTACAATTGTACAATGTGGGTCCAAAACTCAACTTTCAAACCATAGCTCCGCCAAATGCGAAACCACCACTATTAAATAGATTATTTTATTCTATATACAATTAAAGGTGAGTTTGCTGCATTTAGAGTTGTCAGTTGTGAGATACGGGTCTGGGAAGTTGGAATTCTGGATTTTTATTCAGATCATAACTTTTTATCTGTACATCATTTTTCTGTGAAATCAATTTTGTATTTTTCTATATAAAATTATCTACAACTTTCATGTACAAAGTTTCTTTATTTGATGTATAAACAGTGAAACCAAAATAGGTCCCAAAATGAATAAAGAATGAAGAAAATAACATAGGTATTTGACCCTTATCTCCCCCTACTTTATTCCTGGTCGACCTATTCATCAAGATGCCTAGGTCTCGGGGTTTCGGGTCATAAAATATTTAAAATATTTTATTCTTTTTCTTTTCTTTTATTTATTCTATAATTTTGGCCTTAATTACAGTATTTTATTCACTATTTAGATGCACATGCATGACTGCTAATATAATGGAATTAATGCTAATTACAGGTATTTGCTAGGGTTTTTGATGCCAAAATGATAGAATAAAGATGATGAAATGTGGATTCATCAGTAGCATACAGAGATCAAATAGTATCGCGTGGGAGAGGAATACATTGTTTGAGATGGATGGTGACATTACGAGGATGGGGGTGGCGGCATTGTGTTGAAGGAGAATAACATTCTGCGGGAGGGAGGCATCATCGAAATGAACTGAGAGGGAATTATGAGGAATATTGGTTGTCAACAGTGAAATGAGTTATGAGAGAGGGAACTGAGAGGGGAATAAATGAACATGGATTATAATTTTACAAGTATATCATACTTTACAATTTTGGATATTTAGTGGTTTCCTTTCAAGAGAGAAGAAAGGGTGATACCTAGAGGACTTGTAACTAAAAATTGATATGGAAAAAATGACATGAATGTCATTTATTATGTCCTTATATGAACATCAAAATAGGTGTACATAGATTATATATATATGTATGTATATGTATGTATATGTATGTATATGTATGTATGTATGTATGTATGTATGTATGTATGTAAGTATGTATGTATGTATGTATGTATGTATGTATGTATGTATGTATGTATGTGTGTGTATATATATTTGTGTGTGAGTATGTATGTATTTATTTATGTTTGTACCTACATGTGTGTGTGTTAGCGGATTAATGGATTGGATCGGATCAGATTTTGGTAAAGATCCGATCCAATCCATACTTTAATGGATTTCAAAAATTACGATCCGATCCGATCCATTAGAATGATAAAACCAAACCAATCTAATCCAATAGCATCGGATTGGATCGGATTACGGATTTTATCCGATCCATGTGCATCCCTAGTATATCCCTTGTTTCCGACGCATCTAACAATCTCCAAATCTTTTCCCTTCGCTTCTTGAACGCCCAGGCCCCTTCACTCCCCCAGATCGACCCTGATCTGGTCATTCAGCTCCTCTTCTTCCTCTCATCGGAGGAGTGCCTCCCGACTCCACCTTTCACCCATTTCGCATGCAACATGGTCGAGGCACTTTTACCCTCAACCCTTTGACTCTTTTTGGTTGGTACAGGAGCACTTTACGCACGTCTGGAGGCATTTTGGCTCTCATCGGAGGTACCTGGAGCCTCTAGGCTTCCTCGACCTCGCTGGCGAGCTCCGACCATCGCCTGAGTGTTTGGAACTTCCACACATTAGAGGACCACCCCAGGAAGCGATTGGGGCATTTTGGAGCTTCAGATCCCGTCGGAGGAGGAAGATCTGGATGGGTAAGGCTCGCCTCACTACGAGTTCATCCATGTTCTTCCTCACCCTCCGTCCACTGTCAGATAAGCCCAGTTCTTCCAGGTCATCTAGCAGCCATCGGATACTAGTGCATCTCCTCCGTTCGATCGCCCAGGGTGATCTAATCATCGGCGCACGAGGAGGCGATGTGTGGCTTTAGTGAAAATCATCTGGTCGTCTGTCTCCGCTGAAGCGTGGGTAATTTGCACTTGCTACCCAAGTAGTTTTTGTATTTTAAATCAAAGACTAAATCTTTCATCAGTTGTTTAAAAGTTTTGTAATATTTGAATGAACCCCCCTCGACTTTGTTATAATTGCAATAGGTATGTGCCACGTTACCTCACGTGATGCTCCATGTGAGGAGCATTTTACAGCGGACCCCTAAATTTTGGGTATTCAGTACGAGTCCAGAAACATTTTATTATGTTATAAATTTGTGTTACAATTGGAAAATAACCCTTGAGATTTTGGTAATTATAAAAAGGTCCCCGCCATCATAGCTCACGTGCATGTGCACGTGGGCTTCGCGTTTTTGCAGAAAGGCCCTTGTGGGTTGTGGATTTTATGATTCATGCTGAAACTTTTAAAGTATGTTCTATATTTTTGGAGAAATTACACTTTGGCCCTTTAACTTCCTGTTACTTACAATTATGCCCTTGCTAGTAGTGTAATTTCATGTTGTTGTCTCTATTTATTTTAAATTACAATTAAAGTCAAAAAATTCCCAAAAAATAGTCGGAGCTTCTTGATTGCACACACATTCAGCACATAATTTATTTTTGCAATTTGAAGATTTTTATTATTTATTAAAAAACAAAAAAGTGTCAATGTAGTCCTTGTTTGCAAAAGAAAATACATAAAAAATATAAAACCTTTTTGAAAAAATTCTAGAAAATATATTTCTTATTTAGTTACTTATTTTACAACTCTAGACTAAAAGTCACTAAAAACATAAAAGAAAACTCAAAAATAGAAAAACTCCTAAAACCTTTTTAAAAATATAAAAAATCCAAAAATTATGTTTTGTGTTTTATATTTTCATATATTATTAACTATGTAGTAAAATTAATTTAGAGAATTTTTATACTATTTTATATTTTTCATCTCCGTTTTAATTTCAAGCATATATTTAAACCTTCATTTTGGGTATTTTTGATAATAAAAATATATAGAAAATAGCAAAAATTGTGAAAACCATAAAATTAGTAAAAAAGTATTTTAAAACCAAAAAAAATATTTGTTGCATTTTGATTATGTTTGCTATTATTTATATTTACCCTAGCGTATATTTTATATATACTATATATATAGCTTTATATATATTAAAAGAAAAGGAAAATATAAAAAAGATAAAATACAAAAAGAAAATACAAAATCAGAAAATTAAAATCAAAATATAAAAATATAAAATAAAAAATAAAATAAAAAAATAAAAATAAAAAACCCACAAAAAGAGAACAATTAGACAAATACATCACATTCACATTTTGTGCAATTTATTGCCCGATCTATCATGCTTGTTCCATGTGTTCGACACTCTACACATACTTGCATACTATACACATCTTTGTTGTAGAGTTATAATAGATTTTAACTCCGTGTTGCTTTTATTGATTAATCATCATTGTGGGTTAATTGTTGTTTCAATCCAGATTTCATGTGGTCGCCTCGACGACTGTGTTCTCGCCTTGTGTGTAACATACGACCGCTCGATTTTCGGTCAAACAACAACACACAACTTAATCATTAATGTTAGTTGTCAATGAATATTGGTGATTTACTTAAGTAAGAGAGAAAATAATATTATTTAATGATGACAAATATGGGATTGATCACGTCCCTCTATACTTAGGATGAAATAATCCTAAGTATATCAGACTCTACACAAGGTTGGGAGGGTTAATGGCGAGAATATACGAAATCATCTGCTCTACCTGCCCCCTTTATACATATGATAAAATATCCCTAAGTATAGGCGAAATATCAAAAGTCAAGGGGACAAGTGAGGAATCAATCGATGAACAACTCGGGGTTATTACCCCCCCCCCCCCCATACTTAGGATAAAGTACACCCTAAGTATAGCAATGATGAATGGGGTGGATACTTTTTCAGATAAAATAGAAAAATGAAAATGAAAAGAAGAAAGGAGGGAAACAAAATCTTTTTGTGATTTTTCAGCATTTTGTATACGATCCTTCAGACTGTGATAAATCATCTTGAAATAAAACTTTGATCGAATCGACTACGGACAAGGATGTATCGTGCTCTAAGTATGGCTTTAGCAGATGTTCGTTGACTACAAAGGGTTGTGTGTCAGGTGACAATTCTGATATGAATATACTTCCATTGTCACACACATTCTTCACTATAAATGGTCATGTCCATTTGCTCTTCGACTTGCTTGGAAAAATCTTTAACTTCGCATCAAATAACTACACCTCTTGTCCAGGTTCGAAAGTCTTCCTATGGATGTGTTTGTCGAGACATCTCTTGACTTCCTCTTTGCACATTAGGTTGTTATCATATGTGTAGTCTCAAAACTCGAGCAATCTGTTCATATCAACTTTTCGGTTCTTCCGTCCTCGCTTAGAATCAAGGTTGTGTGTGTTCAATACCCATAAGGATTTATGAATTAATTCCACGGGCAAGTAGCAAGGCTTGTCATAGACAAGACGGTAGGGAGACCTTGTGTGAGGTATCGTGGATTGAGGGAGGCGCTTTACTCTAGGCGCCTGTGCACCCACGTGAAGCCGGCTTCAACCTACCAAGCTTCAAAGAAAAGAAGACTTAGAGATTTTTGAAGATAGAGCTCCATTTTATTTTATTACATTTATTGTGTAATTTTAAAAGTAAGAGAGAGAATATTATTGTAATAATACAGGTACTCTGGACTCTGGACATTCGGGCTCAATTTCCAAGTGTTTGTTTACTTGGGGGCTCACCACAGTTTTTCATATTTTCTTCGCATTTTTTTCATCTGTTTCTCGATTTTGTTTTACTCCTTTTGTGTGATTGAACCCTAAGTTTTAGGATTGCTCGACGATAAATTAAGGCCAAACACCTAGCAAACATTGCATGCTCCTATAGATACGTTTGGACTTAGTCAAATCAAATTGCTTGTCACTTAGTCACGAAAAACCCCCTGCTGCGAGAGTCCGCCAAACAACGCTTGCAGGACCCATTGTTGTGGGCACCAAGAGACTCCAAGACCAGACTCTTAGGTTCCATTCTAAGTCATTAGCATTGGTGCTTCACACTAATAGCAATTTTTGAACTTAGGATGATTTCATCATCTTGCATTTGCATATAGTGTAGGTTTCAATTCTGTTTAGCATCATTGCATGTAGAGTGCTGGAGACAAGGTGAGCATTTACGCTTTAGCATTCATCATTGTTTTTGTCGTTTGCATTGCTTTTCTGCCTCTCTACCTCTGATTTTGGTGACCTATATGTTTAAAAGAATTGATTCCTCGATAGGCATGTGCATTCTTATTAAAAATCTAAAAAAATGATAACTAATAAGATTGGAACTGCTGATATTACTTGACCATAAAATACATCAAAAAGAAAATATTTGTCTTGGGACGAGTAATCCCCTCATTGTCTTGTTTTTACATTGCTCACGTACACACTAAGGATTAGTGCCCAAATCCCATCTAAGCCAATCTAAGTATTTTTACAATTTTGACTTTTCACCTAACTCTAAAACAAACAAGATAAAAAGACCAAGCTTTCATGGTCTTCACCGAGTTGAGTAGGTGAATTGAGGTTTATTTTGTGTGAATTTTCTTGTGATTGTTTGTGTGTATTCTAGATCACTTCTACGCATTTGCGCCTTTTTCTCATCTCTCTTGACTTGACCATCATGCTCTCCCAATCATTTTCTTGTTTTGAGATGGCAGACTGGAGTATTTTTTATCCGAATTTTGCAGATCCCTCATTCACTCCAGCTGGTTCACATCACTTTTTCCATGAGGACTTTGCTCTTGATTTTTGTACATATTTGATCAACCCACTATTTCAGGATCCGGACTTTGATCTTTACCCATTATTTCCAAAACCATCTCCCTCACATTTCGACAACCCGCTCTTGCCAGAATATCCTGAGCTGGAATGTGATTTTTGTCCACACCCACCACCCACATTCGATACACCTGATCCTGAGATTTTGGAGTCACCTTTCATGATTTCCATGATTGAGAGATTGAATCATATGATGAAGCATATAAACTCGAGGATGAATGATCTAGTTAGCAAAAATAAGATCCAGCATGAAGCTCCATTCTTTGAGGATTTGGATTCATATGAGGATGATCATGAGAGCTTGCAATCACCCAAAATAAAAAAAAAGAGAAAATTTTAAAAACACGAAAAGATTTCAGGAGAACCATGGTCGATTTAGATTGTGAGGAGAGGTCCCGCCTGTCGGATCATTGGACCACACATCCATTCACATCTTGTCTCACTTTTGACCCCGAGGATGCCGCTATACAGACTGCTCTTAGCATTCCTCGTGTATGTGCTGATTCCGACCCACTCCCATGTATGGAGGAGGTCCAAAAATTAAAAAAATATTGACTGAACCTGAAGTGGTGGCTACTATTCATGAGATCATTCAAGCCCCACTTCAGCAGGCCATGGCCCATTTATGTGATCCTCTTCCCAAGAAGAGAAAGCAGAGGCGCATAAATGAGTGTCATATCTTGACCATGGCCACTGCCCACGCCATCACACACCGTTCTATTCCTAGGAAAAGGAACACAGCTACCCAATTCATTAGTTGCACCATCTCTGGCTACACTTTTGATCACACTCTCCTTGACGATGGTGCTTCGATTAGTATCATACCTTTCTTGCTGGAACAATCTCTTCACTTAGGGCCTCTAAAGAAAACTAGGATGATCGTTCAGTTTGTTGATGGATCTATCAAGAAGATGAAGGGTTCCTTGAAAATGTCGTCATTTCGATTCAGGGCATGAGCTATAATGTTGATTTTGTCATATTGCCTATGGAGACCTACATAGGGGAGAACTCTGCAATCATCCTGGGATGACCATTTCTCGCCTCTGCGAGAGTCGTTATAGATTATGGATCAGGAAAGATTTGATTCCTTCCTGTTGTCGAGAGCGAGATGGTCATCACTACACCCACTGTCGACTAGAGACCTGCACCTAATGTACCTTCATCGAGCTTAGCTAACCCCGAGGACTGTGACCTTGAGGAGACTACCAGAGACTTTTGTTGTATGATGGATTCCATTGAGACCTGAGAATTCCTCTCCAAGGAGGAAGATTCGGAAAGCATGGACCTCAGAGTTCCTTCTTCTGGTGTTTGGCGATGTCTTGATGACATCCATGGGATTTACACGATCGATACCATTAAGCGGAGGGCGGATATTGATGAGACTAAGGTCAAATTTGATTTTGTTGCTTTTATTCAAGAATTCGGGTCTTTTGATGAGCATGATGATCCGGTTGAGACTGTAGAGGACGAACATTACTCGATTACTTTCACTGATGAGTTCGTTCTTTTTGGTTTTGACCTAGATGAGACCTAGCAGGATAACCCTGACTACACTTCTTCTGATGATGAGCTCATCCCTTCTCACGTTGACATTAGCGAGACATCCAAGGCTGGACCGAGATGTACTACTTTCACTGACCTGTCTGTGGCTCTTCACCCTAGGTCCACTGAGGATCTTCACCCCTGTAGACCATGATTGGTTTGTGTCATCTAAGGACCCTGATGTCGACCTGCACCATGTCATATCTATTCCTCAACGGTCCTATAAGAAGGTTCGTTTTCAGCCTTCTTGATCCTTTGTATATCCATCTTGTTGTACTTTCGCATTTTTTATCTCCGTCCATCTTCTGTTTCGTTCGTCTTCCCCATTCTCGTGTGCGCCTTGCCTAGGACGTACTTTATCCTAAGTATGGGGGGTGGACGAGCCGAGTGTTCATTCATCGTTCTGTTTCATCACTCCTTTTGTTACATATACTTAGGCTTCTGTTACCCTATGTATAGGGGGAGTGATGTGTACATCCTCTTCTATCTTCGTCTATCTTCACATCTCCTTTCTTCTTTTCTTCTTTTCTTCTTTTCCTTTTCTATTTTCTTTTTCTAACGAAAAGGTGTAGTCCCTTTTTATCAGTCTTCTATACTTAGGACGTACTTTGTCCTAAGTATAGGGGGTGTACCCTGAGTTCCTTCTATTGTTTGGCCCTCTCCACTGTCTCCTCTTATTGTTTATGATTAGGGATATCTTACCCTAAGTATAGGGGGGACAGTTTGAGTACGATCTGTTCATTCCCACCCTTGACCATCTCCTGTTTTGTGTGCAGTTTGCTATACTTAGGATTGTTTGATCCTAAGTATAGGAGGACGGTCAACTTCTCATTCGTTCATTCATTTCTCCATTCATTTATTCTTTATACTTTTCTATACTCAGTACGAGTTATGTCTTCTCTTTTTCTCTCTGATCTATGAGGACATAGCTCAAGCTAAATATATACTTCAGCCACAACTCTTACTTTCGTATTTTTATTAATAAGTATTATGTCTAATTATACCTATTAAATTCACTAAAATCACTTAATAATAAGATGTTGATTAAATCTCAAATCCTTTTTGTATTTACTGATTAATAAATCAGGTGAAAAATATTTTTTGCAAAATATTTGAAAAATAGTTTGAAAATCTTTTTGAAAAATCTTTTGAAAACTATCTGGAAAATGTTTTGTTAAATATTTTCAAACTTTGTAAAATGGTTTTGTTTTGAACAAATTATTTTGTGTGAAATAAAAGGTTTGAAAAACGATTTGGAAATGGTTAGGAAAATGGTTGCAAAAATATTTGAAAAATCTATATGTATTGTTTGAAAAACCTTTGCAAAATGATTTTCAAATGTGTGTAAATATTTGTAAAAATTGTTTGTAAAAATTATTTTGGGCTATAGTTTTCCAAAAGTGAGTGTAAAAGGATTTTCAAATAAGTTTGAGGGATATATACATCATTCTAAAATTCTTTATTAAATTGTATATATACATATAAAATTGATCACTTACCCTTTGTAAATTCTTAAAACTTAACTCTTGAAAATATAAGATGCATCCCCATGTAAATACGTGTACCTAGTTTTTAATCCAAAATCTTTTGCTTTTCAAAATCATAAAAACATTGGCAAAATTAAAAATACCAAAAACATTTGAAAAATCTTTTTGAAAATACAAAAATACATTTGCATCTTTCCAAAATCCATAAAAAGTTCAAAATCTTTGAAAATTGCATCACAAAAATATTTTCTGCATTCTGCATAGCATTTGCATGGAATTCTCAATTTTAGGATTGAGCTTGATAATTGAACAAGTCTAAGTAAAATCTGAAGATTGGAGCTTGGTTGGACCTTAAATCTACCTAACTAACAGGAACTTTATAGGAGCTGGAATTGAGGTACTTTAGGTCTAGTTTACTTAATTCTTTGAGAATCACGAGACTTGGTTTAATGGATTCTTGATTGCCTAAGTAGAGTATTTCGGAGCACACACATGCTCTTGTTGATAATGACCTAACTTGGACACCTGCACCTTTAACTTGGCTTTACTCAGTTGGAATGATGAGGGGATTGGATTTGCTGGTTTGAGAAGTACACAAGTGGAAACATTTTTCCTCCTCTAGGGAGGGAAGTGCACCCCAACCCGTCCAGTGATGATGAATTTTGAAGACAGGAGAGTGTAGGTTGCAATAATGCTTCAAAAGAGGGATAGTCTACTGTCTCAAGAGGAAAAACTCCTTATGTAAATGCTATTGTATATAGTATTTAAAAAAAAGAGCAAAGCAAAAACTCTAAAAAAGTGGACATGTCTGATAGAAAATAAAATGCATGCCGGAATGTATATATTTGTATAGTCAATAAGCAAGCTTGATCTTCAAAGTCAAATTATGTGAACCTGCAGCTGGATGAATTTACTACGTTCGTCTTGTATCCTAAGATAGGTAGCTACACTAGCTACCGTCCATTCTTCTCTTCACCCCCTCCTCTTGAGCTGGTTGTCACTTGAACTTAGAAGGGAATACCCCGCTCCTCGAGGAAGGAGTTACTGGATTGGGGAATCACTGGGTTGTCATACTGGAGAAATCAGTCTTTTTGTCATTTCAGATGGAGAGAGCCACTATCACATATAATGTATGAGTCAGCTTCATAGTCATAAGGGTTTGTGTATTTGTTGAAGTGTTCTGACCTGGCGATTGAGGGGACTTGAGCAGAGTTTTGGGATTCTCGAAGGCTGTTGGATTACATATCCAGTTCTCAATAAGGTTTCGCCCACTCTAAAATTCCAAATGTCTGACTTAAGCTCCAAACTTTGGTTTTATGAAGACAAGTTTAATAATTAAACTTAATCCATTTTCTTTCTTTTTTCTTTACTTTGTTTTTCATTTTCTACACTTATTGCATAAGTGTTTGCTAGGGACTGGCAAAGGCAAGTATGGGGGGATGATGAATCTCCATTTCATCATCTTTATTCTATCATTTTGGCCTTAAAACCCCTAGTAAATGCACGTAAATACCCTTAATTTAGGCATTTTAGCATTCATGCATCATTGTGTAAATAGTGCATAAAATACGATTTTTAATGCCAAAATTATAGATTAAGAAAAGAAAAGAAAAGGAATAAAATATTGAAAATATTTTATGACCCTAAACTATGAGACCTAGGCATCTCGATGACTAGGTCGACAAGGAATAAAGTAGAGGGAGATAAGGGCCAAAATAGAATAAAATTCCCTTTAATTTTATTCATTTTGGGACCTATTTTTAGTTTCACTTTTTATACTTCCAATAAAGAAACTTTCAACATGAAAGTTGTAGATAATAATATATAGAAAAATAAAAATTTGATTTCATACACAAATATTATATAGATAAAAAGTTACACTCAGAATAAGTTTTCAAAATCCCAACTCCCTAGAGCCATATCTCTAAAATAAAAACTCAAAATATATAAAAATCACCTTTAATTGTATATAACTTTTAATAATCTATTTAATGAAGGTGGTTTAATATTTTTTGGAGTTAAGGTGTGAAAGTTAGGATTTGGACCCCTATTGTATAATTATTTCGATTAAAATATTAATTTTATTTATTATTCATTATTTTTATAATTTTATATTTTTATACCTTTGTAAAAATTATTTATAATATATGTGCATATTAAACTGGAATAAAAACATCAAGAAGACATTAAAATAAAATACTTGTATAAAATTCATAGATAAAATACCTATATCTATACATATATATAATATACCCAATTATTGAAGGGTATATAACATATCAAAAAATAAAATAAAAATATATTTAAGTATCTAAAAATAAGTTATAAATATATAAAATAATAAAATAAATTAATAAATTTTAAAAAATAAAATACTAAAATACATAGATGAATATACCTATAAGATACCCCTAAAAAGTAACCCCTAATTCTAAACCTTTACAAAATAAATAAAAATTATAACAAGATAATTCAGAAAATAATAAATATTTTTTATTTTAAACCTAAAATTAATAAATTCAATTACTATTTTAAATCGAAATTTCTAATATTTTTTCCAGGTTTTTTCCTGGTTGGTCCATGTGGACCAACCAGATGGCGAGGAGGGTTAACCGCAGGCCAACGCTCCAACCCGCTCCGCCACTCGTGTCAGACCTCGTTTCTCTCCGTCTTCTCGGTTTTTTTGAGGTTGCACCTTGCATCCTTTCGTATCGCTCCCTTCTTGACTTTTCCTCCCCCACTAATCGATGATTCACACCCACAACTTATCTTGGGCTTTGGATCATCGATTCGCTAGATTTTCCTCATCCTTTGCAGCCGCCCAATCGCTTGTACATAAGCCCCCTCCATTTCCCCTTTGATTTTTGAACCCTTTGGACCCTTCTCTCTTCCTCCTTGGTGTCTCCCAGGCCCAGCGCTTAAGGGTGGTGACAACACTCTCGTTGTGCCCCGAGGAGGCTTGGAGGAGCCGTCGTCAGATATTCCATCATCTCTGGCCAACTTCGACCGTCGAGGTTTGCCTCATGGTTTCACCGGCGAGGTAACACTCTTTTCTTAGTTTTTCTTGCTTATATTAGCTTCTAGGATTAGTTTTATATCTTGTTTTATCTGTTAGTCACCATAATTAGCCACAGCACCCTCCTTCGAAGTTCGCCGGAGTTGTGCTCCACCGACCTCTTCCACCGTGTATCCCTTGTTTCCGATGTGTCTAACCATCTCCAAAACTTTTCCCTTCGCTTCTTGAATTCCCCAGGACCTTTCACTCCCCCAGATCGACCCCTGATCTGGTCGTTCAACTCCTCTTCTTCCTCCATCATCGGAGGAGCGTCACCCGGCTCCACCTTTCACCCATTTCGCATGCAACAGAGTCGAGGCACTTTGTGCCCTCGACCCTTTGGCTCTTTTTTGCAGGTACAGGAGCACTTCATGCATGTTTGGAGGCATTTTGGCTCTCACTGGAGGTACCTGGAGCCTCTAGGCTTCCTTGACCTCGCTGGCGAGCTCCGGCCATCGCTGGATTGTTTTGGAACTTCCAATCGTTAGAGGACCGCCCCAAGAAGAGATTAGGGCATTTTGGAGCTTCAGATCCCATCGGAGGAGGAAGATCTGGACGGGGAAGGCTCACCTCGCTGTGAGTTCATCCTTGTTCTTCCTCACCCTCCGTCCACCGTTAGATAAGCCCAGTTCTTCCAAGCCATACAACAGTCGTCGGATCCTAGCGCATCTCCTCCGTTCATTCACCTTGGATTATCTAATCTTGGTGGTGCATCACGAATCATCATCGGCGCACGAGGAAGCGACGAGTTTAGTGAACATCACCTGGTTGTTTGTCTCCGCCAAAGTGTGGGTAATTTGCACTTCTTACCGGGCAGTTTTTGTATTTAAAACATAAGACTCAATCTTTCATTTTCCATTTAAAATTTTTGTAATATTTACATGAACCCCCCACGACTTTGTTATAATTGCAAGTAGGTCAGCGCTACGTCACCTCACGTGACACTCCACGTGAGGAGGCATTTTGCGACAGGACCCTCGTATTTTTAGGTGTTCAGCATTGATCCAAAAACATTTTATTACATTATAAATTTGTGGTACAATTGCAAAATAGTCCCTAAGTTTTTTGTAATTACAAAAAGGTCCCCATTAGTGTAGCGCGTGTGCCTATGCACGTGGGCTAAGTGTTTTTGCAGAGAAGCCCTTGCAGGTTGTGGATTTTGTGATTAATGTTGAAACTTTTTAATTGTGTGCTATATTTTTTTGGCGAAATTGCACTTTGGCCCTTTAACTTCCTGTTATTTACATTTATGCCCTTACAAGTTGTGTAGTTACCTTTTTTATCTCTATTTATTTTAAATAGCAATTAAAGTCAAAAAAATCAGAAAAATAGTTGGAGCTTCCTGATTGTACATAAATTCACGTACATAGTTTATTTTTTAAAATTTGAAACATTTTTTATTTATTAAAAATTAAAAAGTGTCATTTTGTCCTTGTTTATAAAAGAAAATACATAAAAAATATAAAACATTTTCTAAAAATTCTAAAAATATATATATTTCTTATTTAGTTATTTATTTTACAACTCTAGACCAAAAGTCACTAAAAATATAAAAGAAAACTCAAAAAATAGAAAAACTCCTAAAAGCTTTATAAAAATATAAAAAATCCAAAAATTATGTTTTCTATTTTATATTTTTATCTATATTATTATCTATGTAGTAAAATTAATTTAGAGAATTTTTGCTACTGTTTTATATTTTTCATCTCTATTTTAATTTCAGGTATTTATTTAAACCTTGATTTTGGGTATTTTTTACTTTAAAAATGAATAAAATTAGCAAAAATTCTTGAAAATCATAAAAACAATAAAAAACTAGTTAACTTAAAACCAAAAAATATTTTATTTGCTGCATTTTGATTATTATTTCTATTATTTATATTTACCCTAGCTTATATTGTATATATACTCTATATATAACTTTATATATATTAAAAGAAAAAGGAAATATAAAAAAGATAAAATATAAAAGAAAATACAAAATTAGAAAATTAAAATTAAAATATAAAAATATAAAATCTAAAATAAATAAAAAATGAAAAATAAAAATCCCACAAAAAAGAGTACATATAGACAACTACATCGCATTCACATTTTTACAATTTATTGCCCGATCTATCCTGCTTATTCCCTGTATTCGACACTCTACAAATGCTTGCATACTATACCATCTTTGTTGTAGAATTATAATAAATTATAACTCCACATTACTTTTTATTACTTAATCATCATTGTGGGTTAAATGTTGTTTTAATCCAGATTTTGTGTGGTCACCTTGACGACTGTGTTCCCGCCTTGTGTGGAACATACGACCGCTCGATTTTCATGTCAAAAAACAATACACAACTTAATAATTAAGGTTAGTTGTTAATGAATCTTGGTGATTTACTTATGTAAGAGAGAAAAATAATACTATTTAATGATGATAAATATGGGATTGATCATGCCCCCTCTATACTTAGGATGAAATAATCCTAAGTATATCAGATTGCACAATAGGTAGGGAGGGTCAAGGGCGGGAATATACGAAATCATTTGCTTGACTTGTCCCCCCCTATACATATGATAAAATATCCATAAGTATAGATGAAATATCAAAAGTCAAGGGGATAGGAGAGGGGCCAATAGATGAACAACTTGGGGTGATTACCCCCCCCCCCCATACTTAGGATAAAGTACGTCCTAAGTGTAGCAATGATGAAAGGAGTGGACACCTTTTCAGAAGAAATAGAGCAATAAAAATGAAAAGAAGAAAAGAGGAAAATAAAATCTTTTTGTTATTTTTTAGCATTTTATATATGATCCTTCAGTCTGCAAGAAATCATCTTGAAATAAAACTTTGATCGAATCAACTACAGACGAGGATGTATCATTCTCTAAGTAATGCTTTAGCAACTGTCCGTTACAAAGGGTTGTGCGTCAGGTGACAATTCTGATATGAGTATACTTCCATTGTCATGCACATTCTTCGCTATAAATGGTCATGTCCATTTGCTCTTCAGCTTGCCTGGAAAAATCTTTAACTTCACATCAAATAACTACACCTCCTGTCCAGGTTCGAAAGTCTTCCTACGGATGTGTTTGTCAAGACATCTCTTGATTTTCTCTTTGTACATTAGGTTGTTATCATATGTGTAGTCTTGAAACTTTAGCAATCTGTTCAGATCCACTTTTCGGCTCTTCCCTCCTCGCTTAGAATCAAGGTTGTGTGTGTTCAATACCCATAAGGATTTATGAATTAATTCCATAGGCAGGTAGCAAGGCTTGCCATAGACAAGACAATAGGGAGACATGCTGAGTGGAGACTTGTATGACGTGTGGTAAGCCCAAAGAACCGAATCAAGCAATTGTGACAAATTCTTGTGATCTGGACATACAAGATTCTGTAGTATTATTTTAGTCTCCTTGTTAGAACATTCAGCCATGCCATTGGGTTGTGGGTGGTACGATGCTGCAACATTCTTTGGTCAACTTCTTGACCTCCTTGTTATTGAAGTGTCTTCCCCTGTCAGAAATGAGAATTTTAGGGATTCCGAACTGTGAGATGATGTTATGTTTCAAGAAGCGACAGGCTGGGCGATTGTCTATGGTTCAGGAGCAGATTGCCTCCACCCATCTGTTGACATAATCAACGGCTCAAATCCCTTGCTGTTAGGGAATGGTCCCATGAAGTCAATGCCTCAGGCATCGAAGATGTCGGATATCTGAATGTACTTTAGAGGCATCGTATCGCACATTATGTTCTCAACCATTCTCTGACAGTCAGTGCACTTCTTTACATAAATCATCTACATCCTTGAATACAGTTAGCCACCAAAGGCCACATTGAAAGCACTTTCGTCGATGTCCTCTTTCCAAAATGTTGTCCAACAGCTTCAAGCATGTGACAATGGTCTAGAACACCCATAATCTCCTCATGAGGTATACACCTCCTCCAGATGTTGTATGCACCTTCTCAGAATAGATGTGGTTCTTCCCACTGATATAAATGAATATCAGCCAAGAATTTGTCTCGTTTGATTTTCGATGAGTCTAGTGGAGTCTTCTTGGAGGCGAGATAATTCACAGTATCTACTATCAGGGGAGCAAGGATATAGACAAGATTGCCTCATCTGGAAAGTTTTTTGTAATTGGAAATGAAATTTTCTCAGGAAGCTCTGCATTAACATTCTAGAAAGATGATATGCCACCACATTTTTATGCATGGTTTGTCATGAATTTTTAAGTCAAATTTGGAGTAGAAGGATCCAATGAATTAGAAGAGGCTTGGCATCTTTCTTGCTTCGAAGATATTTGATGGTAGAATGGTCAGTATAGATTATTACCTTGATCCGAGGATATGTGATCTGAACTTTTCCAATGCAAACACTATGACTAGTAGCTATTTTTCTGTTACAATGTAATTCTTCTAGGTTTCATCCAATGTTCAGCTAGCTTAATGAATAGAAAATGGAATCCCATCTTGTCTTTATCCTAGAACAACACCAATTACGAATTGGGATGCATCCATCATGATCTCAAAGGGCAGAGACCAATTAGGTGGTTGTAGGACATGAGCATGTGTGATCATGTCTTTCAACTAATTGAAGGCAAGAGAACACGATCATCCATGACAAAATCGGTCTCCTTGCCTAATAATTGTGTCAACGGTCAGGTGAGATTTTTGATGTCTTTGATAAACGTCGGTAGAAACTGACATGCCCCATAAAAGACTAGTCCTACTTCATATTGGTAAGTGGCTCAAGTTTAGAGATCACTTCCATCTTTGTTGGGTCCACTTCCATGCCATGTTTTGATACAACATGACCCAGTACGATCCCTTCAGTCACCATGAAGTTGTCATTCTCCCACGAGAGCACGAGGTTCACTTCACAACACCTCCTCAAAACTCGATCTAGATAATCCATACATTGATCAAATGAATCCTCGTAGACTGAGAAATCGACCATGAAAATCTCAACAAAACTACCCACCATGTCTACAAATGCGACCATCATACATCTCTGAAATGTAGCAGGGGTGTTACACCCACTTGGAGTCTTGTACATGCCAGACTTCTTGGGAACTACGTACAAGGAAACTCACTCACTTGGAGTCGATGATGGGATATATGAATCCCGCATCACACCATTTCTGAATTTCATTCACCACAACTTCATATAGATTTGGATTCAGACGACATTGGAACTCACAGGAAGGCTTGCAATCATCTTTCAGGTAAATGTGATGTGAGCACAATGATAGATTAGTCCCATGAAGATCATATATCTTCTAGCTTATCACCTTGCGATTTCGTTCAAGAACCTCCATCAAACGAGATTCTTGATCTTTGATCAAATAAGCATTGATAATGGATGGATACATCTTTAGTTCACCAGCAATGAAGGCGTACTTCATATTGGAGGGTAAGGGTTTGAGCTCTGGTGTTGTGGGAGTAACTTCAGTGGTGACGTCTGCGATGAGTGCAGGTGTTATTTCTTTCGATTGTTGTCTGTCAACCTCTAGCAATTTAGCTTCATCATTCAGATTATCACACATATATGCAATAAAATCATCATGCTCAAGTAAGAAAGATGGTTCAAACTCTTCGACTAGCACATTAGCAAAAATCTCATCCTCAAAGACCTTGGTTAATTGGAATGTGCTTTCTCTAACTTCGTATGAAGAGAGGAATTTCAAAGTTCTCTGTCATCCAAAAATAGATATGTATCTTTGATCTCTACTAAAAAACCACATACCTCAGAAATTGATATTCAAGCACTCTCATTTCAAACACAACTTCTGTTGAATTTGGCTTAAGCATGGTCTCTATCTGGATCTTATCGGTGCTGGAGTGAAATGTGATCTCTCCAGCGTCTTCGTTAATTACTTCCTCAGTCATTCGAAGGAACGACTGGCCAAGGATAATCGAGGTATGGAACAAAGGTGCAGAGATGTCCATGTCCAAGACAATGATGAGAGTTATGGCGTATCTCAACCATGTTCTTCACAAGCTGAGCCAGACAATCGAGGGTTGGATTAATCGAGGCAACCTCAGAAGATTTGGTTTGATGAGAGTTATGATTCTGGTGGTAGGAGGGAGGTTGTTGCTGATAACCCTAGAGTATTGAGGAAGAGGAAGAGAAGGTACTGTTGTTATTATGACGAGGAGTACCGGTAATGGTACTGAGTAGTCGGTTGCTGGTATTGTTGGTTGCAGTATCCAAACTACTAATTGATGAATCTGTGATTCATCACATCAAAAGTCAAAAATAGAGCCTTGTTCCCGAGAAAATAGAGGCATATTTCCTTTTATCTTGCATAGATAACATTCATGCATACATCCATAATTCATGCATTATAGCAGCTCATCTGCATTTAAATAAGAAGCCACAAATCACTTGTACAATATCCCTTCATCAAATAAACTCTTCTCTATAATATATGTATATACTCCTTAATAATATAGGGAAGAAAGCCACAAATCACCCTTGTAAAATAGCCTAAATACCCTGAGCACCCTTGTACATTAAAACACACATAAAGCCCGCATACAGACTCCTACTTCGGTCTACTCACTATTAGAATACTACATATCAAAAGACCTTCAAAATAAAACTAATTTCATTGAAATTGGAGCTTGTATGAGGAACTTGGGTTTTTGGGTCATTTTGTATACTACCTATGTATATTTATGTATCTTTGTATTTATGTACCATATTTGACCTCATCTCCGTCTTTGGTCAACATGAAACTTGTAGATCTCATCAAGATCTACAACTTTCATGTTTTGAGTTTTTCCAAATTCGGCCTTCTCTTCTCTCTACACGTGTTTTCCCTTCCAGCCACTCACAGCAGGCCACGTGGCGCCCTCTGATTGCGCCACGCGGCCCGCTGCCCTTCGCCTCGTCCGCCCGTGCCCTCCGCCGTTGGATCTCGTCTCAGATCCAACGGCCCAGGCCTTTCCACATGCTTCCCTTCTCCTTGCCGTCCGATCCTCACCTCGCTTCATCTGATCCCTCCATTAGCGCCGCGCTCGCAGCCCTCCACGTGGCGGCATCTACGCCACTCGATCGCGCCCCCGATCCTCTCATCACAGCCGCCCATCTTCCAGCGAGTCTCGACCCTCCGATCTAAACCCTAATCTCATCCACACCGCTCGCACACGCTTCGCTCACATCACGCCACGTGGCGGCATCTACGCCACCAGATCGCCTCCCCTCGATCTAATCACACCCGCTCACCACGATCCAATCTCCAACGTTGGATCACACGATCCAACGGAGGAGACTTCGTCTCCTACCTCGGGCGCCCCCTCTCTCCCACGATCTCCGCCTTGCGGGAGGGGCTGCCCCTTCCTATTCTCGGCCGCACTCCAGCCACCTTCTCCAGCCGCTGACCTCGCCACGACGCTCACCACTCGTCCCTCTCCCTCGCCAGCACCCTCAATCGCCACCACCTCCACCATATTCGCCCCACGACAGCCTCCAACTTCGCCACTTACCCACTCCAGCCGTCACCTCCAGCTTATAAATACGCCACCTCCGGCCACCTTCATCCGCATCCGCCACTCCAGGAGAAACCCACGAGCTCAGAGCTCTCAATTGGTGACAGCAATTGGCACTATCTTCGAGCGAAGACCGGCGTCTTCTCCGGCGAGATCCTCGGCCCACCGCCGTGCCGCAGCCACTCCTCCGAGCAGCTGCACGAGCTCGGGACCTTACCGATCCCTCGAGCGACGACCCTGGAACTCAAATCCGAGCTCCAATCCCCAGGTAACTTCCTCCATCGATCTCCAATCTTCTTCTTCTTTTTCTTGCTTTTTCTCTGTTTTTATTCGCTGCCATTGATCCCCCTCGCACCTTCCAATCACCTCGCCGAGCTCCGCGTCAGAGCTCCGATCCTCGCTGACCTCTCCGCGCATTCCGACGACGCATACCACCTGCCTCCGACTGTAGCTCCGCCATTTGGCCGGAGCTGACTCGCCAGACCACCGCACTCCACCGTAGGCCTCGCCGCTCACTCACCCCACCTCCACGAACACCTGCACGCCTCGGCTATCCTTCTAACCTTTTGCAGGGACTCAATTCGTCACTGGCCGGAGCCTCGTCGGCGCTGTCCTCGAGCTTCATCGACTCAGAGCTCCAGCCCTCCTCCAGTCATCCAGAGACCACCGGAGGCTCCGCCGTGAACTCCCGAGTCTTCCGAGCTACTTGGGAGCTGAAGAAGCTCCTCACCGACGCCTGGTACCCGAGGCGGAGCCAGCCCAGCTTCACCGGAGCGCAGCCATCTCCTCCGCAGGCGGCGGAGGCCCGTTGAAGGAGAAGAAGCAGCAGCCGTTCGATCCTCTGATCGAACGGACCTCGCCTCGCCACGCGTCACTTCGCCGCCCTCGTCCTCGACCGTTCATCGCACTTCAGATCGGACGATCCTCGCCTTGCCACGCGCCTTCACCGACACCCCTTGGATCCATCTTGATCCAAGGGCCTTCAGGCTGCCACGTAGACACATCCAAGCCTCGGCCTCCCAAGCCTAGGCTCGGGTGAATCGAAGCTGCACCGAGGCTAGCCCGAGCCTCCAGAAGACCCGAGCCTCGACCCGAGCCTCCGAAGGCCTCCGAACCGAGGCCGCCCCACGTGAGGAGCACGTGCGGCCTGGGTTATTTGCACCGACGCCCCTGGAGCTTTCACAAATTGCAAAAAGGTCCCTGTGAAGCAGACATCACGTGAGGAGCACGTGATTCGTGGAGAAATTGCATCCAAGTCCTGCATAGTATAGGTAATTGCATTTTAGTCCCTGTCAGCACGTTTATTTATTGAAATGTTATTTTTCCAGTATTGCATTTATACCCTTGTGTTTGCACGTGTCCATAGCATGCATTTTTCATCATTTTGAAATTCCAAAAATTGCAAGTTGTTGGGAATTTTGTCCTCTATCTTTATGTACACGTGTCTGATTTTTGTTGGCTTAATTGAATTATCAATGAATTAATTGGTTCATTTGTGTCATATTTTGCCCAGTGATGCCATTTGATTTTTAATTAAATATCAGTGCCTTCAAAAATCACCAAAAATTCACAGTAGCTTAAGGACACTATTTTCAACACTCCATAAAAATTTCATATCATTTGCATGCATAACGAGGCCTCAATAAATAGTTTAGTGATTTTCTTTAAATAATTTTAATTAATTCATTTCACAAGGAATTTAAGTTCTGTCAATTTTCCTAGGTCCCTGATCATTAGACCTTCCTAGGATAATTTTGGTTCTTGGAGAAATTGTGGTTTGATATTTATTAAAAATTAAACACTGAAAATCACTTTGTCTGTTTGTTTAATTCACAGAAAATTCATTTTGAGTCGAAAAATTCCAAAAAAATTAGTATAGCTTAATTTCATTCCATATCATAATCTGACCAAGTTTCATAATTTTTGGACTTCATTTGATATCTTAAATTGATTTAATCTCAACTTGGCTGGATTTTTGCATGTGTCTGCATTGAAAATTAAAAATACCAAAAAAATTGTTCCCCGAATATCAAACACTTGTAAATTGTTGTAATCAACCTAAGGAGACAGTTGCCTCCCTGAGATCGACCTTGGACTCTACCAAGTAAAAAAAATATCACTGCTTAAAATTGACCCAAAATCTGTCTTAAGTGGTTTTTGATTAACCTCCCGTATCCGACTGCAACGAACACATAAAATTGATTTGGAACATTAATTTGCCCGAATTGACTAAGGGTGCGGGAGGCGCATCAAAATGGCGCCGTTGCCGGGGAGGCACGGCTTAGGATAATTTGCATCATATTTTTGAGTGTTTGATCTTCTAATCCCCGGGTAGTCTGACCCCCGGTTTTTCTTGTAATTATTTCTCTCATTTATTTCCTTTGCATTATTTTATTGTTGTGTCACTCTCTGACCTCTATTTCATTTTCTGTGCGAGGACCGCGAGGAGTCGGCGACGCTTCGAGGACTTAGCATTTAGATTGTGTGGAGAGAAAGAGAGGCATTGTATTCTTTTTCATTATTTTCATTTTGCATTATTTCCAGCGGTTCCCGGTTGGGATCTCGCGCGTGTAAATATAGTGGAAAACCGTGTCCCGTGTGCTGTGTGGTTGATTGGTAATTTAGCTTGCACTAGCGGCTCCTCGAGCCACTCTAGGACTTGTTTGTGCTCGTAATCAATAGGACCACACAACACACTTAAAAGACGCACCTAGACCGCAGGACTTAGTTCAAATTAAACTGTTCTTCACGCTAATAGAACTGCCTGTCTAGGAGCGGCTTTCATCGCCTGCATTTGCATGTAGGGTAGAGTTTTCAATTCTGTATAGCATCCTGCATCAAGAAGCGAAGGACCACTGTAAGTATTCTCTACTTGGCATAAGCATCATAGATTTCAACTTGCATCGGCTTTTCTCGATTTCCCCCCTCTGATTTTCTCACTTAATTAAAAAGGAAATTGGGACTGTCCGATAGACGTGCTTTGTGGTGATTAATTACAGTGATAACCTAATTTTAAAACAGGGACTGCTAACATTATTGACCATAAAAAGGGAATAAAAGCTGAAAATTGTTTGCGGGAGACTAATCCCCGACCTTGTTTTCAGGCTGAGTAAGGGTACCTGAGTGTGTGTGAACACCCTAAGGTAGAGCCCAAATCCCCGTCTTCCATATCACGTTCTAACTGATCCTAGCAAATATCACTAGCTGAATATTTTCAGATTCTTTGACTAGTACCAAGTAGCCTCCGCCTGTCTCAGGTAGATAGGGGTGAAATTGCGGTACTTCGCGACAAGTTGCTAGTAACCCTCCGGGGCGAAGTTCCAGCCTTGTCAGCCTCCGCCTGCTTGCAGGTAGATAGGGGCATGGTCACTGAGTCCATCAGCTTGGGATAGGAGCGAAGAAAGGAAGGAGCGGCGGTATCTTAGACGACAGGATAGACAGGGAAGACGCATCCGGCTCTGAGCCGACTTCCCTCTAGGCCGCGTAATCCTTGCTAGATTTGCTTGAAAATCACACTTAAAAACTACAAGATAAATTGGACTCAACTTTGAGTTCTTCATTGTGTTGAGTGTGAATCCAGGGTCTTGGATTGATTTTGTGCTTGCTTCAGGTAGGAGAAAAATCCTATCTTCTTCTTGCTTCACCAAGATGAGTGACTGGGGAGATCTCGACGCACCGTTCACTGATCTTTCTATGAGTCCCCCAAGTAACTCGTCTTTTCCGGTCCGAGCGCACCTTGGACCACCCAGGACTCATGACCCTCTTGAGTCTTGGTTCCCTCTTGCTCAGGGTGGTTACCCTCAAACCTACCCTTCTATCTCCTCTGAGATTACCAAGGAAGATCATTGCCTCGGTAATCCCTTACTTGATTCAACCTCTAACACCGACCTCATTTTCCAATCCCCAGAAGTAGAGGAAGAAATGCCGCCAAAGATGCCGCCTGATGAGGACCAGATGAGACAAATTCTAAGACGCCTTGCTGAAGCTGAACAGAAAAATGCTGATCTTACTGCACGAATGGGGCGAATAATAGTAGCTGAAGGGATCGACCGACCAATGGTCGATACCTATAACCCGGCGGAGAACGAAATCCAGAATTGGCTAGCACCTGCAGTTCCCGACCAGGCATTCGAGCTGAAGCCCCACTTCCTTAGCCTGCTGCCGAAGTTCAACGGAAACCTAAGCGAAGAGCCGTACACTTTCCTCCGTGACTTCGAACTAGTCTGCAATAATCTGAGCCATCCCAATGTTGGCCAAGATTATATCCGACTGAAAGCCACCCCATTTGCCTTAGGAGATAAGGCTGCACATTGGCTGAAGAACCTAGGGGTGGTCTGTACTACCTGGATGCAGTTCAAGGACCTCTTCTTAAAGAAGTTCTACCCACTCAGTAGAACCAATCAAATGCGAACAAAGATTGCCAGCTTCGCCCAAGGACCCTGCGAACCGTTCCACGAGGCGTGGGACAGGTTCAATGACTTAGTACAGAAATGCCCATGCCACGGCATTTCTAAGGCGATCTTAGTCCAGACCTTGTTCTGCGGACTAACCCCAGAGATGCAGGGGTTAGTCAGCGCCGCCTGCGGAGGAAGCTATCTAAACAAGAACGAGCACGCCGTATGGAAAATCCTAGAACAGATGGCAGAAACCGGCAGGTCACAGGCCACAAGGGCCTATCAGTCGTCTCCCTCGATTCTATCCAATGAGACGACTAGAAGGACTGTTGCAGATCTGACAGAGGACCTCATCCCCAGCATGGGGATGATTGCAGACAAGCTTACTATGGTCGAGCAGATCCACAAGAGAGTCGCGGAGATGGAGTCTCTTTCGAGCCTTCCCAAGAAGGTGGAGGAACTCTCTGAAAAGGTAGCCAAGATTAAACTACCCACCCCTTCTGCACCACCTGTACCTGTACATCGAGTCCATCTTGTACAGGAACAGGCACCGGGGTCTCAGAGCAGCTGGGATCAGACTTACACCCAGCAGAACCATCATGCACCCCCACCAGTACAGACAGAGTACGAGGAGCCTCCGCCCGTTTACGAGATCAACGGGCTCTGGTATAGCCGCGACCCACTAGTCCGGCAAATCGAGATGGGGAAGGACCAGGCACACCGCCCATCCCCAGTCTACCAGGAGACCAGGCCCGTCACAATCCCGCGATATCAGTCCAGGCCAGAACAAGGGTACCAGCCGCAGCAGCGCACCTATCAGCAGGGGCCAGCACCGCCCCATCAGCAGCAGTATCGGCATGGCCAGCAGGGCCCGTTCAGGACCGCATCCACTCAGCAGCAGGCCCAGCCCACCGAATTGGAGTCCCTCACCTTGGCGATCCAGACCCTGTCTGATAGGGTCCAGCAGATGCAGAACGACTACCTGGACATGAGAACCGACATCAATCGGGTCTCTCGTGCTCAGGACCAACAAATGGCGCCAAGGACTCCAATTCCCGCACAGGTTCAGGCCAACCCAAATAGCATACATCAAGGCCAGAACCGACCCCGAGATCAGGTATACTATTCAGATAATTATTTATCTGAACATGAGATCCTCTCGTATGATAATGTTAACCATATGTCCCTCAGGAGCGGAAGGACCGTGACCATACCTGATCGGGCACGGGCACCACAGGAAGGAACCTCCGAAATTCGACCTGAGGAGAATTCGGAGGAGGAAGAGGAGGAACACCACCACCGCCAGCGGAAGAAGAGGACATCTGAGTCCTCGAAGCACCAGCCCCGTAGTCATCCCGAGTCCGACGACACCGATGAGCCCGCACCTCCATCTGAGGAGGACCAGCCAGAAGAAGCGGAAGAAACATCACCGGTTTCGCCCAAGCATTTCCCTTTTCGTCAGAGTCAGAGTCAGAGTCTGTATAAAAGTCCGAGTCAGAGTCTTGTTAAGAACTCAGTTTCAGCAGCTAATGAAGATATTTCAGTTCCAGAACCTGAGTTAATAATCCCTTTCCCCCAAGCTCTCAAGGGTGGGAAGAAGAAAAACAAAAAAATTCAAAAAGATGACCCTGAGATGGCTGAGTTTTGTAACAAACATATCAAGGTCACAATCCCCTTTGACAAGTTCGTGGAAATGACTCCTGCATTCCAAAAATACCTTAAGGTGCGATGCACACCTACTAGGGTTAGCAGGAAGAACAAAAGCCGTGTTGAGAAACACGTTCTATCAGTAGCCACGACTTGTGCAATAAAGAACTCGTTTCCTCGGAAACGAAGAGACATGGGTGCACACTATGTAGTGAGTCATGTTGATGACATCGCGTTTGCACGCACTCTCCTGGACAATGGTTCCTCTATCAACTTGATGCCCACAGCCCTCTATGAGCGGCTCAATCTCGGACCTCTTAGGAAATCTAGAGCTATTCTTCAGTTCGCAGACAAATCCACTAAGAAGTCCCAAGGAGAGTTAAGGAACATTGTGATCAAAGTCGAGGGGCAAGAATACATGGTGGACTTTACTGTCCTCGATATGGAAACCCCTCGTAATTGGAGAGATTCCCAGATCATTTTGGGTAGGCCCTTCTTCAGAACAGCAGGGGCCTTATTCGATTATAAGAATGGGAAAATTCAGTTCCAAACTCCAGGCGGAGATGAGGAATTAGAGATGAAGCAGACGAGATGGCAGAGACCAGACTCCGAATCCAGCACCGAGTACTCTTCTATCGAAACAGACCGTGAACATGTAGACTTAGTTGGGCCATGGAGACAGAACCCAGCCAGCACCGATGTGTCCATCTCCTTTGAAGATGATCCAGTGCATGAGTCAGTCTGCGAGATATTCCGGAACGAGTACAGCTCTGAGCCTGCATCGCCCTACATCTTCGATGACACAGAGGCCCAAGTGAGCCTGTCAGTCCTTACATCCTTAGGACAATCGAAAGATGAGGATGACGAGTCGGACGAGGCGTTTGCCGATTGCATGGAGACCTTTGACGATCCGACTCCAGAGCCGAGCTTGGTGGCAGCCGCTGCAGAACAGGATCCAGCCACGTCCAACACCGAACCAGATCGGATTGAGCCAGACTTCTTAAACGAGTATACCATCCCCGAGCTCAAACCTTTACCCACAACTCTGAAATATGCCTTCCTTGCGGGCAAAGACAAGAAATTTCCGGTCATTATCAGTTCGCAATTGACCGAGGAGCATGAATCTCGCTTGCTAGAGATCCTGGAGAAGAACCGCAAGGCAATAGGCTGGAGCATTTCCGATCTCCACGGGATAAATCCCGCTCTGTGTTCGCACCATATATATTTGGAGAATGAAGCCAAACCCTCTCGTGAATTCCAACGTCGGTTGAATCCAAATCTACGAGAGGTTGTGAAGAAAGAGATAGAAAAATGGTGCGACGCGGGTTTCATTTACCCAATCTCCGACTCTAAGTGGGTGGCCCCAATCCATGTTGTCCCGAAAAAGTCGGGAATTCAGACGACCACCAATGAGGACGGAGAGGAGATCGTGACGAGAGTACCCACGTCGTGGCGCGTCTGTGTGGATTACAGACGCCTGAATGCCGCGACGAAGAAGGATCATTTCCCTTTACCATTCATTGATCAGATCTTAGAAAGATTAGCGGGAAAAGAATTCTTCTGCTTCCTTGATGGGTTCTCAGGCTACAATCAAGTAGCCATAGCTCCGGAGGACCAGGAAAAAACCACGTTCACATGCCCCTTTGGTACCTATGCTTTCAGGCGCATGCCTTTTGGCCTATGCAATGCTCCAGGTACTTTCCAAAGGTGCATGATTGCTGTATTCGCCGAAATGGTCGGCGAATTCCTGGAAGTCTTCATGGATGACTTCTCGGTCCACGGCGACTCTTTTGATTCCTGCCTTAGGAATCTGGACCGAGTCCTCAAAAGATGTTGTGAGGTCAATCTGGTGCTCTCCTGGGAGAAAAGTCACTTCATGGTGACAGAGGGCATAGTGTTGGGGCATGTCATCTCCAAGAGAGGAATGGAGGTTGACCCTGCCAAGGTGGACGTGATCAGACGACTCCAGCCACCAACCAACGTACGGCAGTTGCGGTCGTTCCTCGGGCATGTCGGATTTTATCGGAGATTTATTAAGGATTTTTCTAAGATTGCCCGACCGCTAACTGAGCTTTTAGGCAAAGACGCGGAGTTTATTGTCGATCACAAGTGTCTTGAGGCCTTTAAGCGATTACAAGGAATGATCATGGACGCACCCATTCTACAAGCCCCAGATTGGTCTCTCCCTTTTGAGATCATGACGGACGCCTCAGATTATGCTGTTGGGGCTGTATTGGGACAAAGAAGAGATGGCGTCCCGTTTGCAATACACTACGCAAGCAAAGTGCTTGATTCTGCTCAGCGTAACTATACAGTTACCGAAAAGGAAATGCTTGCGGTAGTGTTTGCCTTGGACAAATTCAGATCTCATTTAATCGGATCCAAGGTAACTGTGTTCACAGACCACACGGCACTACGATATTTAATGGAGAAGAAGGACGCGAAGGCGCGTCTTCTTCGTTGGATTTTACTTCTCCAGGAGTTTGATTTGGACATCCGTGATAAACCTGGAAAGAAGAACGTAGTAGCCGATCATCTCTCTCGTCTCGAAGATCTTAATACTTCCGAGGTTTCCCCGATTCGAGACTCCTTCCCTGACGAGTCGATTTTTGTTATCGACTCACTCCCATGGTATGCCAATATCGTGAACTATCTTGTCTCCAAGAAGGTTCCCGAGGATTGGCCCAAGAGCCAAATTGACCGATTAAAGTCGGATGCTAGACACTACCATTGGGAGGATCCGATCCTTTTCTTTGAAGGACCGGATTGTGTCTGGAGACGTTGTATTCCTCAGGAGGAATACCAGAGTGTCCTTTCTTTATGCCATAGCTTAGAGGCAGGAGGACACCACTCCGGGAAGAGGACCGCATGGAAGGTACTTCAATGTGGCTTTTACTGGCCGACTCTGTTTCGCGATGCCACCGCCTTCGCGAAGTCGTGCCCAGTTTGCCAGAGGATGGGAGGAACCGTTGGTTCCAAGGATGAGATGCCAATGCAGCCAGTCATCATTTGTGATGTCTTTGACGCCTGGGGCATCGATTTCATGGGCCCATTCCCTGTCAGCCACGGGTTTGAATACATCCTTCTTGCGGTTGACTATCTGTCCAGATGGGTGGAGGCTATCCCGACCCGAGCCGCAGACAGCAGGACTGTCTGTAAATTTATCAGAGAGCACATAATCTCTAGGTTCGGGATCCCCAAAATGATGATATCAGATGGGGGTAGCCACTTTGTGAATCGGGAGGTGAAGAAACTCCTGAAGGACTACGGCATCGAACACCGTGTCGCTAGTCCTTACCACCCACAAACCAATGGTATGGCTGAGGTGTCAAATAGGGAGGTGAAAACCATATTGCAAAAGCTCGTCCGCCCAGACAGGAAGGACTGGTCTCAGATCTTGGATCAAGTCCTCTGGGCATATAGGACGGCTTACAAGACACCGTTAGGCACCTCCCCATTCCGAATGGTATTCGGAAAGCCGTGCCATTTGCCCGCAGAGTTAGTGCACAAATCAGAATGGGCAATAAAGAAGGTCAACTGGAACACACACCTGGGCCAAAAACAGAGAGACATGGATCTGAATGAGCTTGTGGAAGTCAGAAACCGAGCATACGACAACAGTGTGGTGTACAAGGACAAGGTGAAGCGTTGGCACGATAGATATATCAGACGAAAGACCTTTGTTCCTGGACAAAAGGTATGGTTGTTCAATGCCAGGCTGAAGACTTTCCAAGGCAAACTGAAATCCAAGTGGACGGGACCATTTGTAGTCCGAACGGTGCATGATAGTGGATGTGTCGAGATCTCAGATCTCGCAGATGACGCACCGACATTCCTAGTAAATGGGCAGCTGTTGAAGCACTTCGTCGAATCCAATGAACAGTTAGTCCATGTGGAGGAGATTATATTCATGCGCGAGACAGATACAGCAGATACATCTCAAGCCATGCATGAGGCCTTGCAGCAATGAACTCCAGCCATCAGCAGCATCTTCAAAAGATTCAAACCGACTCAGCTGTATATATATCATTCTTCCTGTATATCCTATCCTTACCTTCATGATTCTAGTAACCCGTCCCCACATCATCGAATCATTATCGCGGACTGTACTTAGGATGACCAGATCTTAAGTATAGGGGGAAGGGGTCACCCGAGTCGATTCACTGTACATTCTCCAGATCACATTGGTCCTTATACTCATTTCCTACCGATACTTAGGCTGACCTAAGCCTAAGTATAGGGGGGACCGATGCCCGCACTGATACTCCTCCATTTCTCCTCTTAACCTCGTCCGCCCCATTTCTGATCTTCTTCTACACTTAGACTGCCAGAGCCTAAGTTTAGGGGGGCGAGACGACTTCTATGCTTTCTATTTCTTTCCTACGCTTAGCACGAGCTATGTCTTTTTCCTCGCTCTCTGTGCTCTGAGGACATAGCACACGCTAAGTATAGGGGGGCGTGTATATATTACATATATACTTTACCCATAGCTCGTACTTTAGCGTATTTTTGTATATATTTTACAATAATTACGGGTGGGTAAAAATCGATAAATAAATAAAAAAAAAAAAAAATTTTGTATACTTGTATAATATGTACTATATGTATAATACTTGTATAAAAAGTTGTAAAATTCTTGTAAAACATACTTTTGTAAATAATTGTTGTATACCAGAAAAATAAAACAAAAAGGCTTCTTATTTACTCTTGCACATCATCTCTGCATAAAGAGTCTTGCACCTTCATAGCATGACATCTCATCTCATCTGCATATTTCTGCATATGCAAAGTGAAAAGCTAGTGGGTTCTGAACCAAGTTATGAGTAGATATTGAGGATGGACTTGATTTAACCTTAATCCACCTAATTTCAGAGGAACCTTATAGGAACTGGAGTTAAGATTTCTCAGGTCAAGAGACTTAATTCTTTGAGTCCGCAGGTCTATGTTCACATGTCATCTTGACTAGTCTAAGTAGAATAGCTCGTGCATACGCAGGATTCTTTTAGATAATGACCTAACTTGGACAAGCACAATGCACATAGCTCTTCATTGATGAGGTGTTGAGGAAGTAGTTTCCTTTGGCTTGGGGTAGCATATGAGGGTAGTACTTCTAGGCGGAACCTCTCTTCTTCTTCTAGTGAAGGAAGTGCGTCTCAACTTGGTCTAGTGGTGATGAAGGCTAAGGACGGGATGCTGTGGGTTGCAATAATGCTTCAAAAGAGGGATAGTCTACTGGCTCAAGAGGAAAAACTCCTGATGTATATGCTGCACCTTGAATATAGTTTCAAAAAAAAAAAAAAAAATGCAAGAAAGAACTCCAAAAAAATCAGACAGGTCCAAGAAAAAGAATAATACCTGTCGGAGTATGTATATTAGCAAGGAAAATGCAGCTGGATGACTTGGCTACACTGGTCAGGCATCCCGGGATAGCTGGCTACACTGGCCACCTTCCATTCTTTTCTCTACCCCCTCCTCTTGGGTTGGTTGCACTTGAACTTAGAAGGGAATACCCCGCTCCTCGAGGAAAGAGTCACTGGACCAGGTTATTGAGTTACCTTGTTAGAGGAGGCTGGTTCCGAGTCATTTCTGATATGGAGAGCTATATCTCACTTACACAGTACAAGTAAGAATCATAGTCATCAGAAATTGGCGTTTGAGGAATTATTCTGACCCGACTGTTAAGGCGTCTTGAATAGAAGACTTGTGGAACTTGAAGTCTGTTAGGTCTTAAGTTCAGGTCCAAATAAGGTTCCGACACATGATTAATCCAAAGGTCGAGTCAGGCTCCATTTTTAACTTTTGTTCATGACCTTGGTATGGAACCCAAAATCATTTCACTCTTGCATTTCATTTAGTTGCTCGGGGACGAGCAAAGTTTAAGTATAGGGGGTTGATGAATCTGTGATTCATCACATCAAAAGTCAAAAATAGAGCCTTGTTCCCGAGAAAATAGAGGCATATTTCCTTTTATCTTGCATAGATAACATTCATGCATACATCCATAATTCATGCATTATAGCAGCTCATCTGCATTTAAATAAGAAGCCACAAATCACTTGTACAATATCCCTTCATCAAATAAACTCTTCTCTATAATATATGTATATACTCCTTAATAATATAGGGAAGAAAGCCACAAATCACCCTTGTAAAATAGCCTAAATACCCTGAGCACCCTTGTACATTAAAACACACATAAAGCCCGCATACAGACTCCTACTTCGGTCTACTCACTATTAGAATACTACATATCAAAAGACCTTCAAAATAAAACTAATTTCATTGAAATTGGAGCTTGTATGAGGAACTTGGGTTTTTGGGTCATTTTGTATACTACCTATGTATATTTATGTATCTTTGTATTTATGTACCATATTTGACCTCATCTCCGTCTTTGGTCAACATGAAACTTGTAGATCTCATCAAGATCTACAACTTTCATGTTTTGAGTTTTTCCAAATTCGGCCTTCTCTTCTCTCTACACGTGTTTTCCCTTCCAGCCACTCACAGCAGGCCACGTGGCGCCCTCTGATTGCGCCACGCGGCCCGCTGCCCTTCGCCTCGTCCGCCCGTGCCCTCCGCCGTTGGATCTCGTCTCAGATCCAACGGCCCAGGCCTTTCCACATGCTTCCCTTCTCCTTGCCGTCCGATCCTCACCTCGCTTCATCTGATCCCTCCATTAGCGCCGCGCTCGCAGCCCTCCACGTGGCGGCATCTACGCCACTCGATCGCGCCCCCGATCCTCTCATCACAGCCGCCCATCTTCCAGCGAGTCTCGACCCTCCGATCTAAACCCTAATCTCATCCACACCGCTCGCACACGCTTCGCTCACATCACGCCACGTGGCGGCATCTACGCCACCAGATCGCCTCCCCTCGATCTAATCACACCCGCTCACCACGATCCAATCTCCAACGTTGGATCACACGATCCAACGGAGGAGACTTCGTCTCCTACCTCGGGCGCCCCCTCTCTCCCACGATCTCCGCCTTGCGGGAGGGGCTGCCCCTTCCTATTCTCGGCCGCACTCCAGCCACCTTCTCCAGCCGCTGACCTCGCCACGACGCTCACCACTCGTCCCTCTCCCTCGCCAGCACCCTCAATCGCCACCACCTCCACCATATTCGCCCCACGACAGCCTCCAACTTCGCCACTTACCCACTCCAGCCGTCACCTCCAGCTTATAAATACGCCACCTCCGGCCACCTTCATCCGCATCCGCCACTCCAGGAGAAACCCACGAGCTCAGAGCTCTCAATTGGTGACAGCAATTGGCACTATCTTCGAGCGAAGACCGGCGTCTTCTCCGGCGAGATCCTCGGCCCACCGCCGTGCCGCAGCCACTCCTCCGAGCAGCTGCACGAGCTCGGGACCTTACCGATCCCTCGAGCGACGACCCTGGAACTCAAATCCGAGCTCCAATCCCCAGGTAACTTCCTCCATCGATCTCCAATCTTCTTCTTCTTTTTCTTGCTTTTTCTCTGTTTTTATTCGCTGCCATTGATCCCCCTCGCACCTTCCAATCACCTCGCCGAGCTCCGCGTCAGAGCTCCGATCCTCGCTGACCTCTCCGCGCATTCCGACGACGCATACCACCTGCCTCCGACTGTAGCTCCGCCATTTGGCCGGAGCTGACTCGCCAGACCACCGCACTCCACCGTAGGCCTCGCCGCTCACTCACCCCACCTCCACGAACACCTGCACGCCTCGGCTATCCTTCTAACCTTTTGCAGGGACTCAATTCGTCACTGGCCGGAGCCTCGTCGGCGCTGTCCTCGAGCTTCATCGACTCAGAGCTCCAGCCCTCCTCCAGTCATCCAGAGACCACCGGAGGCTCCGCCGTGAACTCCCGAGTCTTCCGAGCTACTTGGGAGCTGAAGAAGCTCCTCACCGACGCCTGGTACCCGAGGCGGAGCCAGCCCAGCTTCACCGGAGCGCAGCCATCTCCTCCGCAGGCGGCGGAGGCCCGTTGAAGGAGAAGAAGCAGCAGCCGTTCGATCCTCTGATCGAACGGACCTCGCCTCGCCACGCGTCACTTCGCCGCCCTCGTCCTCGACCGTTCATCGCACTTCAGATCGGACGATCCTCGCCTTGCCACGCGCCTTCACCGACACCCCTTGGATCCATCTTGATCCAAGGGCCTTCAGGCTGCCACGTAGACACATCCAAGCCTCGGCCTCCCAAGCCTAGGCTCGGGTGAATCGAAGCTGCACCGAGGCTAGCCCGAGCCTCCAGAAGACCCGAGCCTCGACCCGAGCCTCCGAAGGCCTCCGAACCGAGGCCGCCCCACGTGAGGAGCACGTGCGGCCTGGGTTATTTGCACCGACGCCCCTGGAGCTTTCACAAATTGCAAAAAGGTCCCTGTGAAGCAGACATCACGTGAGGAGCACGTGATTCGTGGAGAAATTGCATCCAAGTCCTGCATAGTATAGGTAATTGCATTTTAGTCCCTGTCAGCACGTTTATTTATTGAAATGTTATTTTTCCAGTATTGCATTTATACCCTTGTGTTTGCACGTGTCCATAGCATGCATTTTTCATCATTTTGAAATTCCAAAAATTGCAAGTTGTTGAGAATTTTGTCCTCTATCTTTATGTACACGTGTCTGATTTTTGTTGGCTTAATTGAATTATCAATGAATTAATTGGTTCATTTGTGTCATATTTTGCCCAGTGATGCCATTTGATTTTTAATTAAATATCAGTGCCTTCAAAAATCACCAAAAATTCACAGTAGCTTAAGGACACTATTTTCAACACTCCATAAAAATTTCATATCATTTGCATGCATAACGAGGCCTCAATAAATAGTTTAGTGATTTTCTTTAAATAATTTTAATTAATTCATTTCACAAGGAATTTAAGTTCTGTCAATTTTCCTAGGTCCCTGATCATTAGACCTTCCTAGGATAATTTTGGTTCTTGGAGAAATTGTGGTTTGATATTTATTAAAAATTAAACACTGAAAATCACTTTGTCTGTTTGTTTAATTCACAGAAAATTCATTTTGAGTCGAAAAATTCCAAAAAAATTAGTATAGCTTAATTTCATTCCATATCATAATCTGACCAAGTTTCATAATTTTTGGACTTCATTTGATATCTTAAATTGATTTAATCTCAACTTGGCTGGATTTTTGCATGTGTCTGCATTGAAAATTAAAAATACCAAAAAAATTGTTCCCCGAATATCAAACACTTGTAAATTGTTGTAATCAACCTAAGGAGACAGTTGCCTCCCTGAGATCGACCTTGGACTCTACCAAGTAAAAAAAATATCACTGCTTAAAATTGACCCAAAATCTGTCTTAAGTGGTTTTTGATTAACCTCCCGTATCCGACTGCAACGAACACATAAAATTGATTTGGAACATTAATTTGCCCGAATTGACTAAGGGTGCGGGAGGCGCATCACTAATGTTAATTATTCTACCTCCAATTGTAATTATGATGCGGAGGCTGTTGATGCTAGGTCGGGTTGGGCTGAAATTCCACCCTCTTTGTTGCTGACAATATGATCGGCTGGTATAAATAAAATAAGATAAATTAAAATAAATAATAGTAATAATTAAAATAAATAAATAAATAAAGTAATAAATAAATAAATACCAATGTAATAAAATAAATAACTAAAAGAGAAATGGAGGTGATACGTGGCGGCTCTAGGAGCTGCCCTGTGTTGCTCCCAGAAAAATCGGAAATTAAATCGAAAGAAAAAAAGAAATAACAAAAGAGGTCAAATCAAAAATTGATCAACACAAAAGTTGCTCTCTCGACAAGATATATGACTTTTATGAAGGACCAAAAATCAAAAGAAGTCTTCTGTATAAAAAGTATTTTTGGGGATATCTTATAGGTATAAAATACCACATTTTTATCTTTTACAGACTTTTTGTCATTTTTAAATAAGAGAAAAATCAAAATAAAATTATAAAAAATATGAAATGAATATTTAAATCTTAATCTATTTTTTAGATTTTTAATAATTAAGAAAATATAAAATAAAGGGATAGTTTGGTCAATATGTACAATAATACAATAGGAGCCCAAAACCTAAGTTTCACATACAAAATCCAATTCTTTTGAATTTGGTTTTGTTTTGAAGGTAATTAGATGTACATTAACTCAAAAGTGAGTAGGAGTCCATAGGAGACTGTATGAGAAAGATATTCACGTTTTATAGTTCTTAGTCTCAAACTCGGGTTAGGGTTTTATTGGTCAATTTTACAAGTTGGTATTTTTATATTTTTCCTTTATTAGTGTTAGTAATACATATACTATAGAGTTAATTTTATTCAATTCTGAGTTAGTGAAAAATAGATAAAAACAAGAGAAAATGTGGTTATTTACATGTGATATTTACAATGGAATTTGACTTCTTATTTAATGTAAATATGCTAAAATGTAGATATTAGTCACAAGTGCATGAATGATAAAAATGCAGAATAAATGGAAATATGCAACTAATTACTCGAGAACGAAGATCTATTTTCAACTTTTTAGAGTGATGAATCACAGATTCATCAAGGATGATTGCATGTTCCGTGACACTATAAGTTATGTCTTACTCGTCAAGTCAACTCTTTGACCTTGTCTCATCCAACATCTCCAAAACTCTATTCATGTGCGGAGGACCTGTATCAAGAGGTTAGTTGAATATTAGCCTTGGAGAGAAATTTGTCATCTCTTTCTCAAACTGGAGATCCGTCTTGATATTCACTTGATGATGTGGGTGATGTTCTTAATCAAACTCTTTAGATCTAATCTCTTTGCATAAAGTGATCTAACTTTTAGATCAATAGCTATATGATATCATAATGCCCATGGTATATAACCCTATTTGTATTAAGGGACCTCAAAGGTGCAAATTAAGCATGTTTCATTTCGGAATAGCAACAACATTTATTTTGGAATGGCTCGGCTATGGATCCTAAGCCCAACATAGATTTCCTCCTCCATGTCAAGCCACCATTTTGGGTCACGCAGTGCCTCAACATGGCAATTGGGGAACTTTATTATATATAATGCTTCTGCAAATTTCTTATAAGTTGATCAAAGATTAGAGAAGGAAACTGCTATAAAAATATGATGCATAGTACAACGTTGTTTACTCTTCCTGATGGCTATGGAAACATTCACTCAATCATAGTAGTGTCCTCGATACTAATGATGGTCGACATGCGTGTTTCTGTGGAAGCTTCACCTAAGGTAGAAGGAATGTCAATATGTAAAGCTTCTAAAGAAGGATTTACCTATGTAGATGTGATAATAGCTGGTTGAGAAGGATGTTGATGCTAGAATCGAGATATCTATGGTGTAGGTACTAGTACAAGAATATGTGTTGGGACGATTTCCAGGGTAGCTGGAGGCTGGGATATGTGTGTAGTGGTACCGATGAAGAAGATATGAAGCCACACTAATAGAGTGCTTGTGTGACACTGGATTCGCCTCAATATCCCCTCAATATCCCTTATGATTCTCAACATATTCCAAAAACACACGTTTAACTGCCATAGCTGCCAACTTATACCATCTTGGACCAAGGAGTTGGACAAAGGCAACACATCCAAATACCTTTAAGAGAATATGCAATAAAACTTTTCCTAGATAGAGAACATCAATGGATACCTGCTCAATAAAGGCATGAGATTAATAAGAAAGGCAATGATGAGTATAACATCTCCCCAATTTGAAATTGTAACATGATAATGATCGAGAAACATACATTCCAAAATCAACAATGTAGTCAGTGCTTGTGTTCAACAACTCCATGTTGTGACATATAGGTACATGTTATCTGATGAAGAATCCCATGAAAAAGAGAAAAAGGTCAACTGATCATGAAATATAAATTCCTTGACGTTGTTAGAGCAAATAGTCTTCACGATGTCAACAAACTGAAATATGGTCTCATTGATGAAGGCTACAATAATTGAGTAGAGATCGATTTTTTTTCATCAAATACCCATGGACACATGAGAGAAATCATCAAGGACAATATAACAACAATTCCCTAGTCGATTTGGCGTCTGCTTGATCCTCAAACATCAAGATGAATCAAAATGGTACTTTGGATGTTGTTTGCCCAGTTGGCAAGCCCCAAACTCCATCTTAGTAGTGAGAGAAAGCTGAGGAATTACTCAGTGAAGTTTCTGAAGTGATGGGGCTCACATGTTATTGCTAGATATCTGCTTGAAGATTGATTAAATACTGGTCCTGAAATACACACTAGCAATAAAAAACTAAACAAAATGATAAACACCTCCTTCTTCACGACCCTTGATAATTGTCCTTCTTGTTAAGACATCTTGAAAAATGATGGAGGTTCTATTAAAAATAACTCGATAGAGGAGCTCTCTACAAATCTGACTGACTGATATCAACTAATAGGGAACTACGAAACAAACTGAACATTGATGGGTCTGATACTCATGGTAAAGAGTTACCTCCCCTATCCCTTTGACTATGGATAACATACCATTTGCAACTTGTACCACTATGCTTGGATGTACATGTTGCAAATGACGCATGAGTCATTTTTTTCTCCACACAAACGAGTAGAGGCACTGATGTCTACAATCTAATCGACATGAGCACCATATTTAACAGAGTAAGGAAGACTCACTTGATATATAGTCTGATGTCTGTAGTCTGAAGCAACATGAACAATTGGAAGAATGTGCTTCTAGATGGAACTAGAGGAGAGCATGTGTGACCACTTATGATAATGGGTCTTGTCCATCTTGAGGATTGGCCTGCATGAGGGAAGTTACATGCTTTGCTCCGTCACTTCTAAGACGTGTCGCGATAGTCAAATCAAATATATAAGATATACAATCCGTCCTTCCCATATGATGCAAGAACTCACAGGACTTGATTTAGATCATACTTAGATAAAAAATACTAACATACAACCTGACAAGTGTGAATCATAGTGTTAATATTTGTGGCTGTCTCAATGCCAAAATAAAAGGTCCCGGAGGCCAAGAAGCACTTGTAACCATGCTGTTGAAAACTTGAAACGTAAGGGCGTATGAGAATATTTGAATAAAGCATGCAGATGCTGAACAATTGTGCGAGGCTGGCTGGTAGCGGTAGGCAGTATTGGTAGTGGATGGAAATATATTACAACGAACTTTAGTCGGAGATGGTGAAGTGGGTCATGCATGTTGGAGTAGTTGCCGAGACGGGTGGTGGGCCAGTAGGGGTGACGGTGGGGAGTTGGCATGTGCAAAGGGGCGGGTGGTGGAGGTCGTCGGGCTGTCGGGGTAGGGCCGATGGATGTGACTGTGTTGATGGGACGAGGGCTGATGCTTCCAAAGGTCAGGGGGTGGGGTATGACGTCTATGATAATTGCTAATTTACCAAATGTTTGGTGAATTATCCGATGTAACTGTTTTCATAAAAAAAATAAATCGATTTTCAAGCTTGTTGCATATATGAATATTACAACTTCAGACATACGAGAGATGTTTTTGTCTTTATAAATATCGCAACATTTTCTACAATAAAAAGAATACAATTTTACAAAAATGAATTTATGTTATATGACATCATTAATCACACATTTTTAATATAGGGATATTTACACCTATAATCTTGAGTAATCTCGTAATTACCCTAGAAACCCTCGATAATCACGAATAACATCCAGAACCCTGAATAATGCTTAACCTTTACATGTCATGACCCCATGTCAGGTTTCGTCATGATTCTCCTTTAATTTTGACGGAAAAAGTTATATGTTGACAAATTTACCCTTCAAAAACACATCATATTTATAAAATGATGCCACTATGTAGATGAAACAAAATGAAACCCCAAACCTCCTGTTCGTGCTTCCCATGCATGCACCTCCGCCAGCAAGCTCCAATGGCTCCCTACGGATCCACCCTACCCTCCCCACCCTGCCTGAGCTCGCAACCCCCCAGCCCCCACCCTACTCCCGCCGCTGCCGCTCCCCTGCCCCCGCGCGCGCCACCCCCCGCACCCCCACCCCCCGCCACCCTGTCGGCGCCCCCGAAACCCCCACCCACCTGCAAGCTCCCGCTGCTCACCCGTGCCACCTCCCCCATCCCGCAAGCCCCTTCCGTTGCTCGCCTGCACCCCCCCCCCCCCCCCCCGCCCGCCCGTCCGCCCCCGCGCCCGCAAGCTTCTGTGGTTCCCTGCCAGTCGTTCCAGGCCAAGCCCCTCTACCCCCTGTCGCTGCCCGCTGTTCCAGGCCAAGCCCCAAGCTCCAGCGGCTCCCTCCTCTTATCCTGTCTTTTTTTAATTTGATTAATATCAGTCGTTAGATCACTGATTGGGTTAGATTAACTCAGCCATCTAGTTGAGTTAGTGAACTAAAATAATGAAAGGTTATGAGTGTAAAACAGAGTGGTTTTTAGGGTCATGGATGTAATTCGTGATTATCAAATATTTCCTGGAGTAATTACGAGATTACTCAAGATTATGGGTGTAAATATCCCTTTAATATAATAACATTTGACTTTTCAATATTTGTTCAGCGATTCAATAGATTTCAGTCGAAATCTAACATTTTCTAAATATTTATAAGACGTTTAGTAAAAAAATGGAAATGATACATAGGAATTTTTTTAATCAAAAATAGGAACTCAACGATTAGCTTAACAGGAAATAACCATTGAAAAAAATAATGATTTTATTCTGAGCTGATTACATTCAGGTATAAATTGGGGCTTTCCCGACATAAGAAAAGGAGACCTGCCTGCGCCGCATATAGGGTTTGGGGCCTTGCACCTTCAATCCTCGCCGTCCTTACATTTCCTTTTAACGGCGCAGATTGAACGTCCACCCACGTTACCAGCAACAATCGATTTCTCCCCATTCTCACTACGAAACCCTACCTCTCCATTCCTCCCGCCCCGGCACCGGCGCGCTCCCACCCGCCTCTTTCTTCCACCTCCAGCGATGGCGACTCAGATGAGTAAGAAGCGAAAGGTAATCCATCCTCCTCTCCCTCTCCTCCTCCTCCTCCCGAAATCTCACATTCCCCTCTCACCTTCCGATCTCCGCAGTTCGTCGCCGATGGCGTGTTCTTCGCGGAGCTCAACGAGGTCCTCACGCGTGAGCTCGCCGAGGATGGCTACTCTGGCGTCGAGGTCAGGGTCACCCCCATGCGCACTGAGATCGTCATCAGGGCCACTAGGACCCAGAACGTCCTTGGTAACATCCAATATCACGGTGCTTTGTGCGTTTTTTTTAACGAGTACTTTTCCAGAGATGTGATGGAAACGAGATCTTTGCTTGTTTCAGGCGAGAAAGGGAGGAGAATCAGGGAGCTGACTTCCGTGGTGCAGAAAAGATTCAGCTTTCCCGAAAACAGTGTGGAGCTTTACGCGGAGAAGGTTGACAATAGGGGTCTGTGTGCTGTCGCTCAGGCGGAGTCTCTTCGTTACAAGCTCCTTGGAGGACTTGCCGTTAGAAGGTATGCATATGCGAAGCTTGAATTAGTGGGTTGTTGGTTGGGAGAAAATTGATTATTTTGCATCTGTTTGTGCTGGATCTTGTTGACGTTAAAGTTTTTGCTGTATGATTATGATAAAATGAATCCATTTCGAAGAAGCATTGCCTAATGATTTTTTTAAATCTGTTTAGATTGATTTCTGGTAGTATTACATATAAAAAGTTCTCTTTTTATGCATTGTGTTATAGTTTCGGACATTATTAGTAGCGTGTGCCTATTGGTAATCCTAAATACACAACTCTCACTGGTTGTTCGTTTCTAAACCTGTACTTCTCTTTTTGGTAATCCGTGTTATTGATGCAGGTCAGAGAACTAGTAGTGGTGTTATATTTTACTCAGTCATCTATAAATCAAATAGGTTGTTTTGTACCGAATTTGTGTCGGAAGATGACTAAATTGATCTTACTGATAAGTTTTACTTGTGAAGTGATGGTATCTCTCATCATTTTCCAAGGACTTGTCAAATACACTGATGAATTATGCTGTTGAATTCCATAATTGCTTCTCTTTCCTTGTGGTCACATGATCTGGCTTCACACCGACCAACCTTCTTTTGAATCAATACAAATTGATGGGTATTTTGATTGCGAATTTAAACCATTTTCAACGAAGTAACTCATGCATACACACATTGGTCTCTGGCAAGTGGTTGTTGGTGTCCTCTTGATGTTCGCTGGAGAACTGTCAGGAGTGACATATTTTACATGCAGTCATCTCTAAAGCAAATAGTTGTTTTATACTGTGTTTGTGTCGGAGGGTGACTAAAAAGATATTGCTGCTGAGGTTAATTTGTGAAGTGATTGTACTAGTCATTCTCCAAAGAATTTGGCATACCCGTACTTAAACCATTTATATGGATTAGATGTGATCATTGCTCTTGTATCATGTACCCCTGATATTGTTTTCTGTCCTCATTTATCTAAATAGCATCTACATTTGCAACAGCCGAAGTTGCCCATGACTTCTGGTTGCTTATGTTAGGCCAAGCCATTCGTTCATGCAAACCATTTGTATTAGCAAGTGAATCTTGGTGTTGCAATGTTGGTATTCGGTATTCAATTGGAGGTGTCAACAAATAAAAGAATAAATGGTATTTGGGTGACTTTTCGGAAGTATTCGGTTATATTTTTAATTTTTAAATATGGTAGTTAATGTAGGAAAAGGGGTTGTTGTATTTTAAATATGGTAGTCATATCAAATATATATATGCATATGTATTATATATTTATATATGACCATCCTTAAAAAGTTAACAAGAAAAGTACCAAATGAATATTGGACAAAGTCAAGTACACAACATGATGGGTTTTGCCGATGGTACCTGATTTTTATTTTGCTTTTGTTTGGTCAAGTACAATATTTCATCGTGTGAGCACTGCAATAAATCCAGCTTCCAGGGCATTTTTACTTGCCACGAAGATATTAGCACTGCTCAAAGATTAATGGAGCTTGTCAGGCTTCTTGTTCATAATTTGTTGCTTGAGTTTGGAATGTGCTCCAATATTATTATCTTGTTAGTTTATTTTTGTTTTATCATTTTATATTGAGCATATAAACTGTGAGTACATAATTTGCATCATGAATAGGGATGCAAATTCGCGTCAACCCGCTGGTTTTGGGATCTGAACTGGCTCTTTGAGGATTCAAAATCCGTCCGATTTTGTTGTCGGAGTTGGGCCTACAGCTCAATACTATGTCTGTGATGGGGTTGTGATTTCTTTATGGGCGCCTTAATCTGTCCCAAATTTGAATACATACATAGATGTCTGTGTTTGTTTGTTGCACCTTAGTCACCCCAACTTATCATTTTCCGATCCTTATCTGACACCCCTGCATGCATGAAAATGGAACACACATGGCTATTTTCATATCTATATTCTCTTCACCTTTGTTGAATATGAATATATCTATGAATATATGGATATATTCAAAAAATGAATATATCTATGAATATATGTA